>OY998136.1:14316764-14749764 GCA_963921915.1 Hyposoter dolosus | reverse complement strand
GTGATTCAATGGTTTTCAATAATTCAATCACGTTTCTCGATACTGATCCATACGCTTACAAGGGAACATTTGAAATCTTTTTGGTGTTTATACATTGTACCACAGATTTTAACTTAAGGCCCCCAATACTGCTTGATGGGTAGCGATTTGTTAAACGCTCACCACCGTACGTTGAGCGTATGCGCACAGAGTACTTTTCCGGCCCATAACTTTTTATGCAAATTCCTCATTCCAGAAAAAATCAGGGATCACTTGCACAACCCAGAGCCTTTTTTTCCATTTTATGTATGTATTATTGTATTCAAAGAATCTGGGAAAATGGAGCTAAAAAAAAATTGTTTCGGAGAAGTGACGCCCAAGAAAGATCGTCACCGGAAAGTTCACCCCTTAGCAACGTTTTTGCGGTATATCAGAGCGTAGTGAATGTATAATTTTTGCTGCAATGCTGCAATCGTTCGATGTTCCTGCGACAGAGTAAAATTACGTATTAAAAAGAAAAGTTTGAATCGACAAGGCAAGTTGCGCCGCGTATCGATATACTCGAGATTGGGCCTTTTTTCGTTACGTTCAAACTTAAAGTGGTCGTCATTGAAAAACGTTAAACATAACTCGAGATCATTATATATTGATTCTTTCAACCAGAAAGTGAACTTTCTAAGAGATGAATTCATTGCTTACAACTTTTATTGAGGCTAAAGTTGTTATGTCCACAACGGAGTGAAGCCGTTTAACCACTTGTTCCGTGAAATAAACGTTCCGAAGAAGAACAGCGGAATTATATTTTTTAACAAATTTTAACAGTATGAACCTTTAGCAGTGAATATGACTTGTCATCGTCCCTCATCTATAATTGTTACAATTTTTACAATTGTTACAATTTGATTTTTTCTGGAATGAGGAATTTGCATAAAAAGTTATGGGCCGGACAAGTACTCTGTGCGCATACGCTCAACGTACGGTGGTGAGCGTTTAAAAAACTGTTACCCATCAAGCAGTATTGGTGGCCTTAATTTAAAATCTGTGGTACAATGTATAAACACCAAAAAGATTCCAAATGTTCCCATGTACGGGTGACGCGTCTGCCGTTAAGCGTATGGATCAGTATCGAGAAACGTGATCGAATTATTGAAAACCATTGAATCACTTGTAATAGCAGTATCGATATGGTAAATTTGAATCCTGTTCGTAAATGAAACATTGACTATTTTCGTTTTGTAAGTTAGTATGAAACACTTGTCCCAGTATTGATATTGTAAATTTTAATCCTGTACGTAAATGAAACGTTGACTATTTTTGATTTGTGAGTTAGTATGAAACACTTGTCCCGGTATTGATATTGCAAATTGTAATCCTGTACGTAAATGGAACATTGACTATTTTCGTTTTCTAAGTGAGTAATAATTTAAAAACAAATGATTCTGTATTATTAATGGAATGGAATGGTTAGTTGATTCTCAGATCTTAACGAAAAACTTGTCCTCGTCTTGATATCAGAAATTTTAGTGCTGAACGTAAATGATCAATTTTTACATAATTATTTTATGACTATTTGTTGTGTTTATGTAAGGTGTTTTGAATTTTCAGGAAGATTTTTGTGAGGTTGTTCTTCATTATATTCTTTGAAGGATTTCAATTTTTTCAGTCGGGAGTGGTCAAGGTTTTTCAGGTCACTTCTTTTTTCTCATCGGAAGTCTCAAATTTTTTCAGTCGGGAGTGGTCGAGGTTTTTCAGGCGAGACATTTTTCATCGTTTTTCTCGGAGGGCATCAACAGTTTTAAGCAGAGAGTTGTATTTTCTTTGAAGGGTTTTCAATTTTTTCAGTCGGGAGTGGTCAAGGTTTTTCAGGCGAGACATTTTTTATCGTTTTTCTGAGAGGGTATCAATTTTTTTGGTAGAGGGAGGGGTTCTAATTTTTCTGTAGATTTTTCTGGGAAATGCAATGGGAACGGAGGTCAACAACAAATGGACTTGTCCAGGCTTTTTTCCCCGTGGGGGGATTTTTGGCTAGGATATCACTTCTTTTTTCTGATTGAAAGTCTCAAATTTTTTCAGTCGGGAGTGGTAGAGGTTTTTCAGGTGAGACATTTTTTATTGTTTTTCTGGGAGGGTATCAATATTTTTTGGCAGAGGGTTGTACTTTCTTTGAAGGGTTTTCAATTTTTTCAGTCGGGAGTGGTCAAGGTTTTTCAGGCGAGTACATTATTATTTTGACGGCACATTGAAGAGCAAACTTGAATTAAGGGAAGGCGTAAATCAATGAGGGCAATCATACAAGATATAAAGTTGTACGCATCCAAGTAAATGGAATCGAAGTTATATTTCTAAAAATTCAATTTCGTAGGACTTGTATACAAAACGATGTGTTCTTATGATTTCTTAGAACTGATGTTTTTTTCAAAATGATGTATATTTCTTGTGATGTCTTAGGACTGATATTTTTTACAAATGGAAATTTTTACAATTTTCTTATGATTTCTTAGGACTGATGATTTGTTCAAAATGTTTTATGAAGATTGAAAAAAGGTGACAGAGGCATTACTTTATTAACTTTCAATTGGAACGCGTGAGTAGAAAGGATACATGTCAGGAGTTTGCTTACAATCGCTATAAACTCCATTTTTTCATGGCTGATATTTCGAAAGAAAAAATGTTAATCATGGCTGATATTTTCGAAGAAAAAATGTAAATAAGAAATGGCATATGTTTCATGAAAGCTCTTTGAATAAAGATTGTCAACATTTTAAGAGAATATATTTTTTTACTAATATTTTGTTGAATAAATTCGAATGAATTCGAATGGAAGAAGGGCAACTGAACTGAATACCGGAATATTGCATTTATTTTTATCGTTAATACGCATGGAGAAAGAATGAAATGAGAAATGGGATCTTCTGAAAAAACAGATGTCAGTGGAACTTTTGAGCTCTAAAAATTGCTCCATAGTCTGCCCTGAAAATTGGTCGGAAGACCACTTTAGAGTTTTTTCCTGAAATATACTTTGCAAAGTGTAATTGGAGCCCTCATTTATGCCAATGTCAATCCAATGCAGCAATGTGATTTTTAGCCGTTTCCCACGATTTTCATTAGAATATTATCCGAAAACGACGATTTTTCGTCAATTTTCTGACGAAAATCGATCGTCTCCGAGCAACGATGGTAAATTCTCCATTTTTTTTTCGTCGACATGATTTGTTTAGCTTAAACGAAGCGTAAACACGTGCCATCGTCTTCATTTTTCGCGAGATTACAATTTTCGACTTTTACCATCAGCTGCTAGAAAACCAAGATTTTTTATGAATTGGAAGCGGAGAATTTATTGTCTTGGAATCATTGAAGGACGATGCTGATTTTTTTCCTGGAAATGTACCTTTTCCAGGTAATTTTGAGCCCAGAATCATATCGTTATCTCAATTCCTCGCCGAGATATGATTTTCGGCCCATTACCACGATTTTTGTTGAAAAACGACGATTTTTCGTCAATTTTCAGCAAAAATCGATCGTCTCCGAGCAACGATGGTGAATTCTCTATTTTTTCATCCTCCGACATGATTTGTTCAGCTCAAAGAAAGCGTAAACACGTGCCATCGTCTTCATTTTTCGCTAGATCACAATTTTCGACTTTTACCATTAGCTGCGAGAAAACCGAGATTTTTCCATGAATTGGAATATATTGTTACGTCCTGGGATTCCGTTCGATACCCGAATTGTCTAATTTTTAATAATTCAATCATTTTAATTTTTATCAAGGTGGGAACGTCTCAACTGTCGAGATCTCACGGTGACGATCCGCAAAACTGCTGACGTTAGAGATCTCGCGGTACCGAGAAGACGCTCCACACCTTCCGAACGCGCGGAGCCCAGCTTATCGCGGACTTCGCGTGCGGATTAATATTCACTAAAGTGCAGGGCACTACTTCAGACAATAAAATAAGTATTCGACCTGGAGACCTCAACCAGAACGGTCTACCAGCATTATTCAAGTTTTCCAAAAAGAGCCTCGGCCCTCGTGGCCGAGGACTCACTTCAAAGTTCGGTCTGGCAATAGTCAAAACGGTTACGCGAAAACACAATTCGCGAACCTGAATAAAATAAAATAATTCAAAATTGTAATTCAGAAATAAAAGACGCGAGTGACCCTAAACGTCGTCGTTCAAAGGATCATCGCGCAAATCAATTAAATGTAGACGAATGTAAAGTTCTTCGTGTACAAGTTTTAATAATTGTTTTAATAATAATAAAATTGTTAATTGTTTATCGTGTACCGTCACTCTTAAATACACCAATCGATTCCTTCATCTACCGACGTTCCATACAATAAAACCCCTTAAACAATAATATCCAACCTGCCTGGACAACTGGCTCCAATCCCCGATTTGCCTTTGCAAATCTAAAACCGGAGCAACTTTTGCAGCTACGACCACGGTAAGTCCTAACGCGATCGGGCAAAAATACCGGGACGTAACAATATATATCGCTCCACAATATTTGCTTCCTTCCGGAGCAACAACTTGTTGCAGAGAGTTATCCAGAGCTTCCGGATAACTCGCAGCGACAAGATTTTCATGTCGCTCAGCGACAAGATTTTTGTGTTATTGAGAATTATCTGGAGCTTCCGGATAACTGGCAGCAACAAGATTTTCATGTGCCTCAGCGACAAGATTTTCATGTGGCTCAGCGATAAGATTTCCATGTCGTTGAGAGTTATGATCGCTTTGCAATTAATCTAATCCCAGCGGCGATTTTAGATATGCTGTAAATGAATAAAATTGTTGGCTTAGGAATAGGGCGAAGGTTGTGAAGCATACTCATTCCTGAAGCATATTCCCCCGGCACTGGAGCATGTCGGTAATGCCAGTTGCAAATTAGCATTAGTGAGGTTATGGTGAGCTGTCAGAACTGTACGCACAGTATTTGTCACAAAGTCGGCAACGACAAACCTGCAACATGTTTTTCTTCCATAACCCTGCATTCTCGAGAAAATAAATGGTTAACCAGCGTTCGTTGTTCGACAAGGAACAAGATGTAACTGTCATTTTCTTGGAAATGTCAACGGCGTAAAAGAAAAATGTGAACCTATTTCAGCTATCTCTCTCACACTCACGTCCATATGGGCTGTTGAAATATACATAATTACTAGCGGAATTTTAGGTTATGAATTTTTAATCGCGACCAGCTGACTTTTGAACGTATCTATATTCATCACCGCGAATTGAACGACACATGTATGAAGATGTATTCGTGAACTGACACCAACAGCTTTTCCTCGAATGGGAACAGATGGATATGTCGTCAGTCGCGACCAACCAGAAACACGAGAGGCACACGGGCCCTTTCTCTGTGTCGTATACATACACGCACGCACACTTCGATCATTGCATAATTTTGCCTGTGCCAAGTTTTTTTCAGCAATTACGGCATCAATCGGGTCGATTTATGGCTCAATCGAAGTGGGATAACTTAATTAGTCTCTAGTTAAAATTTGAGATCCTGCGATATCCCTTGGGCTTCGTAATTCAAGAAAGAGTCTACCCCCACCGTCGAAATCGCTTTATTCAGAGATAATATACTCGGGTGAGTCTCGGGCAAGCAGACGACGCTGTCAAATGTACTTGTCCCGAGACTCTGCCGAGTCTCTTGATACTCAACTATCGCAACGCTTCAAGAGAACAATCTTCGAAAGGAATTGCTGCAATACATCCGATATCAATTTAAAAAAAAATCTTTTTTTTGAGAATTTCGACATAACCAGCTATCGCAAGTTTCGGGAGAACCCGCGTAAACTGGTTAAAATCTCGTGTTGTTCGGTGTTTTGTTCTTCCGGATTTGATTTTGTATCCACATCTTTATGACTGATGGCTCGCGGTCAGTCAAGACTATCAGCTTCCGTTAAGTTCCACAGATTTGTTTCAACGTTGGCAAAGTTCCCACTCTTACGTGAGATCCAAAGCAACTGAAAGTTTGATTTTTCTCTTCTTCAGTCCAACGGCGTCGCTGTATCTCGAGATTTCGACCTGCATCTGCTAAAAGCAAGAGGAACCGACGAAAATGCTAAAAGTCAATGAATAATAAAACTATCAACAAATTTAGTCAATTGTTATTCATCTTCTATCGAAATTTAAATATTAATAT
This sequence comes from Hyposoter dolosus, assembly GCA_963921915.1. Taxonomy (NCBI): domain Eukaryota; kingdom Metazoa; phylum Arthropoda; class Insecta; order Hymenoptera; family Ichneumonidae; genus Hyposoter; species Hyposoter dolosus. Next base: position 14,743,635 of record OY998136.1, on the reverse strand, counting down.
AAACATCCAACGGACCTGGTTTCCGTGCAGTTTTGGCGTTGGTGTTGCATTTTTTTTTAGTTCGTCTCGTTGATAGCATCTCAGATTCAGTTCATTTTTCAGAACTTCTCAAACCAGATCGACGTGTCGTTTTTCTGGGTTCAGTGGGTGGCGATTCCGGAGAAACTGCACGCTTCCGTTTTTTCGATGCTCCCGCTGCCGAAGTAGTCTTCAGACGAGTTGAACGTTGGTTTGCAGGAAAAGTAGAGCGAGGGACGCTGCCAGTTCTTTGCCAGTTTTTATTACTCCCCTTAGGAGAATCATGTAGATCTGAATCTGTAATAAAAAGAAATAAGTTGACCGTTTGATTTATCTCAATAAAATAACTTTGCGAAAGTAAAATAAAGAATGCCAAGTATTAAAAAAGAATTGAAATCATTTTTTTTTTAAACCAAGAAAATTAAACCGGCGACAACAAAAACTTAGGGTGCATGGTTAAGAAAATTAGCATTATATCAGGGATATGATCATGTCCATGTTAAATCTTCCTGGGTTTATTTTCTTAACCAAGTATCCCAAGTTTTTGTTGTCGCCGGTTTAATTTTCTTGGTTTAAAAAAAAAAATGATTTTAACTTTTTTTCAATACTTGGCGTTTCATTTCTTTCTTTTTGAAAGTAACAACATTTTTTTTTTCGTAAATGTTGCAATAATAACGAAAACGGCAAGGGACAGCGCGGGCTGCGAAAGCGGTAGAGGGAGAGGGACAGCGCTATAGGCTCGGCGGCGGTAGAGGGGAAGAGTCCCGATATAGTCTGTCTCTCTCGCTCAGTGGCGCGCGGAGAGTGGGGATACCGCGTTCAGCGGAGTGAGTGACGTCACAGGCCGAAAATGTCCACCAGTCTCGCAAAGGGCGTATGTCCAAACGTCCACACGCGAAGCTTACGTTCTTCTGACTCTAAGAAACCCCGAGAAACAGAGAACGATCCCGGAACTCGCGACCAAAATCTTATTAATTAGATATCTCTGGATTGGCTTAACGGATTTTCTTCAACCAAGGACCATTTTAAACATAAAAAATTATAGAAAATTCATTCATAATATGAAATTTTTCCGTTAACCCGTTTTCCCGGTAAAACCATTTCAAGTTGCTGTGACGTCACAAACGCCTATTTTACTGTATATAAGAGCCTGGCAGCTCCTGAGCTACGCTTTTTTTTAATACTTGGCATCGAGCCGCTGCCGCGTCTCTTGATCAATTGAAGTTTCGATGTTACATTCATGTAAGCTATCATGCGTCTTGTAGTTTTTTGTACTTACCGGTAATCGAAGGACCCTTAATCGTACTATCCTGACTTACATGATCGGTAGTCTCTTCACCGGAAAAATTCATAGTGTTCTGATCCGAAACCTCTTGATCGGTTAATGTCGGAGAATCAACGCGTTTATTATTCTGGACATCTATGCCCTGGGCTTTTTCGACTAATTTTGACATGTCAAGATATGTTCGTCATGACCCATAAAATTAGCAACGTGCGATATTCGTTGGTCAGTAAGATCCAACGTCGCACAACGAGTTGCTAATTGCTTGCGGAAATTGGTTCCTCTCAAAGATAGAGAATTCGTTGCATTGCAACGAGAGGAGAACATTCTCATCAGAGGACAAGCTCGTTGATGTTTTAATCGGGTAGGGTCATTGCTGTGGACGCCGAATACAAACGGATTATTTGAAGGTACTTTTGCGCGTTTTCGATGTTTTATGATCATGTCCACTGCATCTAGAACAGTCGCGCTCATCAAGAAAGCCACTGGTCTATTTTTTTTTCCTCGAATGACAATGCGGCAATAGGTTTTTGCTGCCTGTCTATCGCGAACCGATAAGTCTTGATATAGGTCGTCAGATTCCTGGATTCTGGTCCTGTTGTTGAATTGCTCGATTGTGAGTCTTTCGAGTTTTCCAACTCTTTTCCGATTGAAAACTTGAATTTTTATGAGAACAGCTTGAGCCAAATTCGTCCATGATTTTAGTGAGAAGCTCTCGGTCAGAGGTGCTAATTCTTTCTTAATAATCCCGTCCAGGTAGTCAATCAGCTTTTTAATATCATAGATTTTCGGCAAACTTGGCCTTTTTCCTTGCCATGCGTGTGTTTGCGATTCAGCGACATTTTTATTAACGCTGCAACCGAAATCCTCAGCCAAGAGTTTCAAAAAGTCTTTGGTTTTCTTCTTCTTTGTTTCATCGTTCTTCTTTATGCATTCTGCTTCAAGAATCAACCCGACCTTTTGGAAAGTCGTTCCCATAGCTGAAGCATTCGATGGTGTTTTGTATGACTGCGTATCCGGATCCAAGCCAGCCAAGACGTTCACAGCTTCAGTTGCGGTGTTGTAATGTTTTGGGTCGAATATGGAAGTAAGGTCTGTTATAGTCGGATCAATCTCTATCGCAACTTAGAGGCATCGTCCCAGTCGTCGGAGGATAGCCCGAATTTTGTCGTGCTGATGCGGTAATCGCAAGTGTTTGCACAGTTTGTTCCCATACAGAATAGCAAGTTCGTCGTATCTGAGAATACGAGAAATCTCATCGTCTCTCATCACGGGGAAAACACGTTGACGTAAGACTGTAGAAGCGCATGCATGTATACGGCCGACTGTACGAGTAAGTTGTAAAATGCTCCTTGAACCAGCGACTGCGGTATCTTCATACTTTTTAACGTGATAACGAAGGTTATTTTTTGAGTAAAATCCTCGCAAGTTGGGCAAGTTTCATAATTCGTCGCTTCCCTCTTACTCTCCTGCCTTGGTCGTCGAACAGGGATGATTTTTCCATTATTCCGCTCGTCATTAACATTAAAAAGAAAACTTCCTTTTTTGCGGATTTGAGCTATCTGACAAGGAAAGTCTTTCCGCTGACCCCCTTCAATTTTGATGAAATTGAAATATGTTATTCTTCATCAAAATCTAAGAGACACGTATTTTTTTTTTATCGGCGGAAAAAGGTTTCTGAGGGGTGAAAATATCCCCTAAAGTTGAGACCTCCGAAGGGTAGTTTACAGGTTTCGCCTATTTTCACTCGAGATAAGCGAATGCACCCAAATGGATAATCAACTTAATGATAAACGATGGAAAATGCAGCTGGTTTCATATCGGGGGGTTGCACAGGAAAAAAGTTATAGGGGTTGAAATTCACAAAATCGTTATAACAAAAAAACTATAGCACCTATCTCGATGGTTTCAATTGCATTTTGAAGAGGGCAAAAAAGTAGTAGATACCCGTTTTTGCGTTTTTCCCGCAAATGAAGTTAAGGCAGTAGTCTGCTTTACAGGCTTCAAAAAATCCATTTTTCGTTTTTGTCTTAAATCTATTCCAAAACTATCCAAGAATATGTGTTCAAAATTTTAGAGGCCAATTCGACATATTTTCGAAGCTAGATCAGTTTTAGTGACCGAGCGTCGAGCAGGTGCGAATGCTCGGGCAGACCCGAGCGCGCGCGCTCCGCCCCTTCGTGTATTCTATTGTTTGACTATACTCGTATATACCTGAAAGAATTGAACGGTCCTTTGAAATATTATTTGGAGGTTCTAGAAGGTCTGTGTTGAGTAGTTGTTGGGATAACGGTATACAATATAACGGTAAACTATAGCTCTCGGAATCGGCTTCTACACTGCTATTTGTAGCGTCAGCTTTCAGTTTCATTTTTGATTTTGCCGAGCGCACATCGAAATGTCAAGCTACCCGAAAGGTGATCGATGTAAAAGACAGCGTGCTGCGGAACCGCGAAAGCGAAAATTTCACGGCAATCGTTTTACCAGTGTATCATCGGACGACGGAGACTTACACACGAGTCGCAGTGAGCAAAAGTTGAAGGCAGCAAGCAGCGATGATATCATTATTCATTCATCGCACTGCTACCGCATTATTGAACTCATATCGGTGTTTCTCGCTCTTTCCGCCAAAACGAGTTTTTTGAAGAAGAGGAAGGATTATTGTATGGCCCGGGGATAGCCGATTAACATCTAATTAGTGTAAGTATCCAAACACTTACATTTTTTTGGACCGAAAACTTTACAGCCCGTTTTCTCGAGTTTTCATTTTCACAAGTTTTGGAAAACGGTGCCGGCGATAGTAAAAACAATATATGTCCGATCGAAAAAAACCATAGTGATCTAGCTTCAGTATTGAATTATCTTCTATTTAAACTAAAAAAGTTGGACAAAAGTACTATTTAAATTACTTGTTTTGCAACTTGAAATGAATTTTTTTTTTTTTTAAAGTGAATTTTTCTTTCAAACTTCGAAAAAATTTGGAATTTCGTCATTTCTTCGGTATTTTTTTAGTTCATATAGAAAAGGAACTTATAAAAACTAAAAAAAAATTTGGTTCCACTGTTTCAGATGCATCGCACGACCTCCATCACCGGCACCGATTTACGAGTGCACACTCCAGGCGCCCCAGAAAAATCGTTATAACTTTGGCAAATTTCAATAATTTGTAATAATAAAAATTGTCTTTTGAAGCTTGAATATAATATACTATCATCTCAAAATTTCGTTTACCGCAATCATTCCCTTCCCTTTCAAAAAAATTGTTGAAAAAACGCTTTTTTCGGCTCCTAAAGCAGACTACTGCCTTAAGGGGGTGAACTACCCTTATATATGTCTACAGTAAATCTCAATAAAACGGCAGTATTTCTTTGTTTTCTTATTTCTTCTCCTTGTGATACGTGTTTTCTTCCAATTTTCAACGTCTACATCTCAAACGATGGATAGATTTTTCTGGAAATAGCATTTTCATAACTGGTGAAAGCGATAGAACCAAAAGTGTGCGTCCAATCTTAATAAGTTGTTTTTTATTTGAAGGCAATTTAAGACACTAGTTATACTTAAAAGATTTAATTTTAAATGTATTTAAGCAATGAATTTTACCTAATTGAGCAAGGAAATTTCGAAACAATAAAATGTCCCTCTGAAAATTCTACCACTTTATCAATTTTTTATTTTTTGTCACTTTTTACGGTATCCATACCAATCACATCCGTAGTTTCAAAGAATTTTCTTATTTATTTATTTTCGCCGAAAATTACATATGGGTTAATTTTTACGGATCACCATTTTTTTTATTAGTCAATATTGAATAAGCCTGAAGATGAATTCCAAAAATATCTACACCTTATGATCTCACGAAAATTTAGTAAATATTGACGCATTTTCATAGTTATCATAACTCCCCTCTTTCTTAACGGTGTTATCTGGCAATCACTTCTGTTCAGTTTGTGACTCGCTCTCAAAATTAGATTTCAAATACGACGTAGAAGCAGTAACAAAACAGCGATCGCGGCATATATTCACCACAGTCGGCTATTTTTCTTTTACACGAAAGCAGTCACTTGTAATTGGAGACTATTTAAAACGAAATTGTAAATATTAATCAAAATAAAGATAAATCCTTTGAACGTTATTAGAATGCTTCTCGCAACTTTTGAAGTTATGCATTTACCGGATTCACCAGTAAATAACGATGAAATACAATTGAAAGAAAACTTTGAAAATATTTTGTTGACTGCAATGAACGAATACAGTGGTTTCGAAATGGTGGAAGAAAATTCTTTGCATTTTGAAGAACCGTTCAAGGATTGGGAAATGGAAATTGTTGAAGATAAAGAATGGTCAAACGCCCTGCATGAACCAGAATTTCCGCCTGATACATGCACTCGTGATGACGAAGGCTTATCTTACGAGTACAAATTAAGGGCCGTTGAGTATTGGCGCAGCGGGAAGAAAGGACATTTAGGTTTGGGCAGTGTTAAACAAAAGTTCAAGAGAGTGCAATCTATAAGACAGTTGCGGCGGTGGGCGCACAATTTGAACAAAGGGGGCACGTACAAAGAAAAATTCGCACGTATTTGTGCTTACACTTTGGAAAATTTCAAAGTTGCTGTGGATGCTGGTTTGATAGCGCACGATTCCGATTTGAAAAGATAGGCCTTACATGCTCAAAGAGAAATAGGGCATACCGATTTTCGTTGCAAAGCATCTCGTACGTGGATAAACTCATTCAAAGCAGCTCATCGTATCGTATCGAGAAAAATAAATAAATTCGTTACATCTAAAACAATTAAAGATGGAACAGTGTTGGAACAACAAATTCGAAAATTTGTCGATGACGTAAAACAAAATATTAAAACTTACGGATTGTCAAATACATTCAACGCAGATGAGAGTGGCTTCCAACTAGAAATGCATTCCGGAAGAACTTTAGCAGTCGAAGGAGAAAAGCAAATACAATGTCTTGTACAATCAGTCTCTTCTATGACCCACAGTTACAGTATTCAACCGACTATATCAGCTGATGGTAAGCTGTTATCTCCTCTATTTTTGGTTTTTAAAGGACCAACTGGCAAGATTGGTCCAATAGTGGAAAAGACGCTTTTCAGACCGGATAATGTGTACATAGAAGTATCCAAGTCTGGGAAGCTTACTTCAGGTATAAATTACACACCCACTGTTTTTGTATAGATATTTTTTCGAATGATGAAAATACGTTTTTCTATTTTCAGATCATTTCAAAACTTGGTTACAGCATGTATTGTTCCCGAAAATTGGTCAAAAATCTTTATTACTGATTGATTCTTGGATTGGACACTGTCCCCAAGCTGTACTTGATGTGAAACCTTCAAATAGAGATGTCAAAGTAATGATTATACCTAAAGGAACTACCGGAAAAATTCAACCCCTCGATGTTTTTGGATTCCGAGTATGGAAAAATTTTGTTAGACATTTTTCTGATCATTGTCTTTTGATGGATTATGATATTGATTTGCATTTGAGGAACAATATCATAAAGCTGCAGTCACTCGTGCATAACCAACTGTCGTCACCGCGTTATATCGATCTTTTCAAATATTCTTGGTACAAAAGTGGTTACATAGAAGAAAAATCAGCGAATTTTGACAATCCTGTAGATTTTGCATTTGGAGATTCCTGCAACTCACATTGTGAAGTTCCAAGATGTGCAAATGTTGCTATTATTCGCTGCTCCTGGTGTAAAAAGTCGCTATGTTTTGAACATTTTTTTGATGACTATCATTACTGCAGTACTTACAACGGCTTGAATAGCCTGCGATTATATATTCGCTTCTATCTATCGCCACAGTGATTATTTTGTTAGACTGTTTACCTATCATCAATAAAAGATAAAAGCATGTTGCACGTTTTCGTTTTTTTTTCGTTGAATACACATTTATTCTATGTGACATCCCGAAACTTTGTCTATCCACCGAAACAAATAAGTGTAAGCGCTTATCGTACGCCTATATTATCTCATTGCCAAATATAAATCAATCGGAATTATCGATAAGCCATATATGTATACTTTTTCATCGAAAAATCGATCTATAAATAAGTTGGCTTCTAGATAAAACCGTTCATTTAATGATATATACGTGGCACGGTTGTTGTAAATTTGAAGAAAACACGTATCACGAGGAGAAGAAATAAGAAAACAAAGAAATACTGCCGTTTTATTGAGATTTACTGTAGACATATATAGGGGTAGTTCACCCCCTTAATTTCATTTGCGGGAAAAACGCAAAAACCCGTATCTACTACTTTTTTGCCCTCTTCAAAATGCAATTGGAACCATCGAGATAGATGCTATAGTTTTTTTGTTATAACGATTTTGTGAATTTCAACCCCTATAACTTTTTTCCTGTGCAACCCCCCGATATGAAACCAGTTGCATTTTCCATCGTTTATCATTAAGTTGATTATCCATTTGGGTGCATTCGCTTATCTCGAGTGAAAATAGGCGAAACCTGAAAACTACCCCTCGGAGGTCTCAACTTTAGGGGATATTTTCACCCCTTAGAAACGTTTTTCCGCCGATAAAAAGAAATACGTGTATCTTAGATTTTGATGAAGAATAACATATTTCAATTTCATCAAAATTGAAGGAGGTCAGCGGAAAGACTTTCCTTGTGAGTTCGTCTTTCACGACTTTTTACGGGCAAAATTGCGAATTTCCTCACGCTTTCTTCATCTCCATGTTTAAGAGTAAGATGTCTCACAATTTTTGATTGTACGATATAACAGAAAAAGCAGAAGTTTCTTTTCTGTCCTCCTTTGGCACCCTTTCAAAGATCAGCAAATTGATTGCGATTATCGCAGGCTAAATTTCCAGGTTTGTTGAAGGAATCCTCAAGACTAAAATCGGCAGATCGACGGTTGTTATTTATCACCTGCGGCTCGTGACTCTCAACGATTGTTCGATCTCCATCGGAAAAATCGGAATCAGTATCTTCATCTTCTTTCTCCGAAGAGATGTATTCAGATCCATCTGAATCCAATGGCGGGTTATCCCCCGTGTAATTTTGATCCACAGGAAACTCACGTCCGCGCTTAATGTCGCTATTCATTTCTTGGGGTTCCCCGAAAAATCGTTGTTGCTCACGTCATTTTGTCCATCCCCAGTGGGTAGCTCGGTTTCATCGTTGGGGTAACTGCTTGCGATGGTGGAGATTTAAGTACTTCAATATCGCTAATTGTTTTTGAGGATACAGTGTCATCCGTCAAATTGTTTTTCTTACAAGGAAGGTCACCTTACTGTACCCCTACAACCTGGGTCAAAAAAATTATATTTTGTAGTTCACACCAAAGTATAAACCCTCACAAAAAATTAGCGGCCCACTCGCATATTTAAGGGGTGAAATTAATTCTCAAAAATCGGTGGTTTTTTCGTTTTTCGCTGATATCTTCGAAACAAAAATAGATACGCCAAAAGTTTAAATAGCAAAGTTGTTCATTTTTCAGTGCTCTACAATAACATGTAATCGAAAATTGGAATTTTTTTTTTTTTTTTTGAAAAAAACGTCTTTTTAAATACATTTTTCGTCATTTGATCACTGAAAAAGTTCTTATTTCGCCTGAAAATTAAACAAGGTTGACAAATCCGTCAAACGGAATATGTTCATATTTATATATAGGTTTATCAAATCCACAGATATGCTGCTCCATCCTTATCGTAGAATACTCATAAATCTTTTACATCTAGCTTAGTTTTGTGCATCCATTTTAGTACAAGCGAATAACTATCACATGATATTTTTTTAATTTATATAAAACTTTATTTAAAATCCATGTCGTTTTTTTATTTACTAGAAACCTTTAATTCATATATAGCTATGAAAATGTCTGGTACTCATGACAGGAAAAAAAGCAGACAATGCACTTATCAGTTTCTTCGCTTCGTATTATGGAATGTATTCATTGCAATAATGATACTCCTCAAAGAAGTGTTTGAGACATAAAGGTTTTTTGCACCACGAACATGTTATAACAGCTAAATCACCACAAATGTGACATCGTGGTTCCGAATTATCTCCAAAACCAAACGTCACCGGATTGATGAACTCAGGGGGTGTTTTTTCTATGTACCCGCTTTTGTACCATTGAAATATTTAAGCATATCAATATAACGTGGGGAAGACAGTTGATTGTGAACAAGTGACTGCAGTTTGATGATGTTGTTCCTTAAATGCAGATTTATATCGCTACCGGAAAGAATTACTATATCTGAAAAATGCCGAACAAAATTTTTCCATATTCAAAAACCAAACACATCTAATGGTTGTATTTGTCCTGTTGTTCCTTTTGGAATTCTTTTTAATGCAATTTTTTGTTAGGAGGAGTTACTACATCAACTACTTCTGAACAGTGTCCACTCCAGGAGTCGATTAAAAGAGCACTGTTGTCGCCAACATTCGGAAAACAGATTTCGGTTAGCCACTGTTTCCAATGATCTGTCGAAAAAACGAAAGGAATATTTAATTTGATTTGGTTTGCAATATTTAATAGCCACAAGAATGTAAAATTTAAATAGTTCTTACCTGATGTTAACTTTCCAGATTTCGATGCCGAAACAAAAACGTTTGAGGGTTTGAATAACGTTTTTTCTACGCGTGGGCCAAAGTCACCACCGATTTCTTTTAATACAAGATATAACGGTGAAAGTAATTTTCCATCGGCGGATATCGTTGGTTGAATGGTATAAGAATGAGTTGTTGAAGATATTGATTGAACAACGCATTCAATTTCTTTTGATCCTTGGTTTGCAAGAGTACGACCAGAATGCATTTCAAATTGAAATCCACTTTGATCTGAATTGTAAACGTTTTCCGGACCAAGGTCGTTAATAACAGATTTCACGTTATTTGTAAACTCTTCAGCCATTTTTTTAAGATCTTTTGAGTCTTCTAAAGTTTTCCGGGTAATAAATTTTGTAATTTTCCGAGATGTAATGCGATGTGCTCTTTTGAACTTATTCACCCATTTTTTTGACGCTTTGAATCGTGCATCGGAATTCATGAAATTTTTATGTGCGATCAAAGCCCATCGTCGCAAATCAATATCGTGTACTATCTTGCCACATTCAGTTGCTTCAATGAAGCGATTTAAAGTATATTGAGATATCTCATTTAATTTTTCTTTATGAGTCCCACCTTTATTGATTTGATGAGCCCAACGCTTCAGTTGTGTTTTGGAAATAACTTTTTTAAAACGGTGTGCAACTGTATGAGCAGCTCCAAAACTCCACAGCTTTTTTCTTGTAATCGAATGAAATCTCATCTTCATTTTTTGTACATTGAGAGTTATCTGCCTCATCAGATGAAATTGAATCCCATTCCAATTCACTGTCTTCTATACTTTTAGGCTCATGGTGTTTGAATTGTTCTTGAAAATCCAAGCTTTCGTCTTCTTCAATTTCGATTCTCGTGTATGTGTTTATGCTTTCAATTAAAAACTCTTTAATTGTATCTGCTAATTTCATTTCACTCTCATTCACTGGTGTTTCGGGCAAATTCATCATCATAAAATAAGTCGACCAAATATTTATGACATTCACGGGATTGATATACATTTTTGAAAACGTCCACAGTATTCAATACGTTCTTGATAATGCACTCCTATAACTACAGAACTTTGATGAACGGAAACCGTCAATGCTAACTTAAATGTGACAAGAGTCGGTTTATATAGAGCCTCATTTTTTACTGATATGACGGTTTTAAACATCTTAAATAGGATATCATGAAAAAATATAACGTATTTCAAACAGTCGAACTCACAGTTTGATTATGATAAGGAAATGTAATCAGTCCAAATCTATAAAAGATTTTGCGTTTGAAAAAAATAACTTTCCGGTTCCATAATCTCTTGAGACGTAAAAAACAAATGTAGATTGAAATCATTAAATGTGGAGTCGGAACAATTACGTTTTATTATGAAAAGATAGAGAAAGATGTGTAAAAAAACCCTTTTTTTTATGAAAATGAAAAAAAAAAAATTGTATATAATTTTCGACTACATATTATTGCAGAGCACTGAAAAATGAACAACTTTGCTATTTAAACTTTTGGCGTATCTATTTTTGTTTCAAAGATATCAGCGAAAAACGAAAAAACCACCGATTTTTGAGAATTAATTGCACCCCTTAAATATGCGAGTGGGCCGCTAATTTTTTGTGAGGGTTTATACTTTGGTGTGAACTACAAAATATAATTTTTTTGACCCAGGTTGTGGGGGTACAGTAAGGTGACCTTCCTTGTTAGTGTTTAATCCGTCTCCAATCGGGGGTGACTCAGTTGTGTCGGTTGTGTTGTCGATATTGACTACGTCGGATGATGCTACGCAACCCTACTTAATGGTTATTGATGAAAACTTAGTTTGATCATCAAATATCACTACTTTGGATGCTGGTGAATTCGACTGCTTAATGCTTGCGTTTAATGCAGCAGACGTAGTGTCCTCCGAATCAGTGACATCTTTTTGTTCGTTCATTGTCGGATGGGAGTTTGTCGCTATCAGCATATTTCATTGTATTAGATGTTAATGGATTCTTGTTATCGGTGACAGGATGAATACAGGATGAATCAAGACGGTCTTGTCGCCTTTTGATCTCACTGATATTTCGTAGTTCACATCCGTTGATTTTTTGATACAATTGATCGATATAGTCTGTTGTATCATCATTGAAACTCCGAATCGTGATCCTGCTACTTTGAGGATTGTTATCGTCGTTCACTCCTGAAAAGAAAATCTTATTTCAGCAATTGTGCCTGGGCTTGGACTTGGTTGGACATTAATGACTGGAAAGCTACTTTATTTGTGTAACAATAAAAAATATTTCGTAACCACCGCTCTGGTCTGGTGGTTAGCGTGCTTGCCTCTTAACCAAGGTGACGGGAGGTCCCGGGTTCGATTCCCGGTCTCGTAATCTTTTCGGGAGAAATTAAATATGGGCGTGACTAGCTCCAGATGTATATATGAGGCATACACAAGTACATGTACAGGTGTGTGTCACATGTTTATAGCTGTAGTCCATGTTTACGTTCTCCTGGCAAGATGTGACGTAGCTCGTAGGGTGAGCCTAGAAACTGACTGTAGTGGCCGAGTTTTTCCGCAGTTTTCCGGGGCCCATTGTACGTACTAATGTGCGTGCCATGGCGAATGCGCTGCAGAATGGGAAGTCGGATGCGACCGCACGAGCCCACGGTGTCTGGTTACTGACCCGGGCCCAGATACCCGGGGTGGAGGTGGACAGAAAAAGGGAGGATGAGAGGGAAGTGAGAGGAGCACCGTCTTGAAAATCTTGAAAGGGAAGAAGGCGCGTGGACATATGTAAACAAAAAATAAATAAAAATAAAAATATTTCTTAATAACTGAGGATAAAAACTAGATAATGCGAAGGAAGTTCAAAGACCAATACAATCAACATGTTCAAATGTGGATACAGTACAATGCCAGGAAATAAGAAACGAAGCTCTACTTCCGAAATTGAGAGCTAGAAAAAAATAAAGCCTTCATTGATAATGCGATAGGAGCGAATAAATATAGAATGTGTGGGTTATTCTCACCTGGATTATTGGTATTCGTATCAGCCATTTTTGAAATCCAAAGACACTTTAGCGATCGGCAATTTCGAGTCCCTCATTAAATCTCAGGAACAAATTTCAAAACGCGATTAATTTGACGAAATAAATTTTTGTGTGTATTGAAGTGTGAGAAATGTCCTGGATATTACTTTTTTACTTTATGTCCTGGAATACGAACGGTCATGATATTATTATCTGGACCAAAGCTTCAAGTTGATCATTCGGCCCGCAAAGAATTAACATACGCTGCGTCCTTGAAAAGACGCTGTCCCGGAACGAATATCTATCGATGCCTAGAAATTCACTAATAGTCCCTGAAACAACAAATTCTCCCTATGTCCCAGAACCTGAAGTGTCCTGGAACCAGCCAATAGGTCGATATTGTGTAAAATTATTTGTCCTATAATTAACCTTCACGCTAAAGGACTGAAATTTCATGTTCACACGACTTGTCCAAGTTGTGTGATCAAGAGACTGGGTAGAGTCTCGGAACAAGTACATTTGAAAACAGCTGTGCCTCGTCTGCTTGTCCCGAGCGCTCGCCGAGTCTATACTTTCTCGTAGTAAAGCGATTCGCGGTGGTGGGAACAAAAATTTCGATGACATTTCAGCTGACCGTAAAGCCCAGGAGTCGTCTAACGACCTGAAAATTGACATTGAGACTAATTACGCGATGCTCTTTCGATTGAGCCTCAAAATCAGTACGATTGATCAAGTAATTGCTGAGAAAAAACTTTGCACGGGCTTAGTCCTACCTCAGCCTTCGTCAGAACCACGCTACATCGAAGGATTTGACGTGTCTGTATATGCGCACCCGACAACACATTCAAAGGGGTCTCCGTGCCCATTCTAGCCAATCCCTGGCAACGAAATTTCTGATTGGTCGAGGCTGCGATGATTCCAATGGATCCGTCGCGCACACGACAGTGCAGACGAGCGAGCGAAAAATGTCAGCTGATATTTCAAAGGGCCATATTGACGCGAGTGTCATGCGACTATTTGAAAACCTGAGTCCGAAGGATCGCCAGTGCCTGAGAGAGCAGTCACCACTCAGTAAATGCTCAGAACGCGGGGCAAAATTAGTGTAAAAATGAGCGAAGACTTTATTTACGTCTACAAATACACAGAGATATTTTGCGTGTTCTTGCGTCGCTTGTTCGTCCAAGACTATCGTCCTTTTTGGTCTCTGGTCATCTCTTGGGCTCTCCTGTCATCCCCTCCTTAGCTGTCCATGGGGGTAGGACGTGATACTCGGGTCGGTTGTCGTCGATAGTCAACCGAGGGTTTCTTGCGGGGGCCTTGTATCGATGGTCGGGCCGAGATCGGGTCCAGATGTCTGGGACGCGTCGCCGACTCCTTCGATGGTTGAAATGTTCAGGGTCGAGGCGTAATGCGAGGAATAGCCGGGAATGGTTAATGGCAGGGTCTCAAGATATAGAAAGTAGGAAACTGGAATAAGGAATAGTCGAAGTATTTATGAGGACAGCTGCAACGCTGCAGAAGATAATTTGTCGAGGAATGTTGCTGTGAGTTCGGTCGGGTCATATAGTTTTAGGATTGGGTTCGTGAGCAGATACGAGCTGTTTGAGAGGGATCGGAGGGCGGCGGATTTGTAGGAGACTATGGCAAGGCTATGACACGAGTGTGAGAGAGATAGCTGAAATAAGTTCATATTTTTCTTTTCCGCCCTTGACATTTTTGAGAAAATAACTGTTACAACTTGTTCCTTGTCGAACAACGAACGTTGGCTAACCAGTTATTTCCCCGAGAATGCAAGGTTATGGGAGAAGAATGTGTGGCAAGTTTGTTGGTTCCAAGTCTGAACGAATACAGCTTTGACAACTCGACATTACCTCACAAATTCTAATTTTCAGCTGGCATATTACCGACATGCTCCGATGACGAGAGAAAATGCTCTATGAATGAAAATGCTCTATATCTTTTGACCTATTCCTACATCCAACATTTTAGTCATTTACAGCATGACTTACATAATAACTCTCAGCGATATAAAATCTTGTCGCTGATTTGAGCCACATGAAAATCTTGTCGCAGTGGCACATGAAAATCTTGTCGCTGCAACTTATCTGAAAGCCCTGAATAACTCTTAGCGACATAAAAATCTTGTCGCTGAGCGACATAAAAATCTTGTCGCTGAGCCACATGAAAATCTTATTGCTCAGGCAAATGAAAATCTTGTTGCTGCGAGGGCTTAGTGACATGAAAATCTTTTGGCTGCGAGGGCTCAGTAACATGAAAATCTTGTCGCTGCGAGGGCTCACAATCAGTGACATGAAAATCTTGTCGCTGAGGCAAATGAAAATCTTGTCGCTCTGAGGGCTCAGTCACATAAAAATCATGTCACTGAGTCACAAGAAAATGTTGTACATTCATGCCTTTTTGATTTGATAGTGATAGTGATAGTGATTTTTCCTGCTAGAGGTCAAATTAAAAAAAAATTGTCCAGAAAAAAAAATTTAAGAGAAATTATTAAAAAATTCCAAGCGATTTAGTATGAAAATACGAAACTTCTTGTATCTTAAAAATTTTCTATTTCAAATCTCATTCATTCCCTTTTTCAAAAGAGGACGTTGGAGCTTTTGCATTGCATTCTCTTTTCCAAAGAGGACGTTGGAGCTTTTGCATTGCATTCCAAGTTTTACATAGTAAAGAAAAAAATCCCTTATATTGTTTGCCGGATTCGCAATGGTCTAAAAAAGCATAAAAACGGTCGGGAACCAACGTCCGTACCAGGCCTAAAAAGAAATCAATGGAAAAATATTTAAATAAGGCAAACTCAAGCCTGATCTATC
This sequence comes from Hyposoter dolosus, assembly GCA_963921915.1. Taxonomy (NCBI): domain Eukaryota; kingdom Metazoa; phylum Arthropoda; class Insecta; order Hymenoptera; family Ichneumonidae; genus Hyposoter; species Hyposoter dolosus. The sequence continues at coordinate 14,727,919 of OY998136.1, read as the reverse complement.
CTTTTTGAAACGCCACTTTGGAAATTCGAATATCTTTCTTTGTGGCAGATTTGTCTGGTGTATCTAAACGTTTGAGTGGTAGTGTGTGAGTAGATCGACGAAACTAAACCAATTCAAACCATGGGGAGAGATTCACGAAGTATCATGTGATCATGACAAAATTTAGGTTTCGGAGTCAGAAAAAAGGAAGTGATATCCTAGCCATAAATCCCCTCCACGGGGAATAAAGCTTGGACAAGTCCATTTATTTGTGCTCCCGTTTCCATTTGTTTTTACAGGAAAATCTAACCCCCCTAAAAAAAAATTAAAACCTCCAATCAAATGAAAAATAGGAAAAAAGGAATTACACGAAAATGTAAATCGCTAAAAAAACCCTCCTGAACAACTCCCCTCAAAAAAATAAAGCCCCAAAAAAAATGGAGAAAAGCCCAAAAAAAAATCCAAGGCAATTGAAAAAAATACAATAAATGTGAAAATGGTTAAAAAAAAGTTGATAATTTTCGCTCAGCAATGAAAATTCTTGATATCCATAAAAGGACAAGTATTCCATTGATGGCTGAAAATAAATTAACGAGAAAAAGGGCAAACTTCCGAAAAGACACGTCACAAAATAAAGAAACCCTTAAATACAAAACGCTAAAAAAAACCCTCCTGAACAACTCCTCTCAAAAAAATAAAGCAAAAAAAAATGGAGAAAAGCCCCAAAAAAAATTCAAGGCAATTGAAAAAAATACAATAAATGTGAAAATGGTTAAAAAAAAATTGATAATTTTCGCTCAGCAATGAAAATTCTTGATATCCATGAAAGGACAAGAATTCCATTGATGGCTGAAAATCAATTAAATCAATTAACGAGAAAAAAAGAAAACTTCCGACAAGACACGTCACAAAATAAAGAAACCCTTAAATACAAAATGGCGAATCCACTGAAAAACTTCATACAAAAAATAAAAAACTCAAGTTTTCAACTCAAGATTCTTTCCTCTCGTAATCCAAGGGGCATCCGGGTCAATTCCAAGAAGAAAACCCAAATATCCAAAAAGGGTACAATAAAAAAGGACAAGCCAAAATTCTCTACTTTGTGTTCGCGCTATCACGCCGAGAGTGGAAGTGAGGAATCTCGGGATCCTCGCGAGCGCCTTGCCGGACCACGAGGCCCGGTTCAAGGCTACACGAAGCTCCCGAATTCCTCGACCAATTATAATCGATGATTCACGGGACTGGGGCTCGCTGATTGGGCGTTCGCCTCATCGAGCTTCGATCTCCCGAGATCCCGACGAGGCGATGGCACTGACAGCCTGACAGTGGCTGTCAGCTGGCGCCACGCTGTCTGGAAGCCTCGGGTTACCGAAGTTTGCGGGCAAGATGGTCGCTCCCGCGCCATTCAAAACTCTCGTGAGCCTGCGAGTCAGCAAGAGTCGTTCGACGGACCGAGTTGTCCTATGTGACTCCTGCGTCTCCGACGATGACGACGAGGTTATTTCCTGCTGTCTTGACGCCGTGGGACTCTCATTTCCCTTCGATCTGGAAGACTCCGTCCGGAATCGAAGTCGACAGAGTATTTGACGAGCCACGCGACTTGACAGATCGCCGGAGACCTCCCCGCCTCCTCTGGACCGGCTCTCCTAAGCCTCTCAGGGACAAAAAGGGGCAAAACGGGGAGGAAATCGGGGCTAGCAGGGGAGGGGCGATTTTCTCTGAAATAAAACCGTTGTCAAGCGTCGGTGACCGTTGCGGTGCCTCCCACTTCGACGGAAATATGGTCTAATAAAAATTTACAACGTTACAACCTAAATATATTTCCGTGGATACTCTAAGGATATATATATATATATATTATATATATTATATATATATATATACGTTAAACCTTTATTTCGAGGACCATTTCGTTAGAATAAACCCTTATTCGAGGACATTTTGTTGTTTTGAGGACTGTCCCCAAAATTTTATATCCCAATGTGATGATTTGAGGACAGTCCTCAAAATTACGCTATACGATTGTCGTACACTTCGAGGACGATAAAAATATACGAAAGATACGAGGCCGGAGTCCTTGAAATGATTCGTATGCATTGGATCGATTGTGAGTACTCTGACAGGGTACTCGAAATGAGGACGTCGAATCAAACTGCATACGTTGTATGAAAAACCTTCATTCTGGGGACAAAGTCCGCGAAATGACAAATACGAACATCGTTAGTTTTAAGGACATTTGGTATACAAGTGTTTTGGAGACACCAAATACGAATTTTTACTTTTATGATTCTTTCCTGCACGTTTGACAGATCGTGATTTTCGAGGCCCTTGAAGAACTTAAAATCATATATACAAGGGAAAGGCAGGAAAACGATTGGAAAAATGATCCAAAGGACGAAAGAGAACGATCGATGGAAAAATATACACGGTTGTTTAGTAGGAAAAAGGCGGTCAAGGGTGAAAATCGGTTGAGAAAACTCGATCACTCGACTCAGAACTCGGGACATGTCTGGGGGCGCACTTTGCCCTTCTCTCCTCTTCTCGTTATATTGTTCATATCGACATATGCGTTGATTACGACTCGAAGCAGCGTCTTCCGAAGAAGTGTCTTTCGTTTTTTGCATCGTTCTAATTTTTCGGGTGTGTCCCTACGGAAGATCGAGAGCCGATGGATTTAAGCGTGCTCGAACCTTTCTCGTACTCTTATATTCGTCTACGAGGATGGTTTGAGTATATTTCCGCGTCAGAGAAATTTATAAAAAAACGTGTTAATTACCCGGCTTCGACACGTGAAAAAACAATATTCATGATGATCGATAGAAGAAAACATTATATATACACACCAAACCAAAGCAAAAGCATAATTGCACTGAGAAAATGAAGGAAAGGAAGGAAAAGAGTGAGAAAGAGATTTCGTGAGAAAAAATCACAGTGGAAAAAAAAACCCTCGTGCATATTCATCATGCATTAGGCCGGTGACAAAACTATTCGTATAGTCTGATGTTGCAAAGCCATGACGTTGACTATCCTGATGAGTCTGTGAAAAATTAAGGAGGCAAAAATCGAAGCTCCCTCTTCATACAGGTTCGATCCACTAGTTTAAAGGGGAGATTCATGGGGAGATTCATTAATTCAGTTTCTCTAATCGAAGTCAAAACTCGAATGTCTTTATTCTGAAAAACGAGGGAACGAGGTTATGTGAAAAAAGTGTCTGTTTTAGTTCGTTTTACGTCATGAGATAAATGAAGGATAAGAGCCCTGACAAAAAATGTTGAAACAAAATTAAATTGGCGAGCCTTTACTTGCGCGAATAAAATGATTCCGTGTACATAGATGTTATTTTTTTCTCCGCATCGTCACCTCTTGCTGAAAGAAAATTTTTCGTCATTTATCCAACTCGACTCATTCATACGCTAAGAAAAGTTGCTGAAAATGTTCATTTCGTTGCTTAGAAATCGTCGAACTTGCTTTCGAGATTGACGCAACAAAAGGCGTGTGTTTTGGGTGAGAATGATTTAATGTCGCACGTCTGGTATTGCTCCGATGGATGAAAAATAGCGAGTTCGATTTGATAATTATCTTAATAATTATACTTCGTATTTCAATTCTATTTTTCCGTACCGATAAATTTTCAGTCCACGTTTTAAAAATGTCCTCAAATCGTGCAAAAACAAAAAAAATGTGTCCTCAAAGTAATGGGCCCATCAGTAATGCTATATCCTGAGTAGTCGGACGATTATGAACTTTGAGGACTTTTTGACAAAAATTCTTGGAAATGCGAACAGTCGCGAAAGTACGAGTATGGCTATATTATAAATTTTTGTCGGTGTTGTCGATTTTTGTCGATGTCAAATGAATTATTTTAAATGTGCGAAAACATTTTTTGAATATTCCTCAAAAATGACTTTTCCTTTACCAAAAAATGTTCAGTCCACGTCTATAATGATTCAATTGTAATCGATTTCGAAAATGTCCTCAAACCGTGCAAAACGAAAAGAAAATGTCCTCAAACTAATGGGTCCATCGGAAATGCTATATTCTGTATAGTCGGTCGATTATAAAGTTTGAAGACCTTTTTACAAAAATTCTTGGAAACTCGCAAGTTCAGACATGGCAGCATAGTAAAGAAAAAGCATTGGCTTCAAAAGCAATGTGAAAATAAAAATGGGAGTTCGACGATCATAATCCAATAACAACAAATTTTGTCGTTATTGGATTATAATCGTCGTACTCCAATTTTTATTTTTAGTTTGCGTTTGAAGCCAATGTTTTTTCTTTACTATGCTGCCATGTCCGTACTTGGGCGACTGTTCAGTTTTCCAAGAATTTTTGTCAGAAAGTCTTCAAAGTTTATAATCGCTCGACTATTCAGAACATATCATATTCGATGGACCCACTAGTTTGAGGACGCTTTCTCTCGCTTTCGCACAATTTCAGGACATTTTCGGAACTGATTGCAGTTGAATTATTATAAACATGAACTCAAAATTTTTCGGTGAAGGAAAGGTCATTTTTGAGGAATATTCAAAAAATGTTTTCGCACGTTTAAAATAATTCGACAAAAATAACGTCGACAAAAATGTACAATACAGCCAAGCCCGTACTTTCGCGACTGTTCGCTTTTCCAAGAATTTTGAGGAAAAAGTCCTGAAAATTCATAATCGTCCGACTACTCAGAATATAGCTTTACTGATAGGCCCATTACTTTGAGGACACATTTTTTTGCTTTTGCCCGATTCGAGGACATTTTTAGAACTCATTGCAATTGAACAATACGTGAACTGAAAATTTTTCGGTATGGAAAAATAGAATTGAAATACGAATATTATAATCTTATTAAGTATAATTATTAAGTCATTCATTTTTTCTCAATTCATTTATCTTTGGCATGGAAACTGCTCAGGCTGAGTAAAAAAAAAAAAAAATCGAAATATGTCTTTTTTTTTTATTTGGGAATTTTTATCAAGACATTCGGAAAAACCGCCAAGGTGGTTCGTATTTTTTTTTTTCAGTTATCGCCCACTACGTCGGGGAAGTACGTCGAGGGGTTGGAATATTTTGAGAAGCGCGTTGCGTCAGGAATAACCTTTCCGCAATTTTTACAACAATTTCGGATTCAAATTTGAATTTTCTGGTCAAGGGTCAAATTTTTTTTTTTCAATTGTCCACTACGTCGGGGAACTACGTCAAGGAACTGAAAAAATTTCAGTCTACGTATTGTTCAATTGCAATCAGTAATGAAAATGTCCCCAAATCGAAAATTGAAATTTGAATCCGAAATCATTGTAAAAATTAAGGATCGCTTATTCCTGACTAAACGAGCTCCTCAAAATATTCCAAACCCTCGACGTAGTTCCCCGACGTAGTGGGCAGAAACTGAAAAAGAAAAAAAAATTCAAACCACCTTGGCATTTTTTGCGAACGTCTCGATGAAAATTCCCTAATAAAAAAAAAGACATATGTCACGGTAGCACCCTATTACCTTATTCTTCTCCAAACTCTTTCCCACATTCGTACCCGATACCTCACATCCGTTCTTAATTCTTTCTCACACTCAAAACTCCTAGCTCAGCATCCTAATCTTATCACCGCATTCCTCAGCACTTCTTTGTCCCACGAGCCTCAACTTCTCCTCCGCTTCATCTCCCCACTACCACTTCACCAAATCATTCTCCTTTATTCTAATCCTCGACTCCTCAGTTCATCACCATCCTTCGAACCGCTAATACCTCGTGCACTCCCTAATTATCGAGTCTCAATATATTATATATTTTACCACATTCTCCTGTCTTATTATTATCACCATTATTACTTCGCCCTCTCAAACCCCGGTCATCACAACTGGTGTCAGAATCGGGATTCGAAACACCGCACGCGACCCACGAAACAAAAAAAAACCCGAGAAACAACAGAGACAGTGAAAGTTTAACAACGAAAAGTGAAAACAAGGAAAAGAACGGTGAAAAATAAAGGAATCGAAACAACGAACAGTGGAAAAAAAAAGTGAAAAAGCAGAGCAAACTGCGGAAAAAAAAAAAAAAGGAAGTTCAACGACGACCAGTGAACATTTTTTTTTTTTTTCTCCTTTCTCCTTTCTCTCCGACCAACGGACAAAGGGAAAAGCGCACCAGTTCAAAATTTTTTTCTCTCCATCTCTCTCACCGAATTACCACAAACCGCATAACGAAAAGGAAAAATAGAAGGAAGGACGAATACAACAAATGCTAATAAAAATCTGGATAATCCTGGCAATGTAAGTACCAAATTACGCACATAGATTACAATTGAATACAAATTGCCCATAGAAGTGAGGAGAGACGACAAAGTCGCTCACTCACACACACAACTCACGCTTCGTGAGAGCCCGTGCGACGCATGAGCGGATACCGCTGGCCTTGTCGCACCGACACGGCTCCCCATCTGCGTACGTAAAGAGCGACAAAGACGCTCGACATTCTTATTCCTCCTTTATTCTTTCTTTCCTCGCATGCCTCGCATGCACAGCTGACCGAAAATATATAGTTATACGCGCGCTCTTGTGCTTCGTTCGCGACGGATATATATATATAGATATACGCGCTCTTTTATGCTCCGTTCATACCGAATACACATACTTTAACACCCCCGCGCTTCACGCGACGAATTCAAGTAAAAATAACGAATTTTTCCGAACACTCAACATCTCCCGTTCGAGACAAACCGAATAAAAAAAAAAAAGAAAAAGGAAACACAAAGCAAAAAAAAAAAATAAAGAACAAAGTAATTTTCAGTCGACGAATTGAACTTTTGAGAACGAAAACGAACGTATAAAAAAAAAAAAAAAAAAATTTTTTTGCTTTCTTTCCATAACTCACAAAAAAAAAAAAAACACGAAAACCGAAAATTTTTACATCTCGCAAATTTTAACCCCGCATTTGTTCCTATTATTTCCCTTGAATTTGAAACGAATTTACCCTACTCAACGATTAAGAACAATAATAAAACAGCAATATAAAAAAAAAATTTTTTTTTTCTTTCCCCTTTTTGCGAAAAATTACTTTTTGCAAAAAAAAAAAAAAAAAAAAAAAAAAAAAAAAAAAAAATCCCTTTTTACGTAAAATGACCCCGTCTTCACGAATCAATTATAAATACGAACAAAACAATAACAAGTAAGCTGGAAAAAAAAAAAACAACAAAACAAAAATGAAATAATTTCTCTTTTTTTTTACAAATTTCACTCTTCCAGTAGATTAATTTTGTTTTCCCCAGATTATATTAGGAAAATAAGCCAAATCAGAACACAGGAAAAATTGGAAAAAGGAACACATAAAACCCAAAATAGAGCCAATACGACCGCCCCGACGCACCAGTACGCGTCAGAATATTTCACCCTCATTTTTTCACCTAGAAGAAAGAAAAATGGAAGGAGTTGGCATGACGTTCCGAGATATTTACGGACTCATCCCAACATTCGACGGAAAAAACATCCCCGTAGACCATTTCATTGGCGCTTGCAAACGAGCTGCAAAATTAATTCCCGAAGCCCAACAACCGCAATTTCTTGTGACTGTGCAATATAAATTAACAGGATTCGCCCAAGATTTGGCAGAAACAAAAAATTACACAGCTCTCGATGAATTTTACCGAGACCTTAAAGAAAGTTTTGGTGCCACTATCGAACTATTAGACTTAGAACTAGAGCTCAAAGCAATTTCCCAAAATTTCAACGAATCGGTAGCAGAATACGCGACACGAACTCGAATAATTTTAAAACGCATAACGGAAAGATTAAACGAATGCTACGGCAGAGCCGACGAGCAGCAATATTTGAAAAAAAGATTAGAAGAAGTCCAAAAATCGGTAACCAGAGCCTTCATCAGAGGACTCTTCGACAAAATCGCAGTAAATCTAAATCAACAAAATCTCGGAGATTTTGACGCAACAATTAAGGAAGCGATTCACATAGAACAAGAACTTCGACACCGCCAATCAGTAAATCACGGTAGAATATCTAGAGAACACGCTCTAACACAACCCCCAGAAACAGCTAGAATCCATTTCGCTGAATCAAAAAACCAACACACAGACGTATTTTGCGAACTACACCAATCAAGAACTCATTCCACAGGAAACTGTCACGCAATCAAAGAACTAAGAGACAAAATGTACCAAAACTTTAGAAGCCAGTCCCCTTTGGACAACAGTTTCAGTAACCAACAAAGCAGGTACCGCAGCGAATCGCGCGGCCCGCAGCATTACAACAGACCCTCCGGATATCGAAATAACTCGAGAGATCGGTATCAAAACAATTACAAAAACCAAAATTACCAGAACCGATACCCGCAAAATAATTATAATAGACAAAGAGACAACTCGAATCAAAGCAATTATCAAAGAAACAACCAAAATAATCAGCAGAACAACTTCCGAAACAGAGACAATTCACAAAATCGAAACAGAAATAACAGATGGAACGATTTTTACGACAGACAACCCGGTAGTTCTCGAAACAACCGCGATAACTCCCAAAACAGATTTCGCGAAAACTCGCAAAACAGATCTCGCGACAACTCCAACAACCGAAAACCCAATGATCAAAACGACGATAAATTCGAGGAATTACACTCGAAATTCCAACAACTTGCCAAAATCGTGACAGAAATTGCCCAAAAAAACGCGATGGCGACTCCGCGGGACAGCGCGACCGGGAGCACATCGCAAGAGCGCACGACCCCAAACCATTAGACGCGACAACGCAAATCATTAAAAAAGCGAGGATTTCACTAGGAAAAACAAAAAGACATACACCACCAACCGTCAGAATAGACTCAATTGACTTCCTAGAACAAAGCGCAGCATTCCTAATCGATACCGGATCAGAATTAAATTTGATAAGGAGAGACGCAGTAGCGAAGCACGTCAAAGTCGACTATAACGTAATTTACGAACTAACAGGAATAACAGACGACACAATTTTCACATCGGGAATATGTACCCTCCAAATAAGAGGAATACCAGTCGAATTTCACACGATCCGTTTCAAATGGCCAATCCCCCAGGACGCCGTTCTGGGTGACGAATTTTTCAAAGAAACACCGGCTGACATCCTGTACACCCAATCTTGCATAAACTTCAGAGGTACACAGATACCTTTCGAAACAAACGAAAAAATTTCCATCCCAGCTCGAACCAAATCTACCATCCATATCCGAATCAAAAACACAAACCTAACCGAAGGTTACGTACCAAGAATAGAAGCAGGCGAAGGATTATTTATCGGTGACGCAGTAGTTACAAACCGAAACGGTGTCGCATATCTATGCGCAATAAACACTAACGACTATAATATACACTTCCAAGTCCCAACAATCGAATTACAACCGATAGAAATGATATCCGACAGACCAGTCGATATCGATAATCACGGTCCTAACGACTTTCCAACTGAAAATCGTGCAGAAGTCCGTACAACAAGGACATTAGAGAAACAGAAAAGATTCAAAAAATTAGAACCTCTCTTGCATGTAGAAAATTTAGATGATGTAGAGAAAGAACACATCCTCCAACTGACTTTCGAATACTCGCATCTGTTCGCCCTACCAGGCGAACGACTAGGATCGACGTCATTCGTAAAACACGAAATATTCACAACCGACGAAATACCAATAAACACAAAACAGTACAGATTCCCACAAATCCACAAAGAGGAAATACAGAAACAAGTCAACGATCTCCTCGATAAGGAAATAATTCAACCATCCTTATCACCATTCAATTCGCCCGTTTGGATCGTTCCAAAGAAAACCGACCACGAAGGCAATAAACGATGGCGAATGGTCATCGACTTCAGAAAACTTAATGAAAAAACAACACCAGACGCGTACCCATTACCGAACATAACCGATATCATAGACCAGTTGGGTAGATCTCGTTACTATTCGGTGCTAGATTTGGCCTCAGGGTTTCACCAAATCGAGATGCACCCACGGGACAAACCAAAAACCGCTTTCTCCACACCAAATGGACATTATGAATTTAACCGAATGCCATTTGGCCTAAAAAACGCACCCGCAACATTCCAACGACTAATGGATGTTGTTTTATCCGGACTCCAAGGTACCGACTTATTCGTCTATTTAGACGACATCGTCATTTATGCCGCAGACCTTGAGGAACACGGAAAAAAATTCCATCGCTTAGCAAAAAGACTGTCCGATGCTGGCCTTACACTCCAAACAGACAAATGCCAATTTCTCCAAAAGAAAGTGGAATACCTAGGCCACGTCATCAGCGAAAAAGGCTGTCAACCAAGACCCGAATTAGTGCAGGCAGTCAAAAACTTTCCAGTTCCCACAGACAAGAAAACTATCACGCAGTTCCACGCACTAGCAAACTACTATAGAAGGTTCATCAAGAACTTTGCAACAATCGCCCTCCCGTTAACCAACCAACTAAAAAAGACGGAAGAATTCAAATGGACAAGCGATTGCCAACAAGCATTCGAAACCCTCAAACAGAAACTAACAAACGAACCAATCTTGCGGTACCCAGACTACGAGAAAGAATTCAAACTCACAACCGACGCATCAGATTACGCGATCGGCGCCGTGCTCAGCCAAGAGTACGAGAAATTCGATCATCCAATAGCTTTTTACTCTCGTACACTCTCGAAAGCCGAAAAAGTGTACGACGCAATGCGTAAAGAACTACTTGCAATGGTACATTCCATCCAATATTTCAAGCACTACCTGTACGGACATCACTTCACACTCGTAACCGACAACAGGGCACTGACATATCTTATCAGCAAACCGAATCCGCCACAACAACTCCAACGTTGGCAGGCAATCCTCAACGGCTACGAATTTAGTGTTCACCACAAACCAGGGAAACTTAACGTCGTCGCAGACGCCCTTTCCCGGAATCCAGCCAACGCCTTTCCCATTAGACCCCGAGAGGAGTCCACAGACTTCGACGACGAGGACTTAAAAAGACTAAAGATAACCCGACAAGGAGAAAAACGCAACAGGTCCGCCTCAGATGAATCATCTGGAAACCCATCACCTGACAAAGTAGTAATCTTACCAGCAGAAGAAACCGAGACTACCAACAAGGACTTGAACTTAGAACAAAAAACCAACAAACAACATGTTATCAAAGGGAGTGCACACCCTAACATGGATATAGAAATCGACGACAACAATCAGGACGAACCAACGTCCGCAGAAGAAGAACCAATGGAATCAACAAACCAAGAAAACAAGCAAGCCCCAAGGAACACGATTGAAAATGAAATGGAGTACGACGAAGATCGCAAAAGCAATCGCACCTCATCAGAAGACGAAATGGAAAACGAAACAGGCAACGAACTAGACAAACGAGAAGAAATGATTTTAAAAAACAAAGAAGAAGCTACGATGGAAGAAGTAATAAAAAAGAATACTACGCAACAAAAAGAAGAAACGATAAACGAAAACAAAACGATACAAAATAATAAAAGTAATGAAAATGTAACAATGGACTCGCAAAGGAATAATGAAGGAGCCGACAAGAGCTCAACACTACGAAAATCAGCAAACGAAGTTAAAGGAAAAACAAACTTACAAAAAACGCCACAAACGGCAAATGAAAACGAAAAAATACAAAACGACGAAGGAAATTATGGAAATTCAACACGCCAACGAGAAAAGGAAGTGCGCGAAAATCAAGAAACGCAAGGAAACAATGAAGAAAGAAATCTTACGCCAACGAGCAAAAACAAAAAAATAGCAAATCCAACAAGTGAGGAAGAAAAATTGCATAAAAACTCAACGACGAAAAATGAAACGAAAATACAAGGAAAAGCCACAACTTATGAAAAAGCGGAACCGAGCCCAACGCGACGAAATGAAAATGAATCAAATAATGAAAATGAAATGCATATAAATGATGTAAGCTCCGCGCTGCATAAACCAAAAGAAGCAGACCCCGTGCTGCCAACATTAAAAGCTCTCAATCCCGCCAATCATTCAAGTGGCCGATCGAATACGAAAGACGCAAGCACTCAACTCACCCTCGAAGGAAATGGAAAATTAAGCAACGAACATTTAAACGCGCAACAACTAAGGCAAAAAGAACAAGTGTTGGAAAATTCGAACCATGCAAAGTACCCGGTAACCGCGACCTTTAGGTCACCTCCAGTCCACTACTCAAAGGACGACTCAGGGACGCGGAAAGGAAAACAAACGTTAGAAAATTCGAACCATGCAAAGTACCCGGTAACCGCGACCTTCAGGTCACCTCCAGTTCACTACTCGGAGGATGATTCAGACACGGAGGAAGAACAAGAAGACCCAGACGAAGAAAACTCGGACGAAGTCACGGAACCCAATTTTCGGTCACCAACGGAAGTTATAACACCAGCACCGAAACGTGGACGCGGGAGACCGAGGAAAAACCCAATCAGTCCACAATCAAAAGTCATAGTTAAAAGGAAACCCGGAAGACCAAGGAAATACCCAGTCACCCGACAATCAACACCACCCGTGAAAAGAAGACCTGGCAGACCTAGGAAAAATCCTATCATACAACTTCCAGCTCCTACGGCGAAACGAGGACCAGGAAGACCACGAAAAACACCGACAAACACTACACCAATGGAAGAATCGGAACACCAATTCAGTAACGCCGAAGACATCGATCCATCATTTGGACTATCGCAATACCACAGAAAAAAACTAACACTACCAGAATCGGAAAAAGCGACGCGAAGCAACACGAAAAAATACAAATCAACGATGGAAATACATTCACCAACTGAAGAATCGGATAACAACACCACGAATGAACACCAGGAAGAAAGCCAAGAAATCCACAACGAAACAGTCCCACAAGCAGAAGGAAGCAAAAACCAAGCAGAACCCGAAAAGGAAAATCCACCAACGACCCAACGAATGGCATCAACCGAACATGATGAACCACACAACTCAACCCCTTCAAAAACCAAAGGAATTCCTGTACCACAAGACACACACGCCAAAGACAACGTGACGGTCACACAAGAAAATTTTCTATCAAAAAGAGACAACGTAGCACACTTCTTAGCAGCTGATTGCACCATAAACACAATGGTTTCCAAAGTACTTTTGGAAAAAGGAAAAATCAACCAGGAACAATTCCTACACCATAAACCAAGAACCGGTCATATTTTAACAACGCAACACGGCGAAACCAGCTACTTCACGATCTTCTGTAAGGAAAAATCAACGGATAACACGAACTTATTTACGATCAAAAAGTGCCTCCGAGTACTTCTACAAATGTTACACATGGAAAATTTGACATCCTGCACACTATCAAAAGACCCAGAAATCATCGACCCACTCACGTGGTCAAACATCAAATCGTATCTACAATCAATGGTAAAAGAAACAAAACTTTCAATCACCTTGTGCGAAGGACTCATCTCAGTACCACCATCGGAAAACAGGAAAGCAATAATAACAGAACTCCACGGATCGACCGTAGGAGGCCACAAAGGAATCACGAAAACATACCAACGAGTAGCATCGCAATATTATTGGAAAAACATGAGAGAAGACATCGAAAAATTTATCAAATTTTGCTACGATTGCCAAAAGAACAAACTAGTACGCGTTAAAGACCGAGCTCCCATGATTATTACTAACACACCAACAAAAGCATTCGACAAAATTGCCATCGACATAGTCGGACCTTTACCCAAAACGAGTAAAGGATACGAATACATCTTAACAATCATGGATCTATTTAGTAGATTCAGTATCGCAGTACCCCTAAAACGAACAACGTCAGTAGATGTTGCTAAGGCACTGTGCCAAAATTTCATAACGACATTTGGCGCACCTCGCGCAATCCTCTCAGACCAAGGTACAAACTTCATGTCAGAAGTTTTTCAATCATTCGCCGAACTCTTCAAAATACGACATTATAGAACATCAGCATACCACCCACAATCAAATGGCGCTCTCGAGAGAAGCCACCACAGTTTAATAGAGTATATCAAACATTACAGAAATACCGACCGCGATTGGCAAGAACTTATCTCATTCGCAACACTATCACACAACACAAGCATCCACGAAGGAACAGGATTCACCCCATACGAGTTAGTTTTTGGTCACCCGGCAACCCTGCCGTCAGAATTTCCACCACCCGAGAAAGTTATTACATTCGACGATTACATAATAACACTAAATAACCATATGAAGAACATTCAGGAAACGGCATTCAGAAAACAACAAAAGATTAAGGAACGAACGAAACGCTATTACGATAGACGAACTAAGACACCCCAGTACCAAGTAGGACAACTAGTATTTTTAATTAAGGAACCCAAAAAGGGAAAACTCGATAGTAACTACACAGGACCATTTGAAATCCTGGAAATTAGAGATAACAATAACGTTAAATTGCTCATGGAAAACGGAAAAACAAAGATAGTACACGTAGACAAAATAAAATCGGCATATGTTGCAGATGCCACGCCTTTGCCAGAGGTGGCAACGACCCTGTAACCATTACACCATTTTCGGAAAACCCCGGACTATATTCCCAGCAGCTTGGAAAACTCCAATCATACCACACGACCTGGAACTTAGTAACATACATCAAAACACATGGACTACTACTCAGGAAACAACAAATACAAGAAAACCTGCAAAGTATGTACACATATTGCAACACACTAGGACCATCATGCCTAATGAGGACACAACTAAGAATCATTCAAAACCGCCTAAACACCATCGAAAATGCCGAATCAACACTTAGGGAACTATTACCACCGTCAACAGACCTCATACAACACCGCAAAAAACGAGGTCTATTCAATTTCATAGGCAAAGCATTTAAATTTGTCTATGGCACAATGGATAACGACGACGCGAAACGAATCGCAACGCAAATTGAACAACTCGCAAACAATTCAATCGAATTATCAGAAATAGTGTATAACCAAACTCAAATAATAAAAGCGGGATTCGATATAACACAGAAACAAATAAAATCAATAACACGAGAAATAGGAAACCTTACAATACAAGTTAACTTGGCATTAGTCAACATGCGAAAAGAAATATACACAATCAAATACAACCAAAACGGAATGAAATTCATAGCCCTAATTGAAGAAGATCTTATAGAATTAGAAATCGACACGAATACCCTAACAGACGCTATACTTTTTGCAAAAGGTGGACAAATACACCCTTGTTTAATATCATCAAAAACATGGCTGCGCAGCGCAGAAAACATTAGCAAACTGACACCGAACCTTGAATTCCCAACTCCATTAGAACCAGAATACATACCACAACTAATAGCGACATCGAAACTTATTGTATTTCAAGACAACGAAAAATTGATATTTATAATGAAAATCCCATTACTAGACCCAATCACATACAAACTGTATAGACATATGTCAACGCCAATCCGCCAACAAGGAACACGTTTTGCATTTATTAAACCATCGACGCGATTTACCGCAATTTCAACAGACTTCGAAAACTATTTTACTTTAGCAGATTTAAGTAACTGCAAACTAATGTCAACACGATATATTTGCGACGGAACAAACCCTGTACAACATGTTAACGATAAGGCAGAATGTGAAGTCCAATTACTCACAAACCCACAATTTGAAAATCTCGAACTCTGCGACATTCGCTTAAAAACTCTCAGTCAAACATACTGGATCAAAATCCAAAACACTAACGCATGGCTGTACGCAGCACCAACATCCGAAAATTTGTACATCCACTGCGATAACGACAAATCCGACATCAAAATGATAACAGATTCAGGTACACTAGAAATAGAACCATCATGCCAAGCGAAAACCCAAACTACGAAACTCGTCCCTTCAACTGAAATAAATATAGTACACCACGTTAATTTCTCTCATAAACTAGCTTTAAACATAACCAAAATGATCAAAAATTCTGTAGACACAATGGACACCCTAAACATTACGGAAATATTAATTAAAACCGAACTACCATCCGATCTGTCCAATTTGGACAACGTCCGTAACGATTTAACAAGGAACGAAGTGGCATTAAAATCAGTAATAGCAAAGGCACAAGAAATAACCAAAACAAAACGCATCCACGATAGACTATCGATAATCGAATCAGTACTAAAATTCGGAGGAATCTCATTAGGTTCAATTCTCATACTTGGAACAATTGGCTGGAGATTTTCAATGTTTGGAAAAATATCATCCTTATTTAAAATCCTATCGTGTATCACGAAAAAGAAGAAAAAAGAAACACAAAACGCGGACATAGAAATACAACCAACACAAAATTACCACCCCCAGGTGCAAATAATAAACCCACCACGCGAAATAACGCTATCAACGGAAAACCTCATTGAGCGAGAACGAAGTACACCAAGAGCAATTACGTATTATAGAGAAATTATACCATAAGATTTATGCTAACCAACATTCTAATCACCTACTAACAAAGGGAACCAACGGAATCCTTATTTCATACCTTCTTTCGCTTAAGCCTCAAAACAACTACACTGCATGAAAAACACAGAACAAACGCAATTAAAATATGCCTACCTTACGCACTACCCCTAACAGATAAAAAAAAAAAAGAGAACACAGAGAGACAGACACACGCACAAAAAAAAAGGAAGAACAACAAAACAAAATGGAACCTCAACGACTGATCATGGTCCCGTGCCCCATCTGCGCAACCGAGACCCACTATCGACATCTAGTCACCCACGTCGCAGAATGCAAAAAACGACTGACGACGCGCTATCTCGCGAACCCGGCAGCCGACCGCCAATGCCACCTCTGCAAGGGAGCCTTCCCCGCTCGCCGCATGCTCGACCACATGAACCTCTGCGCCCTATACTGGGTACGGAGAGGGATCTTCCCATGGACGTTTGACGACAACAACGAAGAAGACAACGACAACAACGAAGAAGACAACGACAACAACGAAGAAGACAGCGACAACGACGAAGAAGATACCGAAGACGATGACGAAGACACTGACAGCAGTAACACGGAAGACGAAACCGACGACAAAAAGACAACCCCTTCTCCCGCTCCCACACCGACCAATATCAAAAAAGAGACTTCCGACGACAATGACATAACACTGATAACAAACATCAAAAAAGAGACCCCTGACATAATAGAAATAGACGACAGTGACGACAACAGCAACGACAAAGAATATATACCACTAGAAAAACCGACTACTAAACGAAGAATTCACAAATTCCTGTCCGAACTAAGACCAAAAACGCCACCTATCGACAAGACAGACTTACCAGGACCAAGCAACCGACAAAAAATAACAATAACAATGGACGCACGACAGATTATTAAAGCGAAAGCCGAACAGAGGACATTCCAACCGACAAAAAGACCGATACTCGACGTCCCCGACAAACAAAAACCCCCAACAAAAAGACAAAAAATAACATTCAATCTAGACGAGACAACTGATCCCCCAAAACTGAGTACGGACGTCCAGACAGAACTCGACAGCATCAAGGACTGGATCGACACCATAACCGCGAGAGAACTCCCGACAGTCCGCGCAGAAATCATAAAAACGTTCGACCAAAAAGCAAAAAAATTCGAAAAGCGCAAACGACTCGGACTAACATAAAAAAAAAAAAAGAAAAACAGAACTCAGCTCAAAAACACAATTACACCTCCTATGAACACACAAAATCCGGCACACTTACACACCTTGTACTTACATCCGCACTCACGCTACCACTATCATTGTCACCGCTAGTATTACTATTATTATTATCATTATTATTATTATTATTACCATTATTGCTACTACTACTACCCTATATCCAAACCTATTGTAACTACGTAACCCCTTTTGATTCTACTTTACGAAACTTATATACCATAACCACCCATTATTGTAATCACCTATTCGAATAATCATAGACGTAAGGCGTAACATAATCACGCCCTAAAGAGGTCAACAACAAAAAAAAATATAAATAAACCTCACTATTTTTTTTATAACAACACTCGACATAATTCATTGGCCCCATGACAGCGAACCGGATCCATTCCCATCACTCATAACATGTCACATCCACTAACCACCAACGAACTAATCAAATTTAGAATGTTTCAGAATCTTTGGAAATTTAGGTACAATATCCACGGAAAATGAAAATTTGAGCAAATAGCAATCGGAAACCCGAATAAACTTGAAAAGAAACATTACCCATTCGGAATCGAAATCGAAACAGAGCAATAAAAACGCATAAAACCAATAAAAGGAAAACGAAGAAAGAGGAGACAACCAAAAAAAAAAGAAAAGAAAAGGAAAACCAACCATACGTAATAACCAACCAATAACGATAAACGACACCAACCATACCTATCCGAAATAACACCCCACCCCCACTAACATGGACAACTAATCGACTTACTCAGTTACAGATTCCAGAAAATAAAAGGACGAACAGACAATAAAAAGGGATCTTAAGGAAGACCAGAGTTACCAAAATTTACCAATAAAGAACCAACAGCGAAGAACCGAAATACTACAACCCCTAAAACAATGAAATTAACGAGACCCTTACACACTTTCACACAACCCTTCTCATGAATAACACAAAATTTTATATAGAGTCACACTTAAAATTGACCTCATGTACAATCATTTTCATTATATAGAGTCACGAAAACAGCAAATTTGTAACCTACGATGCGGAGCATCGTTTTGTAAGAGGGGGAGTGTCACGGTAGCACCCTATTACCTTATTCTTCTCCAAACTCTTTCCCACATTCGTACCCGATACCTCACATCCGTTCTTAATTCTTTCTCACACTCAAAACTCCTAGCTCAGCATCCTAATCTTATCACCGCATTCCTCAGCACTTCTTTGTCCCACGAGCCTCAACTTCTCCTCCGCTTCATCTCCCCACTACCACTTCACCAAATCATTCTCCTTTATTCTAATCCTCGACTCCTCAGTTCATCACCATCCTTCGAACCGCTAATACCTCGTGCACTCCCTAATTATCGAGTCTCAATATATTATATATTTTACCACATTCTCCTGTCTTATTATTATCACCATTATTACTTCGCCCTCTCAAACCCCGGTCATCACACATATTTCGTTTTTTTTTTACCCAGAATGAGCAGTTTCCATGCCAAAGAAAAATGAATTGAGAAAAAATGAATGGCTTAATAATTATACTTAATAAGATTATGATATTCGTATTTCAATTCTATTTTTCCGTACCGAAAAATCTCCACTCCACGTATTGTTCAATTGCAATGAGTTTTGAAAATGTCCTCAAATCGTGCATTAGCAATAAAATGTGTCCTCAAAGTAATGGGCCTATCGGTAAAGCTATATTCTACGTAGTCGGACGATTATGAATTTTCAGGACTTTTTCCTCAAAATTCTTGGAAAAGCGAACAGTCGCGAAAGTACGGGCATGGCTGTATTGTACATTTTTGTCGATGTTATTTTTGTCGAATTATTTTAAACGTGCGAAAACATTTTTCGAATATTCCTCAAAAATGACTTTTCCTTTACCAAAAAATGTTCAGTCCACGTCTATAATGATTAAATTGTAATCGGTTTCAAAAATGTCCTCAAACCGCGCAAAAGCGAAAAAAAATGTCCTCAAACTAATGGGTCCATCAGAAATGTTATATTCTGTATAGTCGGGCGATTATAAAGTTTGAAGACCTTTTTACAAAAATTCTTGGAAACGCGCAAGTTCGGACACGCAAACTAAAAATAAAAATTGGAGTACGACAATTATAATCCAATAACAACAAAATTTGTTGTTATTGGATTATGATCGTCGAACTCCCATTTTTATTTTCAGATTGCTTTTGAAGTCACTGCTTTTTCTTTACTATGTCGCCATGTCCGTACTTGCTTGTTTCCAAAAATTTTTGTCAGAAAGTCTTCAAAGTTTATAATCGCTCGACTATTCAGAATATATCATATTCGATGGGCCCATTAGTTTGAGGACGCTTTCTCTCGGTTTCACACGATTTCAGGACATTTTCGGAACTGATTGCAGTTGAATTATTATAAACGTGAACTGAAAATTTTTCGGTAAAGGAAAGGTCATTTTTGAGGAATATTCAAAAAATGTTTTCGCGCGCTTAAAATAATTCGACAAAAATAACATCGACAAAAATGTACAATACAGCCATGCCCGTACTTTCGCGACTGTTTGCTTTTCCAAGAATTTTGAAGAAAAA
Source organism: Hyposoter dolosus (assembly GCA_963921915.1). NCBI lineage: Eukaryota > Metazoa > Arthropoda > Insecta > Hymenoptera > Ichneumonidae > Hyposoter > Hyposoter dolosus. Next base: position 14,707,697 of record OY998136.1, on the reverse strand, counting down.
GTCCTGAAAATTCATGATCGTCCGACTACTCAGAATATAGCTTCACTAATAGGCCCATTACTTTGAGGACACATTTTTTTGCTTTTGCACGATTTGAGGACATTTTCAAAACTCATTGGACTGAAAATTTTTCGGTACGGAAAAATAGAATTAAAATACGAATATCATAATCTTATTAAGTATAATTATTAAGTCAATTATCAAATCGAACTCGTTATTTTTCGACCTCATATTTCCTACCAGATAGTGCTCCGTTGTGTATGAAGTCTAGATTTGGATAGTAGTCCTCATAGTGGCCGTTTTGTGCAATTGGCAATATGCTCTCACAACAGGCAACATATGAAAAGCCTCATAACACCGATTACGTATGTTTTGTTCATCGTATAAAATATATACGTTTCATAGCAGTCCTCATATCATTAGTTTATCGTAGAATGAAATGGGTCCTCGAAGTAAATAATATATGAAAAGCCTCAAAGTAGGTGAAAGATAGTTTTTCATTAATATTTCACAAAATAATTAATCCATTGAAATGAAAAATGTTTTATATAGTGTATAATTGTCATGGGTGCCATTTTCACCCATAATATTTTTAAGTCCTCAAAACAGGCTTTAAACATATATATATATATATATATATTTTTTTTGATATTTCATTTCGCTGGAGGCTCGCGCGTGCTAATGGTTCAGGTGTCGGCGGCCATTTTGTCGGCGGCCATGTTGTCGGCTAGTGGGCGACGTACGGCTTAATGCGGTCAACGTGTACTCGCATCGTGCGTCGTCCGCGGTTGATAATATAGTTCACGGCTGATTCCTTGCTCTGAACGGTGTAGGGCCCCGTCCATTTGGGGGTCAGCTTGGCTGATCTGCCTCGCCGCACCGTGGGATCATGCAGGAGGACTTTGTCGCCTACGCGGTACTCTGGGTTACCGGCGGCTTTGTCCCTGCACTCCTTTACCTTTTCTTTTCCCGTAATTAATTGTTCTTTTGCGACTTGCCAAGTCGCTCGCAGCCGTTCCCGTAATTCGGCGACGTAATCGTCGTACGTATATGTTGTACGCGGGGGCTGTTTTAGGGCTGTCGGTAAATCCGCTCGTTTGCCGAAAACGAGTTCGTAGGGGGAGTATTTGGTCGCGGTGTGGGGGGTGGTGTTGTACGTAAACATAGCGTACGGTAGCCACTTATCCCAATCCGCTTGGTCTTCTTGTATGAAGTTTTTCAAATATTCCGCTAATGTACGGTGAGACCTTTCGAGGGCTCCGTTTGATTGCGGGTGATAAGCCGTTGTTTGAATCTTTTTTATCTGTAGGAGTTTGCACATTTCTTTAAACAGGTCACTGAGGAAATTTGTCCCTTGATCCGATAGAATTGTTCGCGGGGTCCCGAATTTACAAATGATTTCGGTAATTAGACCCTTTGCGACTTCCTTTGCCTCCTGATTTTTTAAAGGTACGGCGGCGCTGTATTTTGTAAGCGCGTCTTGGAAAGTAAGGATGTATTTATTTCCTCTCTTTGTTTCTGGTAACGGTCCTACAATATCTACTGCACATTTTTCAAACGCTTGGTCAGGGGTGTCGGTAATTACCATGGGTGCATCTTTCGTTCGCGTTAATTTATTCCGCTGACACTTATCGCATGCAGATACGTATTCTTGTATCTCTTTTACCATTCCAGGCCACGTGTATTTCTCTCTTATTCTTTCTGTCATTCTTTTTATCCCTGGGTGTCCGCCGAGTGGAGCGTCATGGTATTCTTTTAAGATTATTTTTTTTTCCATCTCGCTCGGGCATGCTCGTTCGTGGCTGAAGTCGGATGACTCGTCTTCGCGCTCGCTCTCTCCTTCGTTTGCCTCCGGAGATGCATTTTTTGCTGACAGCTGTTTTTTCTGTTTGTTTTCGCTCTGTCCTTCTTTCCGATCGCTCTATTCTTTCGTGACGTCTTGGGGGGCGAAGCCTGTAGCGCATGATGGCCGCGGTCCCGCGACCTTGCGCGGCCTTCCCCGTCCTCGCTTCTCGGTCGAGTCGCGCTGCTCGGCCTGAGTCAGCATTATTTCATAAATTCTGCTGAGTGCATCCGCGTTTGTATTCTTTTTTCCAGCTTTATACTGGATCTCGTATGTATACTCTTCCAGTTTAATTCTCCATCGCATTAACCTGGAACCTGGGTCTTTCACGTTAAAAAGCCAGGTGAGGGGTTTGTGATCGGTGACGATGATGAATTTCGTACCGTAAATATATGGGCGAAATTGTATGACTGCCCAAACGATGGCTAACATTTCCCTTTCCGTTGTGGAATAATTCCTTTCCGCTTTATTTAGGGTTCGGCTGGCATAACAAATAGGTAAATCTTCTCCTATTTTTCCTTGTGACAAAATTGCTCCGATTGCTTTATCCGAAGCGTCCGTGGTAATTACGAACGGCTTGGTGAAGTCTGGATATTGGAGAATCAGTGCTGTGCTCAGCGTTTCTTGGAGTTGCTCGAATGCTTGTTGTGCGCTCTCTGTCCACTCGAATTTTTTCTCCTTTTTTATAAGTTCTGTGAGTGGTTTGGCTAATTTTGAGAAATCCTGTATGAATTTTCGATAGTAGCCTGCAAGACCCAGAAAGGATTGTACTTCCTTGACGTTTTTTGGGATTGGAAATGATTTTACAGCTTTTATTTTTTCAGGATCGGGTTTCACTCCCACTTCGGTGATGACGTAACCCAAATATTGCGTTTCTTTTCGCAGAAAATGGCATTTTTTCGGTTGAACTTTTAGGTTGGCTTCTCGTAGCCGGTCGAATACTTCTCGTAGTCGATCGTTGTGTTCTTCGAAGGATGATCCGTGGATAACGATGGCGTCGAGGTAGACGTAGCATTTTAATCCTTGTAGTCCGGCCAAAACCGCGTCCATCAGTCGTTGGAACGTCGGTGGGGCATTTTTGAGTCCGAAAGGCATGCGGTTATATTCGTAGTGTCCCATGGGCGTCGAGAAGGCTGTTTTTTGTCTATCCTCCTCGGCCATCTGAATTTGGTGAAAACCAGAGGCGAGGTCGAGCGTGGTGAAATATTTTGCCCGACCCAATTGATCTAAAATTTCGGAAATGTTGGGGAGAGGGTATGAATCTCCCTCTGTGACTTCGTTTAATTTCCGAAAATCCACTACGACCCGTTTGCGAATGTTGCCTTCGGCGTCGGCCTTTTTTGGAACGACCAGTAACGGCGCATTCCATGGACTTTTGCTCGGACGTATGATTCCGTCTTTGAGCATTTCTTTTGCCTGTGTCATCACTTCGGTCTTGTGCGTTTCGGGTAACCGATATGGCCGTATGTTTACCGGCACGGTGCCTTCCCGTGTATGTATACGGTGTTTCACAAGATCTGTTGTCCCTAGTATTTCTCCCTCGAGATGAAATACGTCGGAATATTCGTTGCTAAATTCCCTTAGGAATTTTTCTTCCTCCGGATTGAGATGTGCCTGACTTCCCAATTCCTTCCAGAGTTTTTCCTGTCTTTCTTGTCTGCTTATTGCGTTGATTTCGGGAGTTTTTTCGTCCGGTTGGGTTTCCGGTTTGGGCTCGTTTGGGAACTCTTCGATTTCCACGGTGGGCCGGTTTATTTCGACCTCTTCTTCCAGGGAGTTCCTCAGGACAATAGGGCATGCGAGTCCTGTTGTGGCGGTATTTCCGCCCATAGTGATGCCTGGAGATATTTCTGCGGCGATTACGCAACCTACTTTTCGTTGCTTGGTTTTGGCGTAGTGTACGCTCTCGGAACGGGCTGGTAATTTCAGCTTTCCGCTTCCGTCGATCAATGGTTCGGTGTGTCCGTAAATTTTTATTGAACGGCCACCGAGTATGTCCACGTTGTGCTTTTTTATGAAGTCCATGCCCAGGATTCCGTCGGTGTTGATTCCGATCGCGTCGTCGATGACGAAGAATCCGTGGCGCACGTTTACTGCTGGCGTTTCCAACACCAGGTCCACTTTACATATTGCGTGGAAAACGTTTCCTCCGATCCCTTTCAGCTCGATTGTCTCGTTGTATGCTTTGGTGTCGGGAAAGATTGCACCCTTTTTTATCAAACAGCATTGTGCTCCTGTACCGCCTTTGAGGGTGAGAACTTTCTCTTTTGCCTGCAGTGATGCGATGTAAAAATCGGTCGCTGAATCCTCGGGATTTATGGCGCATATTTGGATACCTGCATGGGTTACGTTCGACCCATTAATTTTGAGCTGTCCTGTAGCTCGTTGCTCGGCAATGGTGCTGACGGTGAATTCCTGGCCAGCCTCGATGGAGCTGACCGTGAATGACCCTACTGTAGGTTTCTGGTCGTTCGACGTTTCACCTGTCGTATTGCGGGAACCATTGTTGTTTCCGTTGTTGTTTCGGTTGTTGTTACGGTTGTTGTTGTAACGGTTGTTGTGGTTACGGTTATAGTTGTTATTTCCGGTTCGTCCGTTGAAATTTCCACGGTTTCTTCCAGAATTTCCCTGCTGGGAGTTATTTTGGCTCTGTCCAGAACCGTTTTGGCCCTGGTTTCGTTGCCTAAGCCTACTGCGACATTCCTTCCAATGATGGCCTGATTTTTTGCAGTAGGTGCAGGTTATTACTCCTATGTTACCTGTGGGAACGGGTAAATTGCTTCGTCCGTTTGGCGAATTTGGGCTTCGGCAGTCTTTGGCCGAATGTCCGGGTTTTTGCACTTTTGGCAAAATTCTTGACGCCTCTCGGGGTGCGTCTGTTTTGCTACAGATTCGTAGCCTTGCAGGACTGTTTCTTCGTTTTGGGCCCCTTTTATTGCTGCGGTTAAATCAGGGTACCCTTTAGCTTTCACGAGGATTTGGTACTCCTTTTTGAGTCCTCGTTCGAAATTGGATAACGCTAATTTTTTCACGTAGCGTTCTACCGCGAGTTTTTCTACTATAGAAGATTCGGATTCTATGCTCGCTTCTATCAGTTCCATTGTAAGGATTTGTAGTCTTTTCCCAAAGTCGGCTATGCTTTCGTTGTGATTTTGTTTGCACGTATGCTACTCTACTTGTAGAGCTTCTACGGTTCGTTTCGCCCTATATCGTTCCGTTAAGTGTTGTCTAAATGCTTCGAATGATTCTATCGTTTTGTACCGAACGTGTTCCCGTGAGTCAGTTTTGTCGCTAGTACGAGTTTCGGAAGGGTGGTTTTGTCGCAATCGTCTACTAAGCTGTGGGCTAGTTCGTACGCGTCAAGTAAACCTTTCGCGCGTCTAGGGTTTTCGCCATCAAATACGGGAATAATTGCTCGTGCTTCGCTTAGGGACATTCCTCCTCTTGCCCTTCTTGGAGGGGTTTGAAGGACACCGTGTTGACCGCTTCCACCCGCGCCACCGGCGTGCGTATCTTCTAGATTTACGGTTTCTGGCATATTGACGTTATGCGGGATAATAGACAAAGAAAGCTCTGGCAAATCTGTTCTATTGAAGCTATCGGTTTCTTCCGCGTCTCGAAAGGATTCTTCCGAGTCGAAAGACCGATTTAAAGTATCTGTGCTTCGATTACGTTTGATCTTTTTGACTGACGGGGAATTTTCTTTCTTGGGGGAACGCGTAAAAGTGAGGTTTCGATTGAAAATTGAGTCTAGGGATCGAGATAATGAGCGCGCGCCTGGTAGTTTTAAACGGTTTACGAGCTCGTCGTTGGACATGCGTATATAGTTCGCTCGCTATTTTCGCGACTGGTTTTGGCGGGTTATAAGAGAAATTGTTCCGTCACTTACAGGATGATGGTCTGGTAGATCTGCATGCTGCTGCTGCTGATCGATCCGCTAGCTGGCTTCCTCTCGAAGCTGGTGAATCTGCTTGGCTCGATTGGTCCGCTCTTCGGGTTGACGGTTGTCGTTCTCCGGGTGTCAAGTTTGAACAGCTTTGGGCGCCCGTTGTCCTTGTTCGGCTGGTCCTCGGATACTTGACTGATGTCGTCCTTCTGGCGTTGTGTGAAACTCTTCTTTTCACCTCAGAGTTGTAGTCGAGTTCTTGAGTTGTGGCAATCCCACCGCTGCCACCAATGTTGTGCCCGTGCAAATCGTCACGTGGGGACGAGTTTGGTTGGGACTGATTTATTCGGGATATTGCCAAGGTTGAGTTAATCTCCAACTCAATACTTTCAGTTTTAACTCTAAGTTTATTAAAGGTAGTTCGTTACAATCGGGTTAATTGCCTCGAGACCAATGACGCGATAATAATCTGATGTTTCGGTGTCTGATCGCAGAGTGCTCGATTTGGGCGTTGCTTTCCCTTTTTATAAAGTTAGGGGTTAACAATTATTTGTGGAGGTGGTAATGATAAGTGGTGGGCAATCGATCGTCCGATGCCTTGGGGTTATTGTACAGGTAGATCGGGACGGTCGATGCTGAGTTTGATCGTCAGCGTTTTGATATGGCCTCGAAGTTGGAGCGAAGTCTATTCAACTTGCTGAGGGATGCGCTTTTGAAACGGCGCGTGCACGACAGGTCAACTTCCTGTTGCTGGCGATTAATGTCTTGATTTTTATGGAATTGGTTGCTATGCGGGCGCAACAAAATAAAGCCCCAAAAAAACGGAGAAAAGCCCCAAAAAAAATCCAAGGCAATTGAAAAAAATACAATAAATGTGAAAATGGTTAAAAAAAAGTTGATAATTTTCGCTCAGCAATGAAAATTCTTGATATCCATAAAAGGACAAGTATTCCATTGATGGCTGAAAATAAATTAACGAGGAAAAGGGCAAACTTCCGAAAAGACACGTCACAAAATAAAGAAACCCTTAAATACAAAACGCTAAAAAAAACCCTCCTGAACAACTCCCCTCAAAAAAATAAAGCAAAAAAAAATGGAGAAAAGCCCCAAAAAAAATTCAAGGCAATTGAAAAAAATACAATAAATGTGAAAATGGTTCAAAAAAAATTGATAATTTTCGCTCAGCAATGAAAATTCTTGATATCCATGAAAGGACAAGAATTCCATTGATGGCTGAAAATCAATTAAATCAATTAACGAAAAAAAAAGAAAACTTCCGACAAGACACGTCACAAAATAAAGAAAGCCTTAAATACAAAATGGCGAATCCACTGAAAAACTTCATACAAAAAATAAAATACTCAAGTTTGCCATCGCATGTTGAGCAGTTGACCGGATGCGCATAGAGTACTTGTCCGGCCCGAAAATTTTTTTTGGAAGTGCTCACAGAAGTTGAACTTGACATAATGTAATTAATTGTTTGGTCTCAGAAAGCTTTTTAGAAATATACGTGAAAGGTCGGTGAATATCTCGAGTTGATCAAGGTTCTCTCCTAAACCGAATAATACAAAAAATAGCTAGAAGTGCAATTTTTTCCGATGCATTACGGGTCATTAAATCTAATATCTAGCTGCACCTTAATTAGTCATTAGTTGTTATTTTTCTACGTATTCATACTCGTGCAAAATACTGCGCAAATAATAAATTTACCGCGTAATAGTTAATTTACTGGGTAAATAGTCAATTTATAGCGTATTTAATACTGCGTAAATAATTAATCAACTTTGAATTTGTACTAATTCATTTGAATGTATACAGTTCAGTGACGTTTGTATAACGCTCATCATTTTTCTCATGAATACAACCGAGTTGTTCTATCTACCTATAAATAGGGGAAGCAAATACAAAAAATTTCGGGCCGGACAAGTACTCTGTGCGCATCCAGTCAACTGCTCAACATGCGATGGCAAACTTGAGTTTTTTTATTTTTTGTATGAAGTTTTGAAGCGAACATTCACGCCGAAAGGCCCGGGTTAGGTAGTGGGGGCTCCCAAGAATTTTGGAGCGCTCCGGAATGTAAACAACGGGGCTATCGAGGCAGGACGGATGGGCGAGGGAAATGAGGCAGTCGGTCTCTAAACATCGCGGGAGACGGTCGTGATACGGGCAACCGAGCGGGATCGAAAAATTAAAGTGTTTCGTCTTTTTTGTTCATTGTATCGTGTGAAAAGATATTCCGGATTAAATACTTCCAACACAAAAACTTATTGTTTGATTAAAACTTTCACTACAAATCAGAAGTGGGATATGCACACCTGTTATCCATAGTAACAGTGAATCGTGCTATCAAATATTGTGATTTATACCAGCTATCAAAAAAAAAAAAAAAAAGAACATGGGTAAACGATCGGATCGTCCGCGACGTCGTACACGTTCGCGTAGACGTGATAGGTCTCGAAGCTATACAGCGACATACACAAGTAGTGAAAGACCCCGAACTAGAAGCCGCTCATTAAGGAGACGAAACAGGAGCTCTGAACGAACGAGCGCGAGGAGTAGAGACTCCGATATAACTCGCCTCGGGGACGTACTGACGGGGATCGCTAACACGGGTTCGAGACGTCTGAACCACGGGCATTACCTGAACGAGAAATTTTTGCCAGAGTTTGATCCAGCCGTGAAAATTATCTCGGCCTCGGATTGGATCCACAAAATAAATGAGTGCGGTACGGTGTACGAATGGGACGATAAGGTGAAGCTATACCTGTCGGGGTGTCGATTGAGAGGTAACGCGAAGTTGTGGTACGACGGCCTCACACACACATTTTTAAACTGGGAGTTATTTTCTCATGAGTTGATTAGACAGTTTCCGGGTGACGGAAGTTTTGGCCGACTATTTCACGAAGTAGCGGAATATAAAAGCAAATTAGGCCAAGACTTGCAGGAGTATAGTTTCAATAAATTGCAAAAAATAAATAAGTTGAAATTAGGTATCAGTGAGAATCAGATCGTGGATTTAATTATTCATGGTATCCACGATGAAGGCATACGAACAGCTCTTTTGACAGCCAAGTTGAGCACTATTGCTGACCTTAATCAGAGGCTCAGCATTTTCCCGGCCAACGATGAGTCTCTAGGGTTTCATGAAAATACGAAAGAGAAAAGTGGTGACGATAGGTCAAGGAATTCTAAACCGTCAAATTATAAGCGATCAACAGACTTTAAAAGTAAATGCAAGAAAACGGTGATATGCCACGGTTGCAAAAAACCAGGTCACTTTAAGCGCGACTGTCCGGAGCAGCGCCATGAAAACGTTCCCAACGCGCTGACTAAAAATGAATCGCAAACAAGATGCACGTATTGTAAAATTACGGGGCATGTAGAGGCAAAATGCTTCAAAAAACAGGCCGCGGAGGCAAACATAAAAAAGAAATGACTAGAAGGTAGCTCGTCACAGGTGCTCGAGGTTGATCGGGTTGATGGGGCATTGGTCGAGAAACCGATAAGGAAATGACGTTAATCCGAGAAGGAGTAGCTCGTTCAATGAGGCTTCAGCCCGAAAAAACCGATAGCGCGGTGGTGGCGTTCGACAATACGGTAGTAGCTCCTATCGCTCAAGCACCAATAAGAGTCGAGATAGATTGCGTCGTATACGACACGTTTGTTTGCATCCTACGAGATGATCAATTAAGTAAAGAAGTATTACTCGGGCGCGAAAACTGAGCGTGCCAGAAGTGGTGGCATGGTCTGACTCGACGGGAATTAAATTTGTTAAAAAGCCAGAACAAATAAAAAGCATTCACGAGGTCAACCTCGTGACACAAAGAGTGAGACCCATTCAACAAACGGACGTAATATACGAGGGACTTACCCCGGAAGTTATAGATCGCGTAATAAAAACATTAAATTTACATCGCGAAAGCGTTCCCCTCGGTATTGAAGAACTAAGCTGTGCGGACGTACCTGGAATGAAAATCGAGCTTCTTGATCATGAACCTGTCGTACGTCCACCATATCGACTATCGATAGCCGAGCGCGAAAAGGTGAAAGGAATAATAGCTGAGCTGGAAGCTGCAGGTTTTATCAGAGTGAGCTTCTCGCCATACGCGAGCCCTATTTTACTCGTGAAAAAAAAAACCGGGGATATACGAATGTGCGTGGATTACAGAGGATTAAACAAAGTCACAAAACGTATGCAATATCCGCTGCCAATAATTGATGATCAGATTGATCGTTTGGGTGGAAAAAAATATTATACATCGCTTGATTTGAAGTCCGGATTCTATCAGATCCCATTACACCCCGATGCCATCGAAAAAACAGCTTTCGTAACGCCAGATGGGCATTACAAGTTCTTACGTGTAGCGTTTGGTCTCGTAAACGCTCCTGAATATTTTCAAAGGACGATGACGGGAATCTTCCGTGGAACCGACTATAATGTTTATGTCGACGACATACTGATAGCGAGTGATAGCCTGGAAGAAGGATTCGACCTACTTACGAAAGCATTAACGATATTACGTAATAAGAAAATGTCAATAAACATTTTAAAGTGTCGATTCTTCCAAGAGAGAATAGACTATCTAGGTCGTGGGATTTCACAATTGGGGGGGCGACCGGGCGTGCAGAAGGTCGAAGCGCTAATGAATACAGAATCACCAAAGAATGTGAAACAAGTTCGACAGTTCCTCGGGCTTGCCGGATTTTTCCGAAAATTCATTAAGAACTTCGCGAGGAGAGTCGCTCCTTTGACGCCATTACTGCGTAAGAACTGTACATGGAAGTGGGGTTTAGATCAAGAGAGTGCTGTCCGGAATATAAAAAAGGCTTTAGCCTCGCGACCTGTCTTGGCCATTTTTGACCCAGAATTGGAAACCGAAGTACACACGGATGCAAGTGCCCTGGGACTCGGAGCTATACTATTTCAAAAATCCGAAGGAAAGGTGCATGTAATAGCATATCATAGCCGAAAAACAACACCAGCTGAGCAGAGATACCATTCATATGACCTAGAGACGTTGGCAGTGGTCGATGCGCTGAAAAAATTTAGAGTTTATCTGATAGGCATCAAGTTCACAGTCGTAACCGACTGCAGTGCTGTCCGTGCCACGGCAACAAAAAAGGATCTGAACCCAAGGGTGGCCCGATGGTGGGTTTATTTGCAAGATTTTGAGTTCAAGGTGGTTTATCGACCGGGAGCTGAAGGAACACACATTGACTATTTGAGTCGAAATCCCATTCAATGCCTGGCTGTTGATATCACCGAATCCGAATGGATAAAGGTAGCTCAGCTACAGGATGATGACATCAAAACCATTCAGGGGATACTCATCTCTGGCGATGTTCAACCGGACGTACGAGAGTACTTCGAGAAGTACGATCTAAAAGGAGGGGTGGTTTTTCGTAAAACCGCAACGGGCAACAAATGGCTCGTTCCACGAGCTGCTCGATGGAACATTGCCAAAATGTGTCATGACGACTCTGGACATTTTTCCGTAGAAAAGACTTTGGAGAAGATAAAAGAACACTATTATTTGAAAGGGATGCGTAGATTCGTCACCAAATACGTGAAAGCCTGCCTCAATTGTCTGTATTATAAAACCTCTGTCGGAAAAAAACCAGGATTTCTGCACCCGATAGAAAAAATAGCTATCCCGTTCCATACATTACATTTAGATCACGTTGGGCCGTTCAAATGCAGCATGCACAAAAATACACAAATCTTAACGATTGTCGATGCTTTCACAAAATTTTGCATACTGGAACCAGTACGAAGCACTAAAACCAAGTATGTCGTAAAAGCATTACTGACAGTCTTCGCGATTTTTAGTGTGCCTACTCGGATCATCACCGATCGAGGCTCGGCGTTTACGTCGCACTCTTTTGAAGCGTTATGCAAGGAGTACGGCATCAAACATGTTTTAAACGCTGTTGCTACACCTAGAGCTAATGGACAATGTGAGCGAGTGAATCGCACTGTACTGGACGCGTTAGCTACGACAAACGCGGGCGAACCCGAGGACGCTTGGGACCAGCACGTAAAGAAAGTTCAGAGTGCCATAAATAACACTACCAATCGGAGCACGCGACATACGCCATCAAAACTCTTGTATGGGTACAAACCACGCAGAATGGCCGATGCGGTACTGATATCAGCAATCCAGGAAACCTTAGACCAGGTGGACCTGGAAGAAATATGAAAACTGGCGAAGGGCAGCATCGCTGTGGAGCAAGGCAAACAGAAAAGGGCATTTGACGCGAAAAGGTACAAACTTCCTAGGTATGCGATTAACGACGTTGTAATGTGGAGATCCAGTGCGGCACCGGCTACAGGAGAGAGCCAGAAACTGAATGCAAAAGCCAAGGGGCCGTTCAGAGTCAAAGCGGTTCTGCCTAATGATCGATACGAGATCGAGGATCTTAGAGATCTGAAGAAGGCACCGGGGAAGCGAACAGTCGTGGCAGTGGATCAACTAAGTCCATGGATCGTATTCGATGCTACAGCTTGATGCCGGTAAGACCAAGTTGGAAATCAGATGAATGATAGTAATCTGGGAGGCGAATGACAGTAACCACGTGAGGCGAATGATAGTAGCCCAGACTATTTAAATTCGATGAATGGTAATAATTTAGCCGGATGAATGATAGTAATCTTGGAGGCGAACGATAGTACCCTCGTGAGGCGAATGATAGTAGCCCAGGTCATTTCAATTAATTTAAAAGGCCAATTTTATCTGGTGAATGACAGTAACCTAAGCCAGGCGTGGCATGGCCGAAGCGCCCAATTCGGACTTGATCACCTCGAATTCGGGGCCAAGATCGTGCCACGTCCATTGGCTGCCTACATACGATATCACGAATAATTCCACTTGTTTGCAGACTATCAGGCAGATGAGATCACGGCGAGGACTTTGTGCAAGCGGAGATATCAGGAAGGCCGAATGAAGCGAACATTCACGACGAAAGGCCCGGGTTAGGTAGTGGGGGCTCCCAAGAATTTTGGAGCGCTCCGGAATGTAAACAACGGGGCTATCGAGGCAGGACGGAAGGGCGAGGGAAATAAGGCAGTCGGTCTCTAAACATCGCGGGAGACGGTCGTGATACGGGCAACCGAGCGGGATCGAAAAATTAAAGTGTTTCTTCTTTTTTGTTCATTGTATCGTGTGAAAAGATATTCCGGATTAAATGCTTCCAACACAAAAAGTTATTGTTTGATTAAAACTTTAACTAAAGTTTTTCAGTGGATTCGCCATTTTGTATTTAAGGGTTTCTTTATTTTATGATGTGTCTTGTCGGAAGTTTTCTCTTTTTCTCGTTAATTGATTTAATTGATTTTCAGCCATCAATGGAATACTTGTCCTTTCATGGATATCAAGAATTTTCATTGCTGAGCGAAAATTATCAACTTTTTTTTAACCATTTTCACATTTATTATATTTTTTTCAATTGCCTTGAATTTTTTTTGGGGCTTTTCTCCATTTTTTTGGCTTTATTTTTTTGAGGGGAGTTGTTCAGGAGGGTTTTTTTTAGCGTTTTGTATTTAAGGGTTTCTTTATTTTGTGCCGTGTCTTTTCGGAAGTTTGCCCTTTTTCTCGTTAATTTATTTTCAGTCATCAATGGAATACTTGTCCTTTCATGGATATCAAGAATTTTCATTGCTGAGCGAAAATTATCAACTTTTTTTTAACCATTTTCACATTTTGTGTATTTTTTTCAATTGCCTTGGATTTTTTTTGGGGCTTTTCTTCATTTTTTTGGGGCTTTATTTTTTTGAGGGGAGTTGTTCAGGAGGGTTTTTTTTAGCGATTTACATTTTCGTGTAATTCTTCAGTTTTTTTACATTTTGTTAGGAGCCATTTTTTTCTAGGGTTTTTTTCCTATTTTTCATTTTATTGGAGGTTTTAATTTTTTTTTACTGGGGTTAGATTTTCCTGTAAAAACAAATGGAAACGGGGGCACAAACAAATGGACTTGTCCAAGCTTTTTTCCCCGTGGAGGGGATTTTTGGCTAGGATATCACATCCTTTTTTCTGACTCCTCCGAAACCTAAATTTTGTCATGATCACATGATACTTCGTGAATCTCTCCCCATGGTTTGAATTGGTTTAGTTTCGTCGATCTACTCACATACTACCGCTCAAACGTTTAGATACACCAGACAAATCTGCCACAAAGAAAGATATTCGAATTTCCAAAGTGGCGTTTCAAAAAGGATAGATCAGGCTTGAGTTTGCCTTATTTAAATATTTTTCCATTGATTTTTTTTTAGGCCTGGTACAGACTTTGGTTCCCGACCGTTTTTATGCTTTTTTTGGACCATCGCGAATCCGGCAAACAATATGAGGTTTTTTTTTTTACTATGTAAAACTTGGAATGCAATGCAAAAGCTCCAACGTCCTCTTTTGAAAAAGAGAATGCAATGCAAAAGCTCCAACGTCCTCTTTTGAAAAAGGTAATAAATGCGATTTGAAATAGAAAATTTTTAAGATACAAGAAGTTGCGTATTTTCATACTAAATCGCCTGGAATTTTTTAATAATATCTCTTAAATTTTTTTTTTTGGACAATTTTTTTTTAATTTGACCTCTAGCAGGAAAAATCACTATTGTAACGACCATCGCAATCCCGTCGTATTATTATCGTGATTATTAGGCGATAAGCTGCGAGAGTGGGAGATCGACGACTCGACCGAGGGCTCGATCTCACTGTGCTCCGAAAAGGCGATAGTTCGACCCAGGCCGCGTAGGCAATTGTACGTAGTGTTGAAAATGCGTAGCAACTAATAAATAAGATTAAAATAAAGATGCGAGTTTTTGGTTGCTTGATTATTTCGCTTCCTCAAATTAATCTCCCTAACAACTCTAAGTGTGGGGTAGAATTCTAGTTTGCCACTCGCATCGCGTTTTACGAAAGTATGTTCACGTTTTAAAAACTCGAGAATTCAAATATGGCGGCCATGCCGTGGAATCCGTCGAGAGAGTGCGTGTAACGAGTCGCGAAAATACGGGAAAAGTGAGAGTTCGACGGTCTCGCTGGTTTCGCGTAATTAGTCTCGACCGTTAGACGCGTTTCCTGAGGAATGACCGACCGTTTGAATACTTCGAAAAAAGAATCGCGATTACCGGTGTAGGGATCACGCGGTTGAACAGTCGCAATCGTATCCGGTGTTTCTAGAACACGCAGTGGAATCATCGCGAAATCGATCCGGTATATCGACGTGAAATACGCGGTGGGATTGTCGCGAGATGAATTTCGAAGGACTTTGATCATTATTCGCTAAGGGTATCGAATATATAGTGTCAAAATCGGTGAGAAGTCCCTGTAAAAACTGCGGTTTTCGACGGGGCGATTATCAATCGGAAATCACGTGATCCTCGATAGAAATCGAGGTGACGCTCTTACGTATTTCCGGGTTGATACAGGCACAAATTATCGTGGTGTGCAAATTGCGAAACGACCTGAGTGCTCAACGTCGAAAACGTAACGGTCATCGTTTTCAAACCGGACGGCCGATACGAAACGAACAATATTTTCGAAAACAGTAACGCTTAGTGATCAAAGTGTCTACAGAGAACCTTCTATCAGCGAAACGAGTATCATAAATCATGGAATTATGACCAATACGTATCGCGCGAGCAAAGCCGAACCTCGACAGGCATTTACACATTTATTGTGTTCTCGGGACTATTGATAGAACACATATTGCCTGTCCATATACGAATAAGTCAGAAACGACGATTATTGCTGATGATTTCCAGTTTACGAGAGTCGTTCCTTTTTTTTGTGAACTTTCGTGTCGTGAGTGATATCGTGTGGAAATATGAAGACACCAACAGACTCTACCGCCGCCGAGCTGAGGGCGATCCTTCAAACCTTCGATCTACCAACGAACGGCAGTAAAACCGAACTTATACTGAGACTTCAAAATGCCGATCCGGAGGGGGATTGGTTACGAACCGACGGTGAAGCAATTGGCGGTGAAAACAACGCTCAACATAACCGATTACGCCGAGAAAAGGACAAGGGTGCTGAAAATCCTCCGAATCAACAACGCGAGATCGATTTGTTACGCAGAGAACAAGACTTACTTCGCAGGGAATTGGAAGTAATGCGCCGTGAAAACGAAATGCTTAGATCAAATGCACCAAACGAAGACAACGATGACGAAAATGCGTCACGACTGGCGAGCAGACGGTCAACGAACGCGAGTATCAAATCCCTTAGCGATCTGTTAAGCGATTTCAGCGGCAGCAACGATACATTTTGGCAATAGGAACAACAATTACTGTTGTTAAAAGAAACATACAACCTTCCCGAAGATACAGTGAGGATTTTGGCCGGAACGAAACTAAAGGGCAACGCCCTGAAATGGTTTCACTCAAAACCGGAGCACATACAATTAAACGTGGAAGATCTCCTTAGAGAAATGCACCAAATGTTCGACCGTCGCCCAAATAAGTTGAAACTACGTAAACAATTCGAAGCAAGACAATGGCGATAGCAAGAGCCGTTCAGCGAATATTATCACGAAAAGGTGATCTTAGCAAATCGTGTACAAATTGCTGACGACGAAATCATCGATTACGTCATCGAAGGGATACCCGATATGCAACTTCAGAATCAGGCACGCCTACAAAACTTCGACTCTGGGGCATCTCTGTTCACCGCGTTCGAAAAAATTTCACTCCGCACGGAGACACGAAATCGCGAGACGATGCGACGTGATATTAAACAAGAGAGTGAAAAGAAAATAGAAGGAAAGCCGCCGAGATCAACAGGGAAAAACACCAACGGATCCCCGAAGCCAAAAAAATGTTTCCTTTGCAACGAAGAGGGCCATATACGACCAAATTGCCCTAAGCTGAAACAAGAAGAAAAAACCTGCTACGTCTGTCACGAGCCTGGCCATTTCGCCAAGGAGTGTCCTCGCCAGAGCAACAACAGCCAAGTCAACAACGTCGACCACAAGGCATACTCGGAAGACAAATTCTACAAACGCGTAATGTACAGTATAAACTCTCGCGGTATTGTAAATCATTGGTCGCTATATACACTAATGGACACGGGCAGCGCTGTAAGTTTCATAAAGGAAAAATATATTCCTAGCGAAGCCATGAACCCCGCGGACGAATTGAATAACAAATTTTGCGGTATAAACGAGAGCAGTCTCATCGTTCTCGGTATTATTGATTTACAAATTTCTATTGACGAAGAACCCGGGAAAATCACGCGTCTTTTGGTTGTCCCGAATCACACAATGTCTTCTCCAGCGCTATTGGGTAGAGATATGTTGACTGTCCTCGGATATAACCTCTCGCGAACTCTCCAGACCGATGTCGACGATACGAATAATATTATGAATTGTGACGGGTTCGACACAATCGCTAGAGAAATGGAGGGAGAAAAGAAGTAAATTACGCGAAAAAGGAATCAAAGTAAAAGTAACAAGCTTCGGATTTATTTAAACGAATTTTATACAACAAAAAGAGGAGCGCCAGCTGGTTAAATCGGTCCAGCAACCGTTACAAAAGAATGGCCAAAAATGATCAAAGAAAAACAATAATAACTGATTTAATTAACGAGATAATTGAAGGGTAATTAATAGGGCCGGTTGAGGGAGAAGCTAGGAGATCTTAAACTCAGGGACAGAAGGTCCCTGAAACTCAGGCGTCTTATTATACCAGTGACGACAAAAGGGGAGCGGGCGAGCGAGCCACGCGATGGAGCGAACCACGCGAACACTCGAATCGAGTTCGGCCGGCGAAACCCGATTGATCGAACGAAGCGAAGCCTCGCTCGATCCACGCACAAAAATCCGATGACGGGACTCACTAATCGAAAAGGGGAACACGGGGTGGGCGATCGACGAGGGGGATTGACAAAAAATGTAATGACGGGGCTCGAAAACGCGGAGAAAAAATCCAAAGACGGAATGGGCGCGAACAAAGGGGAATGACGAGAAAAAAAAAAGGCAAAGTGACTTCGCGGGGGCGGACGGGGAAACGACTCGAGGCACAACACTCGTCGCGTCGACTGACCGACGAAATAAACTCTTTCTCCAACGAAAAGTTCGAGAAAGCAACGAAAACTTGATCGGGAATTTGGGAAAGCACGAGGGGATAATGGCGTCGCACGCCCGGCAAGAATCGAAAGACTTACGTGTCTTCTCGTTTTCCGAGGGAAAAGCGAGAATCCGGTGCCGAAGATTGTCCCAATCGGTCCAGAGAGCGTCCGTGGGAGAGCCGGGTCGTCGCTGAAAAGAATTGAGGGTCACGATAAATTCACACAAAACCAAAAAGAGATCAAAAAAAGCAACAGCGTGTTGGCCTGGTCGTGTCCGAAGCGGAAGTGTGGCGCTCCGGGCTCTCCTCGAGCTCCCGGCCGCGTGATAGCGGCTGGTTCGAGGCTTTTCGAGGCCCGGGAGCGCCAGCAGCCAATCAGGCTGCGGCGTTGTAGTCGGCCGTCGTTCGATCGAATATCGTGCGCCGGCCTCGCGAGATCGCGCACCGATGGCGCCACGCTGTCTGCCTCGCGAGACCGAGGCTCGATAAAAGATGGCAGCGCCCACGGCTGTCAAAACGGCCGTGGCGCGATCGTATCGACGGCCTCGCCTCGACGCCGCGGAACCCGCTGTTTCCCTCCGACCTGACGGACAAGCCTATTGTCGGAGGGACGATGATGGACACGAGCTCCGCGACTCGACGATGTCGACAGGGCTAAGGGGGGGGGGGGGCTGAGGGGGGAACATAAAATATTACACGCGGGGGAGGGAGGGAAAAACCAATTAAAAGGGGCAACGCAATTTTCGGGATCGCTCGATCGGTGGGTCGCTCGCCCGCGCTCGCGTGAGTAATCGCAGTCGAGATGCTGGTCCAACGACGGTCGTCAGCCACGTTCGGTCCTCCTCGGTCTGCGGGAGCTGGAAAATAAAAGAGAAGAGAGCCGTTCCCTTTCGGGGATCCGGCGACTCCCGCTGCGGCTCGACGCTGGCAGAAAAAAGATAGAAGGAAAAAGTGACAACGTCACAGAATATTGAGACCCTGGGATCCAACGATGATCCAGCTGATTCCCTTGTCTTGAATCCCGCGATTGCTAACGATTTACAAAACACGGTGAGAGACATGTTTAGAAACGAGTATGCACACGCGACGCAACCGGACGTACCAATAATAAAAGCCGAATTGAAACTTTTGTTGCACGACCACCAACCATTCCATTTTTTACCGCGAAGACTGTCGTTTGCCGAAAAAAATCAGGTTCGCGAAACTCTCGACAAACTCCTCGACAAAGGTATAATCCGGGAAAGTAAATCAGAATATGCCTCCCCAATCGTTCTCGTGAAAAAGAAAAATGGAGAAACGAGAATGTGTGTCGATTACAGGTCGCTAAATAAAATCACTCTCCGCGATATTTATCCCCTGCCACTTATCGAAGACCAAATCGACGTTCTCAATAACAAGAAATATTATAGTCTCCTCGATCTCAAGGACGGATTTCACCACGTGTCTATGGCCGAAGAATCCATTAAATACACAGCTTTTGTAACTCCGTTGGGGCAGTTCGAATATCTCCGAATGCCGTTTGGCCTGAAAACCGCCCCAACTCGATTTCAAAAATGGATAAATGAAGTCCTCGCGAAACCAATAAAAAATGGTGACGTTGTCGCGTATATGGACGATTTTTTGATAGCCACGAAAACACTCGAACATCATTTGCAGGTGTTGAAATCCGTCTTTGCGCTTCTCACAGCCAACAAACTGGAGCTCCGATTGGACAAGTGCAAGTTTCTTTTTACGGAAATCGAGTACCTTGGCTACAAGATATCGGAGCGGGGAATAAGCCCAAACGATAGCGGTACAGAAGCTGTGGCAAGGTATCCGATTCCACAAAATATTCGAAGCGTGCAGAGATTTTTGGGAATGAGCTCCTATTTTCGAAAATTTATAGAAGGTTTTTCAATCATTGCCAAACCCTTGTACGCTCTGCTAAAAAAAGACGCGGAATTTCACTTTGGACAATTGGAGCTATCAGCATTCAAACAATTACAATCAACGTTGACCGAAGCCCCGATCCTCAGCATTTACAACCCGCACGATCCAACAGAGTTGCTCTGTGACGCCAGCACTCACGGGTTCGGAGCTGTTTTACTCCAGCGAAAATCAGATATGAAATATCACCCGATATTTTATTTTTCCAAACGAACCACCGACGCTGAGAGTAGATATCACAGCTTCGAGCTCGAGACGCTGTCGATAATATACGCCTTGCGACGATTCCGGATCTATGTTCAAGGAATAAAAATAAAAATTGTGACCGATTGCAACTCGTTGAAATTAACCTTAGACAAGAAGGACATTAATCCGCGAATCGCTCGATGGGCTCTAGAGCTCCAAAATTATGATTACGAGGTAGAACATAGATCGGGAACTCGTATGCAACATGTAGATGCACTTAGTCGCGCTTCGAGTATCTTGGTCGTCGAAGATAACCCGTTTGAACTAAATCTTTCTCTAAGCTAAAACAGAGACGCAAAAATCAAAGAACTGAAGGAAACATTAGAAAAAACCGAATTGAAAAACTACGAAATGCGCAACGGCTTAATTTATCGCAAAGAAGGCGACGATTTACTTTTTTATGTTCCGGAGGGCATGATTCCTCATGTGATTAGGAAATATCACGACGAGATGGGCCACCTTGCTGTAGAGAAAACGTGCGAAGCAATCAAAACAAGTTACTGGTTCCCAAACATACGCGAAAGAGTCAAATCACATATTCAAGATTGCCTTAAGTGCATCGCATTTAATCAAAATTCGGGAAAACGGGAAGGATTTCTTCACAATATTCCAAAGGGCAATATCCCATTTGCAGCCTTGCACATCGACCATTATGGCCCGATAGACAACAAACATCTCATCAAAAAGCACATACTCGTCGTGATAGATCCGTTCACGAAATTTACGAAATTGTATGCGACCAAAACAACGAATAGCAAAGAAGCGATCGGTTGTCTCACACAACATTTCTCGAATTACAGTCGCCCCAAGATTATCGTTTCCGACAGAGGGAGTTGCTTTACGTCAAAAGAGTTTGATGAATTCCTTAAAGAAAATGACATACAGCACGTCAAAGTTGCAACCGGTTCTCCGAGAGCGAACGGTCAAGCCGAACGCGTAAACCGGACCATCGGACCGATGATCGCGAAATTGATTAATAACCCGTCGGGTCAGTATTGGTATAAAATCTTGCATGATGTTGAATACGCGTTAAACAACTCGGTAAGCAAATCGACCGGTGAGACGCCAAGCAAACTCCTCTTCGGCGTTAATCAACGCGGACGAGCTGTAGACGAAGTAAAAGACTTCGTCGATGCGAACGTAAAGACCGATACGCGAGACCTTGAGACGATAAGAGCAGTCGCTTCGGATAAAATCGAGAAATCGCAAAATTATAACAAACAATATTGTGACAGCAAACGAAAAGAAGCCCACAAGTACGAAAACGGCGATTATGTAATGATTAGGAATTTCGAGAGCACGCCAGGAGTTTCGAAGAAAATAATACCTCAATTCAAGGGCCCGTATCAAATTAAAAAAACGCTGAGAAACGATAGATACGTAGTCGCGGATGTAGAAAATTTCCAAACAATACAGAGGCCGTATTCTGGGGTGTGGGAAGCTTTCCATTTGAAACCTTGGCGTCCGAATGAAATTACCTCATCGACGTTACCTGCGGGCAATGAATCTGAAAAGACAAAGTGATCCGAAACAATGTAAAACAACCCGCGTTCAACAAAACGACCAGGCGATTTTAAATTAATGACACAAAAAAAAAAGGAAAAACAAAAATGTAAAAATGTAAACCTAGACATAAGTGTGAACTCGATTTCAAAATATAGTCCGAGACGGACTATTGCCAGGAAGGCCGAGTTGTAACGACCATCGCAATCCCGTCGTATTATTATCGTGATTATTAGGCGATAAGCTGCGAGAGTGGGAGATCGACGACTCGACCGAGGGCTCGATCTCACCGTGCTCCGAAAAGGCGATAGTTCGACCCAGGCCGCGTAGGCACTTGTACGCAGTGTTGAAAATGCGTAACAACTAATAAATAAGATTAAAATAAAGATGCGAGTTTCTGGTTTCTTGATTATTTTGCTTCCTCAAATTAATCTCCCTTACACTATCACTATCACTCACTATCAAATCAAAAAGGGATGAATGTACAACATTTTCTTGTGACTCAGCGACATGATTTTTATGTGACTGAGCCCTCGGAGCAACAAGATTTTCATTTGCCTCAGCGACAAGATTTTCATGTCACTGAGCCCTCGCAGCCAAAAGATTTTCATGTCACTAAGCCCTTGCAGCAACAAGATTTTCATTTGCCTGAGCGATAAGATTTTCATGTGGCTCAGCGACAAGATTTTTATGTCGCTAAGAGTTATTCAGGGCTTTCAGATAAGTTGCAGTGACAAGATTTTCATGTGCCACTGCGACAAGATTTTCATGTGGCTCAAATCAGCGACAAGATTTTATATCGCTGAAAGTTATTATGTAAGTCATGCTGTAAATGAATAAAATGTTAGATGTAGGAATAGGTCAAAAGATATAGAGCATTTTCATTCATAGAGCATTTTCTCTCGTCATCGGAGCATGTCGGTAATATGCCAGCTGAAAATCAGAATTTGTGAGGTTATGTCGAGTTGTCAAAGCTGTATTCGTTCAGACTCGGAACCAACAAACTTGCCACACATTCTTCTCCCATAACCTTGCATTCTCGGGCAAATAACCGGTTAGCCAACGTTCGTTGTTTCACAAGGAACAAGTTGTAACAGTTATTTTCTCAAAAATCTCAAGGGCGGAAAAGAAAAATATGAACTTATCCCAGCTATCTCTCTCACACTCGCGTCAATATGGCCCTTCGAAATATCAGCTGACATTTTTCGCTCGGTCGTCTGCACTGTCGTGTGCGTGACGGGTCCATTGGAATCATCGCAGCCTCGACCAATCAGAAATTTCGTTGCCAGGGATTGGCTAGGATGGGCACGGAGACCCCTTTGAATGTGTTGGTGGGTGCGCATATACAGACACGTCAAATCCTTCGATGTAGCGTGGTTCTGACGAAGGCTGAGATAGGACTAAGCCCGTGCAAAGTTTTTTCTCAGCAATTACTTGATCAATCGCACTGATTTTAGGCTCAATCGAAGAAGCATCGCGTAATTAGTCTCCATGTCAATTTTCAGGTCGTTAGACTACTCCTGGGCTTTACGGTTAGCTGAAATGTCATTGAAATTTTTTTTCCCACCACCGCGAATCGCTTTACTACGAGAAAGTATAGACTCGGCGAGCGCTCGGGACAAGCAGACGACGCACAGCTGTTTTCGAATGTACTTGTCCCGAGATTCTGCCGAGTCTCTTGATATGTCATCACCGAATGCCAATGAACCCCCGTCCAATGAACCGATATTGTGAAACCCCAAAGCACCTAAATTCCAACGAATTGCAATGGACAATTTTGTAGAAATCGGAATGTGACTCGACTGCTCAGGCCAATGCACCGACATTTCACCATCACAGTTGCCGACTCATCAAAATATTCCTTAACGGAATGATTAACGAAAGAGAAGCAACCAAATCGATTAATTAGTCTTTTCGCCATCATCAACCTGAGCAGACCTCCTCTAAGTCCCGTACTTAGAGTCCGAGTCTTATTCGGGTGTTTATAAGATAGTTCCGATTACGCGTCTTCGATTCTTCGTGAACAAGCATCACTGCCCGAGGGTTAGTAAGGCACTGCGGTGCAGCGTTTTCACCACGTCTTGAAAGCCGTTTAAGAACTCATGAAAGACTCAATTCAATTCTCAATTCAATCCCAATATTTATCAATTTACCATATTTTATATTTTATCTCAAAATCTACGTTTTGCGTAATTTGTGTGAGTGTGCCGACTACACTGTCTTCGAGGAGACCCGCTACGCACTGCGTCAGCACGACTCAAATTGCGTTCGAACATTAAAGTAAGTCTGACCTACATTTCATTCAACTCCAAATGTAATACAAATTGTTAACCGAACAGAAACCGACTGCGATACTACTCGACACTTTGTACTCTCCGTCATCATCCCGAAAATATACAGGGTGTTCTCTAAACATCTCGTTCGATCTCATTTGAACACCAAATTCCTTTCTGAATTCATCTAATTACTAGATACCAATCTGACCCTAATAGGTGCGCCTAGCGCTTTTGCTCAAGAGCATTTGAGGTGGACGCCCGAACAATGGGCTTCCATTATATGGTCCGACGAAAAGGTATTTCACTTCAAATTTTTTAAGGTTTTGTTTTTGAGATCTCTGGATCGGTTAAAAAATTAGGATAGCCGATAACTTCGCAAAATGATACTGGAAGCCTAGCAGCAGCGATGGGTGCACGCTTTACACACGCAAAGTTATGCAGCCTCGGATGAGGTCCGTATTTGGTTGGGAGACTGCCTAGCCATGCACTGGCTTGCATATCAATCGTTGAGGGGGAGGCACTATTTCTGAACTACTGATGATGCAAACCCACTAAAATTCGGTTAAAATATAGCTACCTGTATCGGCCAGAGTTTTCCTCAGTTCCTCTTGGCTTTTATTCAAGTGCGTTACAATAGTGCATTAGGAAAGAGTGACTGTGGGCAACACTCTTGGGGGCTTTCCAGGCACGGTGCACGGGAAAACAGTAGGGTAAAATAATGAAATAGGGCCGTGAAAACCCCCAAAGGTATACGTACGGATAACACTTATAAAAATGAAGAATTTGATAAGCCCCCCTCTTTCGCTACTTTCGCTCTCTTTTTTTTCGTCAAGTTACTCAATGATAGCCCCTCTCCGTCTATAGGTTTTCAAGACCTCAGACGACAGTCGACGCAGTGTCTATCGTCCACGGGCCGAGGCATTTCGATTGGACCCACGCTATGTGGTCGAAAAACAATGGGCCGGAAGGATATCCGTCGGTTTTTGGGACTGTTTGTCCGCGGCTGGGGTGATGTCCCTCTGCGAAATCCCGGCGCGAATGAATTCCGGAGACTACGAAGAGATCCTTGAAAACGTCATGTTCCCCGCAGCCGGAGCGCGCTTTCCCGTCGTTGTGTTACTGCAGATCCAGTTTATGCAGGATAATGCTGCGGTACACACATCTCGGGAAACGATGGCGTGGTTTCACCAACACCGGGACGTGAACGTTTTAAACTGGCCCAGCAAGTCTCCAGATTTCAACCCCATTGAGAATTTGTGGAGTATGTTTTAATTTAAAGTTTTAATTACGTTTCTTGATGTCACAAAACGCCTATTTTACTGTATATAAGAATGCGGTAGGGCTCGCGCTACGCTTTGCTTTCTTAATACTTGGCATCACGCCTCTTGATCAGCATCTGTTGGTATAAACGTAGCTATGCTTTTGCAGGTGAATGTTGAATACGCGTATCTTATCGAATGTAATAATACAGCATTGATGAATTAATTCTAACTTAATGATCATTTATAAATCCCAATAGGTGTAACGGTTCGTGATTGGGAGTCTGGACGAGACCGAAATCGAGACGCTCTCGTGGCACATGTGCATCGTGTTTGGGCAGACATGGAGGCAAGGCAAGACCTTTGCCTTAATTTAGTGAATTCGATGCCCAACCGTATGCAATGTGTCATCGAGAACGACGGATTGTGGATCTCGTATTGAAAATTCTACCCTGTAAGGATTGCAATCGTTTTGTAAATTCCATTGAGATTATTGTTAAAATCGGATTTATTCCCACGAAAACTAGCTATGATGTCATTCTTATTAAAAATTTGCAGAAAGAATGTCAATGTCGTCTTCGCTTTTCCTTTCCGCTAGACAAGGAGACAGCCCAACAGTTTTCAATCGCCGTCGATCCGTTTTCACGCTCTTTTCTAAGGCTGTTTGATTCAGTGCTGTGGAACCATATAACAGGAGCCCATTGTTTGGGCGTCCACCTCAAATGTTCTCGAGCGAAAAGGAGTCGCTCTTCGCGATGCTCTTCCGTTCGTGGCAATTTTTTAGACGAACGATGAGTGGTTGGCCCAACGTCTTTCAATCGCCGCCGAGCTGTGCTGATGCTTATATTAATGGCCGTCTCGTTCAATGCTGAAGCTACTGAGGTGAAAGGAGCTGCTTCTATAGGTTGACATAGCTGGACGTCTTCTTCCGGCGTTGTTTTCAGCGGCCGATGGTTGTTCTTCCGATGATCCTTCAAAGCCGCATCACCACCTCATCTAAACTTATTGATCCAAAGATCCACCTTTTTTCGACTACACCCAATCACAATATTGCAATTAACTTGTTGGCAATTGAATAAAAAATTGGAATATTAAGACTTCTTTATTTGCTTGGTCTTATTTCAAATTTCTACATTAGGATAAATAAACATAGTCCCGGTAAAAGAAATAAAGTGGTGTCTATAATATAAATAAAAAGTTCACAAAATAGGAATCTTCCGTGTCGTCGTCTTCCTCGGTATCTCCGTCATCGTCTTCGTCGTCGTCCTCGTCGTCCTCGTCGTCGTCTTCGTCGTCCTCGTCGTCGTCCTCGTCGTCCTCGTCGTCGTCTTCGTCGTCCTCGTTGTCGTCTTCGTCGTCCTCGTCGTCCTCCTCGTCGTCCTCCTCGTCGTCCTCGTCGTCGTCCTCGTCGTCCTCGTCGTCGTCCTCGTCGTCCTCGTCGTCGTCCCCGGCATCGTTATTCGCGTCGTGCTCGTCGTTCACGTCGTCGTCCTCGGCATCGTAATTCGCGTTGTCCTTGTCGTCGTTATCATCCCCGTCGTTGTCATCATCCCCGTCGTCTTCGTCGTCATCGTCATCTTCCTCGTTGTCGTCTTCCCCGTCGTCTCTTTTTTGCCTTCCTCTCCAGCGTCCCCATCGTTGTGCTCGTTCCCAAATTTATTCGGCATCATTCGCGATGTCACCCGTAATACTAGGTGAATTCATTCGAGGCAGAAAAATGACCTTGAAATCACAAAACATTGCTTCCATCTATGGTCGTTTCGTTTATCATTTCGTAGCTTCGCATCGATACAAACTTCAGTTTTATAGATCATTGCGGGTTGCTAACAGGAAAAGACAAACGAAACTTCAGAGCACTGTTGGAAAGGAAGCGAGCCGTCTCGGGCACGAATAAATTTTAGCGTAAAGTTGCGCTCGGTCCCATTTTGAACTCTGGTGACCGCAAAGAGCAGAACCCAGAACTTTCTATCCCACTGTTTTGGTACCTGTTCCTACAAGGACCCAGAGACTATCCGCCACCGCCGATTATCTCGATGCGGAACATCCGATTGACTCAGTTTGCTGGTCGACCAGAGTTGTTTCGCGTACGAAACCACGTGAAAAATAGCAAAACATGAATGATTTTCCATTGCGCAAAGACAGGCGAATCCACCTATGATGGACGTGGTCTTGACCAATAAACAGTCAACGCAATTGCATCTCACGAACTGTTGCATTGGATTCATTTGGAAAAGCAGTAAATTCGTTAGTTCGTACTTGCCTAATGTAAATTTGAATATTTAGAAACGGAATGAGTGGTAATCTGTTATCGAGTAGAATTTCATCGATCTCCAGATGAATCCAATTGTAGAAGCTGGTGAACCAGGTTTGGAACGTGGTCACTCCGTAGAAACCATCAACCCCAAGGTTGGACTGATTAGTTTTTTGTCAAAGTTCACTCGATTCATCAATTGAACCGACCTACGAGCTTTGGAGCAATGAGATTTTTTGCGACGCTCTAAGCCAGATGATTCCATCAATTAGCGTAGACATTTTGGAAAGAGAACAGCCCGAGTAGCTGTGGGATACCTTCATCCATTCTGGATTCATCTGGACAACCAGGAATCCGATAATTCCCGAGTTTGGAAGTTATTCGAGTTCGTATGGAAGGAATGTTTTTAAGCTGCGCATGAATCCAAGTATCAGCAACAGTTGACTACTTCAAGGACGCCAATGGCTCACAGGAATAACTGCGCTCGACACTGGATTCATTTGGTTTTCGTTCCAGTGTGGTTGTCTTTCTCACGAGATTATCGCGACAGTAGCAAAACATGAGTAATTTTTTACTGTGCCAAGACAGCCGAATCCACCTATGATGGATGCTCTCGTTGGTGATAATCAGTCAGAGGAATTGCATTTTATCGTCCGTTGCCTTGGATTCATCTGGATACGCAGTTAATTTGCTTTTTCGTACACGTCTATTAAAAATTTGAATATTTAAAAATGGAATGAGTAATAATCTGTTATCGAGTTCTATTTCATCAATCTCCAGGTTAATCCAATTGCAGAAGCTGGTGGACTGGGTCCGGAACCTGGTGACTTTGTAGAAACCATCGACCCAAGGTTGGACTGATTAATTTTTTGGTCAAAGTTTACCCACGTCATTCATTGAACCAGTCTACGAGCTTTGGAGAAATGAGATTTTTTGCGACGCACTAAGCCGGATAATTCCATCAATGAGCCTCGAAATTTTAAAAAGAAAACAGTTGAAGTAGCTGCAAGATGTCATAATTTATTTTAGATTCATCCGGGCAATCAAGAATTCGATAATCCCTTATCCGTCGATCGAGAATTGCAATAGCTCGGAGATGATTGTCATTCAATTTGGATCAATCGGAGTGGTGAATTCGATGAAATTAATTTCGAAATTCGAGAATTCTCATTCTGTTGTACGCCACTTTCAGCGCGTACTATTTATTTTTCCGTCGAATTCTTAAATTTACCCTCGCGGATTTATTCCGAACTACCTATCGAAACAATCGATGGGCGGTAACCGATCGCGACTCACTTACCATATGGGTAAGCACGCGCCGACTGGTTTCGATAAATCGCCACCGTCGCGCGCATCGCCTAAAACTCCGAAGCGGGTCTCCCTTCTCCCACTCCTTCTTCTCCGGTGGGGAGCTCGCCAGCTATATAAACGGGAGCTCCAGCCAGAGTCAGGACATTTGAGCTTCTCGCTGCAAGGTGAGAGGACCTCTAAGCCATTGCAAATTGGTCTATACAGCACTGCAAGACGTGCGTAACCCCCAAATCCTCGGCGACGAGGTCCCCAGCACGGAAACGTGTCCCCCTTAGCCTTAACCGCCGAAAGGTGGTTCCTCAGCACGGAAACGTGGAGCCTTCACCCTAAACCGCTGCAAAGTGGTATCCCCGTACCGTGAGGTGCTTAACCTCCAAATCACTGTCCACGGGAACGTGGACGAACTCCCGGTCGTGGAGTTAGGCCCTTCTGGCACAAACCTCCTCTGTCCTTCTGACGAGGGAGTTAGGCCCTTCTGGCATAAAACTCCTCTGTCCTTCTGACGATGGAGTTCGGCCCTTCGGGCTCACACTACCCAAAATCATCCGATTACGGGAGTTAAGCCCTTCTGGCACCAGGCCCTGGTCCTTCAGACACTAAAAAGCTGATACGCCCTTCTGGCTCCAAAATATACCGAACTCATATTTTCTCTGGCTTTCCCTCCCCCCCCCCCCTTTTTTTTGTTTTTCACAGGCCTTCTTTTAGCCCGCCTCATCATGGTCACCGAAAGGGTAACTGTATCCCCTCCCGGGAATCTCTCTAATCACGCCCCTTCGTTAACTATTTTTTCGAGCTTTAAAATCTATAAGAGATGCCAAAACAAGGATCGAGCCGCCTCCGACGGCAATTAAGAAGGCAGGGGTTTCAGCCGAAACCCCTCTTTAATACCCCCATTACCCCCCAACGAAACGCCGTGGACCCGCGTACTCGCACTCCTCTACCCCTCCTAATTCCCCCAAATAAGAAATGATCGCTCACTCCGATCCCTTTACCCCCTCCTAACATTAACCTCATAACTCTCGTGCTTGACGCCCCCTCTCTCGCCAGGCATAGCCACCCACGTACCTGCGGATCCTCCTCGCGATCTTGAGAGACTCCTCGCCGATTCCTCATCTCCCACCGACTTCGACTTCGTTTCACCACCACCACAAGAGACTTCCCCGGAGCGATTCAGTCGGAAATTCGAGGAGATCCTGGAGTTTCTCGAACTGCCGAGACCCGTCTCCCCACTACCGGACTCCCCGGAGAAGGCACCTCGCCCTCGAGACAAATTCCGGAGAGAAGGGCCGGACATCGAGAACGAGGCAATCCGACGACTACCAACGAGGCCCGGGAAGCTCCCCAGGGGCACCAAACCGCGTGCCATCGTCGAGATCCCTCCCGGGCACCCTCACGCTGACCCACTACCACGGGCCACCCGGGTCGCTCTCACGGAGCTCAACAAGAACCAGCAACTCCCCCTAAATACACCCTCCACACCCTAACTATTTCTATCTCAACGTCATTCTTTTTGTTTTACCAATTCATCTTTGTTTTATTATTATTTATTTCCCTAAGCTTATATAGTTTATCCTAGCTTTTTATGTTTTATATTTTTCTATATTTTCTATCGTTTGTCTTGTTCGTTTCTTTATATATATTTTCCCGGTTGTTAACACCTTCTCTCCATTGATTACCACTATTAATAAATCGCCACTAACGATGTGAAACTCTCTATAATTCATAAAAACCCTATCTCTCTACTACACCGATGGTCATCGACGTTGTGGATCAGCTCTCGCAGACGTCAGGCTTCGTGAAAATCGAACCTCCCGCTGTTGTCCTCCGCTCCGCATTGTTAGGACTCATTCTTTTCATCGTCTTATGGAAATTAATTGAGATTCTTAACAATTCTATATTTATTTGATATTTACACATCGAAGTTAGTAATTAACTTTATTGGCCGATAGAGTATCATATTCTCGTAACTCTTCTTCATCCCACTTAAGCTCTCGTTCCAATTTCGATTTGCCGAACGCTGTGTCAACCCGCCGCGGTCACCTCATTTCAACGCTGTCATGTGTTCGCTAGGTTAACAATTTGGTGCTTAAGAATGACGCTTGACGCATGAGTCTGAAACTCCTCCGAACTTCAAGCAACTTCGACAAATGACGATACACGGTCGGTAAAATCGCTACTTTTCGGTTTGCCCAGGCATTAATGAATAGCAGTGAAAGCGAAAACCATAGAGAAATATACCTAGACATCGAAAACCATAGAGCCATCGACCTGGAGAGCGAAACCCATGGAGAAATATACCTGGGCAATGAAAACCATGGAGCCGTCGACCTGGAGAGCAAAAACCATAATGAAAAATACCTGGACGTCAAAAATCATGGAAAAATATACACGGACAACAAAAACCATGGAGCCGTCGACCTAGACAATGAAAACCCTGAAGATATTGTGACGTAACATTCTGCCACGTCACTCGTACGAATGCCTGTCGACCAGTGGACCGGATTTTCGGTCCAATTTTCGGTCGCCACTCGTCGAGACAACGGACAGGGCATTTGTGGAGACTCAAAGCGTCGTAATTATTACCATTTTTATTGTTATTTTATTTCATACGACGTTATTTTATTGAAGTGTAAACGAGCCCCGCCGATCATCGAAATACCTTCGCGAGCTTAAAGAAATTATTGCGGACTACCGAGATCGATCATTTAGTTTATTTTGTTATTTGTAATTGTTCGAGATTTCCTTAGTTGGCTGGAGAATACCGAGAAACCTGAGACGCGATATTACCTTCCTAACCATTGCCTTTTGTGTTGTTGCGTTTCTCGTGCGCTCACTCCGACGCGGGTTTCTCGCGAGGGAAAACATTTTGCCTTGTGCCTTGCTTTGCCGCCCCGTTTCTCTCAAGGCTTTCGCCCCCGTTAGGCGTTCCAGTCGCAATCATCGTGGCTGCTGGTGGACGTTAGGAGGCACACGCTGGTTCCGTGGCCATTCGTTGATGCCCCCCGTGGCCTCCTCGCCGAAGCAACCGAGTAGTTGCACCGTCCACAGCCGTACCCTCGGGTGCCACGGTCCGCTAACCCCGGCGCCTCGTCTTAGCGGGATTCGGGAAAAATCTTGGGGCGGAGGTGCTGTTTTGCCTATGTTGGCGTGTGGGCTACCGCGACTCACTTGGTCGGCGAGCCGCGACGGAGGCCTCCCCTCCTCCCCGTCAGGGACGTCGCCCGGATCCCCAGAGGAAGCGTATCCGAGGCACGGCTCAGCCGAACGTAAGGGGACGATTTTCGAAGGAGAGACGGTCAGCGGTAAGGTAGAGGCGAGTTCGCAATTTCGAGTCGCGTATCGTCGATTTTGCAATCGGCGGTACGCGCAATTCAATTTGCCGCGGAATATCACGTGGCCCAGCAACAGCCTAGTTCGCGCCTAAAGCGTGCTAGCGCTGCCTCGCGTGAGACTTGTTGCGGTGGTGGGGACAGCGCGAGAATCGGGAACAACGAGATTTGCGAATTCCCTTTGCAAATCAGTCTTCGACAAGTGCCTGTCCGGAGTGGTGACATCTTCCTCGACCGACTTCCGTTGCCTTGCTGCCTTTGTTGCCTTGCTGCCTTTTGCCTTTTGCTTTCGCTGCCTTGGTTGCTGTCGTCACCTGGACCACGAGTTTCTCGGTAAGCCCGTTCCGTTCTCTCCCTTTACCCGATTGTTTTATTCGGCATTTATATTGCATTGCAATCCCCGGAATGGCGAAATTTGTCGGCTATTCCGGGAGATTATTTCGTTAGGGTTTTTGCGTTCGCGGGAAAAGCAGGTTGACATTTTCGGGCTTGACCAGCTATCCGTCCTTGGCTTTTCCCCCGTTCATTCGAGTCATTTCGTAGCCGAATAAAACAAGGCGGGTTAATCAGTGATGGCGTCTCGAATAATTTAATTTCGTTTTGTCGCGTTTCGTGTATTTTTCGAGAGCATTGTTGCATTATTTTAGAGTCATGTGTCGCGTTAATTTATTTCGATCTCGGTATTCCTCCTGTCGTAGAATTCTTCGAGCGACGAGAACATACATTTTCTTTCGTTGTGCTAGAGTCGCCGCTCGGAGAATTCCCTTTGTCGCGCGTGGCCTCGAGCCGGCCAGCGCGCAAGCGTTTGTATTCGTGTCATCTCTCTCGCTCTCGCGGCGTGGCTACGAACGCTACGGCGAGGCGTAGAGCCTATTGTTTGCGAACGTATCTGTCGATATTTCGGTGATTCGAGCTCGGGTTCGTATTTATTTTATCGTTGCACGTGTCGTGCCTTTCCGAGTATTATTTTGAGCTTTAGTAATTATTTCGAGCCAATTATCGCGTTGCCTTTTCTTGCGTCCTACCAGGAGCATTTGCCTTCACGTCCCGACTGACGATGTGTAATTTTGCCTTATCGCGACTCAACTTTCGTTGGGTTTCTTTTGCCTTACGAGATCCTGCTTTATCTCAGCATTGCCTTGTGTTTAGGGCCGATTACCTTTTGCCTGTCGTCGTTGTTCTGCGCTGCTACCTTAGCCATGGCGATCTGTGAGTTTGATGACGTCTTACCTTTGCTTTACCTTGCGCGCCTTTTGGCACGGCGTCACAAACACAGCAGTCGCCTGGCCACAGTCAGAATAGCGCTCGACATTAGCTACCTTCATTACCACTTGGCAATGCGTGAGACATTTTTGCTTTCGTTTCCTATCTTGCGCTCGTGTTTCGTATCGTCCGGAGCTGCCTGCCTGTGCTCTTGGTCGATCGGTGGTTTGGCGGCGGTTACCTTGCCGTATCTTTTTGGGCGTTGCGCCGCCGACCTTCCGACCGCCATGCTGCAGTTCCAACGTTACCTTTTGTCTTTGCTTAATTCCGTCCATCGTCAGACGGAGACCTCACACCCTGGTAGTGCTCGCGCAATTTTATTATTTCTTTTGTAACGGGCCGGCGATACGCCGCCCCGATTTTCTGTTCCCTCTTCTCTTGTAACATTGCCGATAAATTATATTAAAATAAATGCACTTGTTAACCTTTCATTTTGCCGTCTAGAGTCAATTATTTCGTTTTGTTTCGCTTTATCCCGCTGTTGCTCTTTCCCCAAAAGAATCACCCCCTCTACCCTTTAGTATCTCAGTTGGAGCTGAGTGGCCGGACCGCCTCGGTCACGATCGTCTTTCGTGCATCCCGGCCAAATTCGATGCGCGAGGGTGGGCGAATCAGAAGTCGGCCTTGGCCGGCGGTACGTTGTACCTGGCGCCCTGTCCACTCTCGCGGCCAAGGGATTGCACGAGGGGCGATGTGAGCCGAGAAGGGACGAGATGGACCCCCTCCGGGAAAATCTGCGTTACAATATATACCTAGACAACGAAAACCCTGAAGATATACAGGGTGACAATTTAGGGGTGGCCATGGTTTTTTACGGCCATTTGCGAGGTGATATCGGGGTGTTTCGGGGGTGCTTTCTCAATGGTTTTTCTCGCTTTTTTCAGAAAAAAATAGGTCGAAATTTTTAAGGGCATATGTTTTGCGGGGCGAGGAAATAAAAGTTGAATTTTTTATTAAACGGATATGAAGCCCTGATCAATATTGAAGTGCGAATTTTTCTGAAAACAAAGCACCCCTGGTAAAGTTATTTCGAATTTTTCCTCGCTGCGAAAAAAAATCAAATATCTGCGAAATCGGTTGATTTGAAAAGTGAACGGAGGAACGATGGAATGGAATGAGCCGTGAACCAAGCAGGGGCCGCCGCTGTCTGCACGACCGGCCGCTGTCAGCTTGCAGCTGTCACGCGCAAGTGAGGTTCGGTTGCTCGTGGTTTGCGATCCTCAATTTTTCGTTTTCTGAAATTTCAAAGGCTGGGAAAAATGAGAGTTCTCGTGACCAAATGAATTTTGCGAAAAATTTTGTGTTTTTTTTTTTACAGAAAAAATGTTTTATCCAACAATATCGTTGAAGAAATGCCCGGAAAGGGATTAAAACCAATATTTTCGAAAACAGTTGGAAACGCGGTCCTCGCTGCGAAGAGTGTTGGAGCGAACTCGTTTTTGAATGTAAGAATGATCGTATTGAGAGCAATCGGATATTGAAGAAGAGTCTCGACGAGATATTTTTATGAGATAACGGTGTCGACGGAAGTTTTTTAAGGGATTGAGCAAAAGTCCCGCCGAGACTTCTTTAAGGGATTGGTCTAGAATCTCGCCGCGACTTTTATTCGAAGTGATTTAACCAGATTCTCGACGAGACGTTTTCAAGAGACCAGGAGTCATGACGGGATTTCGAATCGTTTACCAGGGGTTTTTTTAACGGACGTTTTGTAAGGGATCGATCAAGAATCTTGTCGCGACTTTGGAAAGAGATTTATTATTAATAGTGCCGTCGGAACGGTTTTTAACGGATCGACTGAGAATCTCGCTGAGACGTTTTTAAGGGATTCGCTGAGAGTCTAGACGGGATTATTAAAGTGTTTGACTAAGAGTATCACTGAGACTTTTTTAAGGGATTCACCCGGAGTCCCAGACTCTTAGAGACCCAGACTGTTCCCGACTGTTTCCCACTTTTTTAAGGGATTCACCCGGAGTCCGAGTTCAACAGTCTCGGCGAGACTGTTTTTCGAGAATGATCCAGAGACTCGCTCAGATTGTTTCCGAGTTTCGCTGAGACTGTTTTCGAGTCTCGTCCAGATTGTTTTAGAGTCTCGCCAAGACTATTTTCCAAGATTGACCCAAGGCAATCAGTCGCCCAGATTCTTTGAGACTCGCCAAGACTATTTTTCACATCGTCGTCCTCATCATCGTCCCCGTCCCCGTCGTCTCAGTCGCCGTCGTCGTCTTTATCGTTTTCCCCTTGATCTTTTTAAGATTAAAAATTTCACGATAAAATTATAAAATTTCGAAAGTAAATATATTTTCAGCCTTGTTTTATTTTGACTCGTTTACAATTTTTTTACACGGTTTTTTTAAAAATAAAATTAATCGTTCTTTGCGCTGGCATTTGTTTTCCTCGACATCGTCTTCGACGCCTTCCTCGTCGTCATAACAAAAGTTGAGCGTCTAAGTAAACCTTTTATTCAACATAATAAACGGAGATTGCTCCAATCACTCGAGAATATCTTGGTTTATCAACAATAGAGACGAGTCCAATGAGGAATTTGATTTCTCCATTTAGTGTTTGATACTTTTTGACTGAGAATGCTTTCACAATAGTCGGAATCATCTCCCCGTATCGATGAGGAAAGCTGAACGTCTACGAAAACCTGCCGTTCGAATTGAGAACAGAGATCGCTCCACCAATTTCGCGGAAATCTTGGTTTCTCAATAATGGAGACGAGTCCCCTGCGCAATTTGATTTCTCTGTATAGTGTCTGATATTTTTTAATCGGGATAGGAACTACAATAGCTGGATTAATCTCTCTGTAATGATAACGGAAGCTCAACGTCCTCGAAAACCCTCTATCCAACATGAGAAACATTGATTGCTTCGACCACGCGAGAATATCTTGCCTCATCAACAATAGAGACGAATCCTATAAAGCATTTGATTTCTTCAATTGGAGATTGACATTTTTTGACCGAAGATGCTTTCGAAATAGTTGGAATCATCTCCCCG
Source organism: Hyposoter dolosus (assembly GCA_963921915.1). NCBI lineage: Eukaryota > Metazoa > Arthropoda > Insecta > Hymenoptera > Ichneumonidae > Hyposoter > Hyposoter dolosus. Next base: position 14,671,543 of record OY998136.1, on the reverse strand, counting down.
TATCGTTGAGGAAAGCTGAACGTCTACGAAAACCTGCCGTTCGAATTGAGAACAGAGATCGCTTCACCAATTTCGCAAAAATGTTTGTTTCTTGACAATGGAGCCCAATCCCATGCGAAGTTTGCTCCTCCCATTCAGTGTTTGACGAATCCCATGCAAATTTCAATATTCCTATTTAGTATATCATATTATCTGGCCACAAATGGAACCATGACAGTTGGATTTATTTCCTATACCACCCATATGGTGGATCATGAATGCAAAATCGTTTGATGAATGCGAAAACTGGTACGAGGGGGTTTTCTGGGTGGCTAGTTACAAATCTGCACTCAAAACTTGGAAATACCAGATGGCGGATCCAATATGGCGGACTAGAAATGCAAAAATCGTTTGATAAATGCGAAAATGGTTACGCGGGGGGAGTTCAGGGTCGCTGATTACAAATCTGGATTGGAAACTTGAAAATTCAAAATGACGGATCCGATATGGCAGAAAATAAATGCAAAAACCGTTCGATGAACGCAGAAGTTGTTTTGCGGAATTTTTCGGTTTCACTGATTGCAAATCTACAACATCTCAAAAGTTGAAAAAATTAAAATAGTGGTGCCGATCTGGCGGACGACAAATGCAAAACCGACTGTGAGATCTCGAAATTTTATAATAATAATGGGTATCGCCCGAGTCTTCAAATAACCCCTCCAAAATTGTAAATCCCCACTATCGGTGGAATCGACGATCCAGACCCCAGCGTGCGAAAATCAATCGCTCTCTTTCGTGTCGGGACCGTCAATCGATGGACTTCGCTTTAATTCTAATATTGAGATTGTGGACTGGCCATCCCGTAAGAACATTTCTATTTTATCTTTTCAATTGACATTCCCTTCATCGGAAGGACATCGGGGTCCCGGACCGAAATACAGAGCCATCGAACAATACAATCTACTAAGATAAGTAAATTATATTCACGCCATGCGTAAATTACTGTGATATTTGTAAAATTCGACCACAGAAAATTATTATACTCGAACCTAGTTAAAATAAAAGAAATTCATTTGTGCGACTAATCAGCATTGGAACCATTTGTGAAATCAATATATATGCAAACGAAAATATTGTAAATTGAAATCAAATATAAACTATAATCAATTTTTATTACACGACCAATGCAAACATTCTTCAATGAACGCGAAGGTTGGTATGCAGGGCTTTACAGATATCAAATAAGTCGTTGTCAATAGAAAGAATAAGTCGTTGATTCAGATTTCACGTTGAAATCTGTATCAAAACGTTCAGTTGAAGCATTCGAAGTTGTTCGCTTAGATCTGGGCTTTCTCGTATGGGTCACTCGAAACAGTAAAAGTCTTTTCCCCGCACGTTTGCAACGGAATATAAATTCTGTAAGCAAAGAAAAGTTCTTTCCATATTTTCTCTGTGAAGAATAAACAATCGATATCTTGTACATAAACCGCAGCCGCATGTATGTACATAAACCAAAGCAACATGCAGATTTCGAAACAAATGAAAGCTTTCTTGATGATGCTCTTTTTTTCTGTCACAAACTGGAAAAATGGCTGAAGCACGCAATATAAAAATGCACGCCGCTTTGGTTTTGGCCAACAATAATTTTACTGCGGTGGTGAGGTTTTTTGAAAGGGACAATCCCGAAATCCCAGCACCTTCGCGACAATCATTTCGACCCTGTACCCGTGCCTACAGAGCACGGGTACAGGCACGGGTATTTGCAGCTGTAGTCCGAGTATTGGAAAATTGTTACGGGGGTCTCGACGAAAGTTTCTTAACCCTAGAACGATAACCTCGTTTTATTTTGACTATTCCGATAACCTGAGGTCCTAAATAACCCAAATTTCGAAAAATTCATATCTCCGGTGAAATCCAACGAAAAGGGTTCAATTTGGGCTCATTCTCGTTTTTCAATGCAGGATCGCGTGAGCCTGGGGCGATTTCGCTCGGAGTAAAAAAATTAGTCAAAGATGCGATGAGAAAGGGCGGGGGACTCGAAGTCGCCTAGGGTCGTTATGACCCCAGATTACCGTTCGAATATTAAGACCGAGAATCTCAATGGGCGTTTTTGAGGAATTAACAAGAATCTCAGCGGGACTTTTTTGAGAAATTGGCCAAGAGTCTAGACGAGATTTTTTAAGGGGTTGACCGCGGATGTCGGCGGAAGTTTTTTAAGGGATTCATTCAGTTCCATCGAGTTATCTTCAAAGGATTAACCAAGAGTCTTAATGGGAGTTTTTTTAAGGGGTTGACCAAGGATCTCCTTGGTTTTTTCCTCAAAAATGCAATAAATACTGAGATGCTAGTCTACTGTTAAAAGTTCTGATTCGAGAACAAATTCGAGATTGCGACGAGCATCTCTCGCAATAAATAGCAAAAGAGTTCTGGACCCTGAAACTTTCTCGTATTTTTTCATCAATTTTTTTTCCTGAAAAATCTGAAAAATCTGAAAAATTATGAGATGCTAGCCTTCTGTGAAGAGTTCTGGCTTAGGAAACATGTCTAGATGATGACCAGCATCGCTTGGTATGAAATGCAAAAAAGTTGTGGCCTCTGGAACTTGCTCGTATTTTTCCATCAATTTTTTTTCCTAAAAAATCCAACAAAAAGTGAGATGCTGGCCTTCTGTGGAGAGTTCTGACTTAGAAAACAGATCTAGATGATGACGAGCATCTTTTACTGTGAAACGAGAAAGGGTTCTGGCTTCTGGGACGTTCTCGTATTTTTCCATCGATTTTTTTTTCCTAAAAAATCCAATGAAAAGTGAGATGCTAGCCTTCTTTGAAGAGTTCTGGTTTAGGAAACATGTCTAGATGATAACCAGCATCGCTCGCAATGAAATGCAAAAAAGTTCTGGCCTCTGGAACTTGCTCGTATTATTCCATCGATTTTTTTTCCTAAAAAATCTAATAAAAAGTGAGACTCTAACCTTCTGTGTAGAGTTCTGGCTTGGAAAACAGTTCTAGATGATGGAGAGCATCTTTAACTGTGAATTGAGAAAGGATTCTGGCTTCTGGGACGTTATCGTATTTTTCCATCGATTTTTTTTCCTAAAAAATTCACTAAAAAGTAAGATGCTAGCCTTCTGTGGAGAGTTCTGGCTTAGGAAACATGTCGAGATGATAACCAGCATTGCTCGCAATGAAATGCAAAAAAGTTCTGGCCTCTGGAACTTGCTCGTATTTTTCCATCGATTTTCTTCCCCTAGAAAATCCAATAGAAAGTGAGATGCTATCTTTGTTCGTAAAAAAATTAATTTTCGGGGATATTCTTAATGAGGAGAACGGCGGAAGGCAAAGATCTATCGTAACGCGTAACGCTCTTGATTTCGAGGTTATTCTCGCAAAGTATCGAATAGACAGGACGTGTGTCGCAAAAATGGAAAGAAACACCGTCAGTTACTTCATTTTCACTTTCTGGTTTGGTCGGTAAGCTTCTCGTGCATCTTTCCCGAATATTTATAGTGATCCCGATGAATTAGAATTATGAACGTTTTTTTCTTTGCAATTCCGAGAAATTTGGTTGTGGTGATGGCCTTGTCACGCATTGATTAGTCAGCTCTTCGTTTTTGGATTTCCCGCGTTCGCCCGTTTTGCAAATCGTGTTTCGTGTCACGTACTCACATGCATAATTTAAAGAAGGTTGCATTGTTTTTATCAGCGCTGTCTGAATTCGTTCCGTAAATGTGGTTCCCTTCGTTTGTAGTGACAGGAGTAGTAAGCCCGTGGTTATTCTTTTTCTTACTAGACTGGCTCAAAAGATCGCAGAGTACAGAACTTTTAGAGCTCCACCGGTACCACGACAACGGCCGGTTGCGGGGCCCGCCCGCGAGCGGATCCTCCAGATCTTTGAAGAACATCATAAGCAGTGCGAGACAAGTAGCGAGAGATATTGGTAATGCTTTATACCAATTGCTCATTTTACGATTGTGGCCATTCGTCGACTTTGATACAATGCATTTTCATTCCTTTCAACAGGCATTAACAGGGAAACAGTGAGGAAAATTGTTAGATCGGTTAATTACCCCTACAAGCTGCAGAAAGTGCAACAGCTAAACGAATTCGATCCCGAAGCCCGGATGGATTTTTGCCTCTGGGCCCTCGAGAGACTCGATGAAGATCCCAATTTTTTCCGCTACGTCCTATTCACGGATGAGGCAAGTTTTTCGAACCAGGGTACGCCAAATCCGAAAAATACTCGGTATTGGGCACCGGAGAATCCTCGATGGGCTATTCCAGTACCAAGACAACAGCAGTGGCGAGTTAATGTGTGGGCCGGAATACTGAACGATCGCATTATCGGTCCTTGTTGTTTCGATGGGAATATGGATGGCCAAACATATCTAGAGCTTCTCGAAAATGATTTACCCAATTTTTTGGAGGATGTGCCTTTGGATGTTAGGCAGAGAATGTGGTGGCTGCAGGATGGACACCCTGCCCATACGGCAAGAAATGTGATGGCTTTCCTTCGCCAATGCTATCCAGAGCGTATACTCGGACTCCATGGAACGGTGGAATGGCCGGCAAGATCTCCAGACCTGACCCCGCTGGATTTTTTTCTGTGGGGTACGGTCAAAGATCTCGTCTATCGTGGCCCTCCTACGACGGAAGAAGACATGAGGGAACGGATTCGCCTTGCCCTCGCATCCATAACTCCAATCATGCTCCAGCGAACGAGAGCAAATTTAAGAAGGAGGTTGGAGTTATGTCAGGATGCAGAAGGCGGCCATTTCGAACAAAATCTAAATTAGGCGAATCCGTAGGCTTCCTCTCATGTGTTTAGAGGTAATTATTACTTCTCCATCAGTAGCTTTTTTCCGCTTTTGTGGTAGTGTCAAGAAAATTGCTTGAATTGACAATTATATTATTTCTGTAATGTTACCTTTCAACTTTAAGGGGTCCGATAGTTCCATGGAATACGAAATAACTCTCGTTACGAGATTTGTGCAAGAAAGTCATCGGTATTCAAGCTATATTGGAAGGATACTCGTTGTGCTGTCACCTCTTCTCTTGGAACAGATATAGGTATATTAGGGTGGTCCTTAATGGGGGTGTTGACGAATTTCGATAAGTGCGCCACCCCAGATGCGTTTGGAATAAATAAATAAAAAAGTGTGCAAAACCCCAGCGCTGTAGTCCAATGAGAAGACGTGCCTGTGAGCTCATTTTGTTTCCCATTTAGATAACATGGAATTTTTAGACCAATTCAGTCACTATTTTTTCCAGTCATCCGCAAGTATGTTCAAAATTATTTATCCACATAAATCTATTGTTAATAGGCATGACTACGCGTACATTTTTTTTACAAAACCTCCGATGTACGAATTTGATCAGTTTAATTGAGATAACGCGAAAAGCCGTAGGTGGTCAGTGTACTTTCGATAGTTTCGTGGTGTTATTTAATTTCTGTACGTTCGTCTATCACTGTGAAATGTATAATGTCTTCGTCGCGTAGAACACGGTTGAATATTTTTTTAATCGGTGACATTGACACACAAATTTATGGAAACAAGTTACCATCTCAAAAACAGGTTTTAAAAGTGCTTTTTTCAACCTTCGCGAATTAAAATTAACGCTGCTAGAAAGTGCAACATTAGCAATAAAAGAAGTTGTCATCTTTTGGGAAAAAGCCCGTTTGCCGACACAACAATTACATCGCGCTGTACAAAAATTGACAGATTTATATGAGAAGTGGCGAAAATTGCAAAAAAATTCCGGGAAGTTATTCAACAAAGAGAAAGAGGAAGCTTTCTCCCGTGGACTTTTGAACTTATTTGACATCGGTCATGGAAATGTGATGGACATGGTGGATGAGAAGGGCAAAGAATTTTTACTGAACCAAAGAAAAGATGGACGAATTGGTTACATCGGGGACATCGAAACAATGTACGAGAATGATGAAGAACTCCAACAACATAAAGAAGAGATTTTTCTGCAAAGGCTACGAAAAAACGAAATGGAGAAAAACTTAGCCAGAAAGTTTTTATTTTTATTTATTATTGGACAAAACATTTCATTTCTACGTAATATTTTTCATTTGGATTTAATACGACTCAGAATGATTATAATTTGTTGTAGGAGAATTCGTAGAATTGGCATCAAGTAATGAAACCTCTTTGAACACACTCAGTCAAAGGAGCGTTGGCACTTTTCTAACGTTTCTGTAGAAGATATGGATTCTTCGGTTCTCTTAATCGATGAGTCCGAAGCCGGACCGTCGCAGCCCAAAAGATCACGTGGGAGCGTGAATGTAATTAACGAAAAATTGGTCGCCGTTTGAGATAAATGCAAATTAAGCGACAGAGATGCTGTCCACGTCATTGCTGCCGTCGCCCAATCTGTGCAATACGATATTAACTCGTTGGTTCTCAATAGAACATCAATTCGACGCTACAGAGAAAAATTGCGTACTGCAAAAGCAATGAATATTAAACGAGTATTTAACGAAACGGAACTCAATGCAGTCGTCTTGCACTGGGATGGAAAAATGCTGCCCAATATATTGAAACGTGAGGTAAATGACAGACTACCTATTGTCATAACAAATGGGAATGTCGAAAAAATTTTGGGAGTGCCAGAGTTAGAGGACGGAACTGGGCTATCCCAAGCAAACGCTATATATGAAGTACTTGAAGATTGGGGTCTCTCTCATGCAGTCAAGGCACTATGCTGTGATACGACAGCTTCTAATCTCGGTCACATAAAAGGCGCAGCAGTCGTTTTAGAACAAATTTTAAAACGAGATATTTTATTCTTACCTTGCCGACACCATATATTCGAAATTATTCTAAGGAGTGTTTTCGAACAAAAAATGCCTGCATCGAGCGGTCCTAACGTCGCTATTTTCAAGAGGTTTCAAGAATCGTGGACTAAGATAGATAAGACCTCGTGGAAAAGTGGAATCGAAGATGCGGATGTAAAAGAAATATTAATCGAGCATATCGAAAGTATCAAAACATTCGTGGAAAAAACATCGATGAATAGTCAGCCGAGGGAAGATTATAAAGAGTTACTGGAATTAACTCAAATCTTTATCGGAATTACTCCACCTCGTGGTGTTATATTCCGGTTCCCCGGAGCGTATCATCATGCTCGTTGGATGGCGAAGGCGATCTATTGCTTAAAAATATATCTGTTTCGCGAAAGTTTTAAGTTAACTTCAAAAGAACACAAACCAATTTCTGGGGTGTGTATTTTTATTGCTGTAATATATGTAAGAGCATGGTTTACGGCTACATTTCCAGCTCAAGCACCGAACCACGACTTACAGCTTTTGAAAAAACTTGACAATTACAAGTCAATTGATCCTGATGTTTCTCGAGTTACAATCCAAAAACTCATAAAGCACTTGTGGCATCTCAATCCGCAAACTGCAGCGATGTCGTTTTTCGATCACGAAATATCACTGAGCGTGAAACGAAAAATGTTGCTCGGCTTAAACACAGGTGATGGAACCGAAGAGAATTACTCCAATCGCATACAGTTGTATCCCAAAGATATTAATACTATACTCGACAAAGAGATGGATTACTTCATATCTCCACAATCGCTAAACTTTTTCACGAGATTCGAAATTAGTACGAATTTTTTGGAACTCGATCCGTCTTTTTGGCCTGAAGATGAACATTTCAACAAAGGTCTAAATGTTGTCAAACATTTGAAGGTCGTAAATGATACAGCTGAGAGGGCAGTTCATTTGTAATGTAACATGTAATTGTCAGCCTCGGCTTCGCCTCGGCCGACAATTACAGCCTCGGCTTCGCCTCGGCCGACAATTACATGTGATCTGAGACTTTTCTTATTTTTCTGGCCTAGGTATGTAATATACTATTTCCTACATGCACAATTATTACTTTTACAATCTCATGACGTGAATAAGACGGCCTTTCAATGAGTGAAATACTTTAAAGCACCAAGCATCTCAAAACAGGTAGTCAAGTTGATCGATTTGCCGTCGTGTATATTACAAGGAGGACGGCGGCCGTAAGGGCTGTGATAACGCCTTGTAAAAAGATTTAATCGTAGATATACCAATTAAGAATAGATTTACATGAATAATATTTTTTTTCAATGCTTAGGAGCAGATCCAAAAAATAATGACTGAATTATCCTGAAAATTCCATGTTATTCAAATGGGAAACAAAACGAACTTACAGGCACGTTTTCTCATTGGACTACAGCGCTGGGGTTTCGCACACATTTTTATTTATTTATTTTGAACGTATCTGGGGGGCGCACTTATCGAAATTCGTCAACACCCCATTAAGGACCACCCTAAGGTATATGCATCAAAATTTTCGGTTATTCACAGGCCTCCATAGAAACATCGAGAAATCAAAGACTTTTAATCATCGCTTTGATCCGGTCGACATGATCCTCACCATTGCAGTTGTAATGGCTCTTGACAGTCCACCCAGGATTTGCGACATACTGTTCGAAAAAAACGTCTTTTGTGGGAATCGTACGTCCCGGAAAGAATCGGGATCTTCTCGTTACGAATGACTTTATCGTGATTCCTTTACGCTCGTTGCAAGGGTAATTTTTTGTGTTTCCGCGATTTTTCTCCTGTTATTTCCCTGTTACCGATTTAGCTCGATACCAAAGCTTCTTATGGGATCGTTCTTCAATCGATGATGGCTATAATACACAAGCGTGACTTACGCCCTTCCGACTCCAAGAAACTGCGATTTCAGAAAAGTGTCCCGAAACGCGCGACCAAAATCTTTAATGTTAGATTTCTCTGGATTGGCTGAACGGATTCTCCTCAACCAAGGACCATTCGAAAGATAGAAAATTGTAGAAAATTCGAGTCTAATATGAGATTTTTCAGTCAGTGAGCCACTGCCACGTCTGTTGATTTAAAAATCATGAAATGTAAAAACAATATGTTGCAAATGCTTCATAGTTTAAATCTTGTGAACTACTGTTTTTTTAATGGAAAAAAAAATTTTAATAAATGTTCGACGTATAGCACAGACCTGAGCTGGGCCCCCGTCCACTTTGAATGACATAAACGCGCCAACATTTCGAATGTATAAAGAAGAAAATAAGGTTAAAGGATAGAGACAAATGAAAACAAGCATATTTTACAAAATGTTAACAGAACAGAATACATAAATATTGATGAAACTTGACATTTTCATTCCTGGCGATGATAACGATCTGTCCCTGAAATGAAGGAGTCGCTTTTTTCCATATCGGAAGTTGTCAAGTCTTTTTTCCATACCGGAACTTGGACAATTTTTCGGAGTATTCAACCCCTTTTAAAAAATAGCCTAATGAGTTTGATCGTAACTCAATCGGGATTTCTTAATTCCTGGCGATGGTAAAAATCTGTCCCTGAAATAAAAAAGTCGCTTTTTTCCATACCGGAAGTTGGAGAATTTTTTAGAGTATTCAACCCCCTTTAAAAAATAGATTAATGAGTTTTATCGTCACTAAATTGGGATTTCTTCATTCCTGGCGATGGTAACGATCTGTCCCTCAAAAAAAAAAAGTCTCCTTTTTTCATACCGGAAGTTGTCGAGTCATTCGCTATATGTAATCCCCTTAAAAAATTGTTTCCGTAGTTCTGATCGTCGCGAAACTTTTTTTCCAGTTTACTTGGCATCGAGTCGAACTAATCGTTCAAAAAAAAAAGTCGTTTTTTTCCATACCGAAAGTTGGAGAATTTTTTGGAGCATTCAAGCCCCTTCAAAAAATAGCTTAATGAGTTTGATCGTCACCAAATCGAAATCTCTTGATTCCTGGTGATGAAAAAGATCTGTCCCTGAAATAAAAAGTTGCTTTTTTCCAGACTGGAAGTTGGACAATTTTTCGGAGTATTGAAGCCCCTTTCAAAATTCGCTTAATGAGTTTGATCGTCACCAAATCGAAATCTCGTCATTCCTGGCGATGGTAACGATCCGAACCTGAAATAAAAAAGTCGCTTTTTTCCATACCGGAAGTTGTAAAGTCTTTTTTCCAGACCGGAAGTTGGACAATTTTTCGGAGTATCCGACCCCTTTTAAATAATAGCTTAATGAGTTTGATCGTCGCCAAATCGGAATCTCTTCATTCCTGGCAATGGTAACGATCTGTCCCTGAAATAAAAGAGTCGCTTTTTTCCATACCGGAAGTTGAAGAATTTTTTGGAGTATTCAACCCCCTTTCAAAAATAGCTTAATGAGTTTCATCGTCACTAAATTGGGATTTCTTCATTCCTGGCGATGGTAACGATCTGTCCCTCAAATAAAAAAGTCTTCTTTTTCCATACCGGAAGTTGTCGAGTCAGTTTCGAACCTGGTCCACCAGCTTTTTCATTTGGATTCATCTGGAGATCGAAAGAATGCCACTCGATAACAGATTAGCACTCATTTCCAATAGAAACGAACGAGAAAGCACTTTTCCTGCTTATCCAGATGAATCCAGAATGGATGATGGTATCCCGCAGCTACTCGGGCTGTTCTCTTTCCAGAATGTCCGCACTAATTGATGGAATCACCTGGCTAAGGTCATCGCGAATAATGTCATTGCTCCAAAGCTCGTAGACCGGTTTAATCGATGAAACGAGTGACCTTTGACCAAAAACTCATGAATCCAACCTTGGGGTTGATGGTTTCTACGAAGTAACCACGTTTCGAACCTGGTCCACCAGCTTTTTCAATTGGATTCATCTGGAGATCGATAGAATGCCACTCGATAACAGATTAGCACTCATTCCCTCTTGAAATATTCGAATTTGTAATAGAAACGAACGGGAAAGCAATTTTCCTGTTTGTCCAAATGAATCCAGGATTGATGGGGGTATCCCGCAGCTACTCGGGCTGTTCTCTTTCCAGAATGTCTGCACTAATTGATGGAATCACCTGGCTAAGGTCATCGCGAATAATGTCATTGCTCCAAAGCTCGTAGACCTCTTTAATCGATGAAACGAGTGAACTTTGACCAAAAACTCATCATTCCAACCTTGGGGTTGATGGTTTCTACGAAGTACCCACGTTTCGAACCTGGTCCACCAGCTTTTTCAATTGGATTCAACCGGAGATGAAATAATGAAATAAAAATAATGCGAAGTAATCGTGAAACAGGTCTTTACTGAAAGAAGAATATGCTTTTATTTTTATTTTTTTATTCCAAGTTTGTTTTGAGACGCTCTACTTCGGTTTTTCTCTTCTTCTTCTTCTTCTTTTTTGGTTCTTCGAACCCCCTCAGTGGCTCGCCCTCCTTCGAAACATCGGCCTGTTTCGCAAGTGCATCAATCTGTGGAAAGAAAAAATTACATGGCATCTCTGGTGCGAGATGATATCGCTGCGAGATGATATCGTCGATTACGTGTTCTCCAACGATTTGTAGTCAAATTCACCTCAATATTTGATGGCTCCATTTCGGCGCTCCCGTTTTCGGCAGAATTTTGTCGTTCTTCATCGCTAATAATAATTTAAAGAAAATTAAATTTTGAAATGTTCCTTCGATTAAATTACTTATTTTAATCACATTTTCAATTCAATTTGAAGGACACTTAGGATGAAAGCTGACGCATTAAAAAAAAAAAAAAAACGTTTCAGAAATATTTACCAAGTAGTTTCGACCGCTCCTTCCGTCATCCCGAGAAGTTCGGTTCGGGCTGCCAAGCCAATTTCGAAGAATGAGTCACTGTAAAAAGCATTCGTTTTCATTTTGTATGAGGTCAGAGAAGTATTAAAAAATCTTGTATATTCAGTTCTAGAAGTATTCTATTAGTATGTTGTGGTTTGAAAATGGTCGTATTGCAGCAATTTTGAATGAAATATCGGAAATCGAGAATGGAACGGACCTTTCATCCGTGTTCGACAGAAAAATGAAATTAGAAATGATAAATTATAATTTAAAGGAAAATAAAACAATCTACTTACTATTCACAGTTTTCGTTCCTTTGAGGGCGCAAATCTTTTTTTTTTTATAAAATTGATTAAAAAGCATCGATTTGCATCTATGAACTTCCTCAGCCAGTCACGTCTGTGGGGCTCTTGACGTTTCTTGTACGTCTCTTTCGCGATCCGATCTACGTCACACAAACTAATGTTTTTCGGGATCTCTTCTTCGTCGCGACAAATTCTCGACAGTGCAATAATAATGCGCCCGAAAATTTCGGGCACATTTGCGACATTTTTGTCATATTTCGATACCGAGCTGCGAATGTAATCCGTCATCTTCGAAAGTAAAATGATGAATGGAGAAAACGTGCAATGTGTTGACAACACTTTCGTTTGTCTTTTTCTATTAGCAATCCCGAATCATATAAGACTGAAGTTTGTATCGATGCGAAGCTATGAAATGATAAAAGAATCGACCATGGATGGAAGTAATATTTTGTGATATCAAGGTGATTTTTCTGCTTCGAATGAATTTGCCGAAGACTACAACAGGGAAGATGAACGCGGGGAGGACAATGATGATTTTTTTTCCGATAAAGTCGTTTGTTTGATGAAAACGAAGCGTGGCAATTAACCAATAATCGCACCTCGGTGAGCGATTAAAAGAATGCAACGAGTTTGAGATCCAATGTAGATCGAATTTTCATGATTTCAGGAAAAAAAAACAGAACTGTCCACTGGTCAATCCGTGACGACGTATTATCGTCTCACGTTGCACGGAAAAGCGTTGTTTCCCATGCAATGCGCAGTAAAATGCCGAAAATCTTATCCCGGCGAGGGATCGAGACGATGGCACAATTTCCCGCTTCGTTTTGGCTAAACACGAAATGTTGTCGAAAAAAAAGTCATCATTTTCGTGTGGTGGATCGAAGACGATCAATTTTCGTTACGAAATTGATAAATAACGTCTTTTTCCCTCAAAATCGTGGCAATTAACCAATAATCGCACCTCGGTGAGCGATTAAAAGAATGCAACGAGTTTGAGATCCAACGTAGATCGAATTTTCATGATTTCAGGAAAAAGAACAGAACTGTCCACTGGTCAATCCGTGATGACGTATTATCGTCTCACGTTGCACGGAAAAGCGTTGTTTTCCATGCAATGCGTAGTAAAATGCAAAAAATCTTATCCCGGCGAGGGATTAAGACAACTGCAATAATTTTTGCTTCGTTTTCATTTTTGCAGAATTTTTTTCAAAAGAATGATGAATTTTCAGGATTTTTATCTTCGAATCCCATGAAGAAAAAAATGTGAAAAAATCGTTAAGAACTCAAAGAGTCTGGGCGACTGGTTAATAAGTTAACCAGTCGCCCAGACCTAAGGGTCGATCTTGGAAAATAGTCTTGGCGAGACTCTAAAACAATCTGGACGAGACTCGAAAACAGTCTCAGCGAAACTCGGAAACAATCTGAGCGAGACTCTGGATCATTCTCGAAAAACAGTCTCGGCGAGACTGTCGAACTCGGACTCCGGGTGAATCCCTTAAAAAAGTGGGAAACAGTCGGGAACAGTCTGGGTCTCTAAGAGTCTGGGACTCCGGGTGAACCCCTTAAAAAAGTCTCAGTGATACTCTTAGTGAACACTTTAATAATCTCGTCTAGACTCTCAGCGAATTCCTTAAAAACGTCTCAGCGAGATTCTCAGTCGATCCGTTAAAAACCGTTCCGACGGCACTATTAATAATAAATCTCTTTCCAAAGTCGCGACAAGATTCTTGATCGATCCCTTAAAAAACGTCCGTTAAAAAAACCCCTGGTAAACCATTCGAAATCCCGTCATGACTCCTGGTCTCTTGAAGACGTCTCGTCGAGAATCTGGTTAAATCACTTCGAATAAAAGTCGCGGCGAGATTCTAGACCGATCCCTTAAAGAAGTCTCGGTGGGACTTTTGCTCAATCCCTTAAAAAACTTCCGTTGACACCGTGATCTCATAAAAATATCTCGTCGAGACTCTTATTCAATATCCGATTGCTCTGAATACGATCATTCTTACATTCAAAAACGAGTTCGCTCCAACACTCTTCGTAGCGAGGACCGCGTTTCCAACTGTTTTCGAAAATATTGGTTTTATCTCTCTCCGGGCATTTCTTTAACGATATCGTTGGATAAAACATTTTTTCTGTAAAAAAAAAACACAAAATTTTTCACAAAATTCATTTGGTCACGAGAACTCTCATTTTTCCCAGCCTCTGAAATTTCAAAAAACGAAAAATTGAGGATCGCAAGCCACGAGCAACCGAACCTCACTTGCGCGTGACAGCTGCAAGCTGACAGCGACCGGTCGTGCAGACAGCGGGCCCCCGCTGTCTGCACGGCAGGGGCTATATAGCTTCTGAACCACATCTTCAAGGTGATCCAACGGAACGAAAGCGAGGGCTACAATCATTCGCGCTTTCAGCGCAAAATCAGCATCACGATTGTATTGCGCCAGCAAGTGTTCTCTTCCCAATTTTCTTTTTATGTTTTGCGCCAAGTGAAAAAGGCAGCCCTGAATGTCTGCGGTTGGGAAGTGTTCAGTAACAGCATTGATGACGGCCATTTCATAATCAACCGACACAATTTCCGGCTCGAAATTAGGCCAAATCGTTTTGATCAAACGGAAGAGAGAACAATACGTCGATTCTCTTTTATTGGGCAGAAGAGCATATAGAACGGGAAATACGAATCTTTCGCGTTCGACCAGAATAACGAACACTTGCTCAAACAGTGGAGGGGCCAATTTGAATGTGCCGTCGATATAAATTTTCTTCATGAAATGGCTCCATTCTTTTGCATCTTCTCGACCAAACAGTAAAATGCAATTTTCCTCGTCATTACCGGTATCGCCCAAAAGAAATAAAATTGTTTCGTCGTCCGATATGCGATACTGCGTGTATGATTCCGGCAGAACGAGGGACTTGAGGTCGAGTGGAGACGGTGGAACAATTTGAAAATTGTGCCTTTTGCGCTGCACAATTTTGCGCATACCATTGGGACGTATCTGCCCTTGAACTGCATTCGATGTTCCTGCCAGAACCGTAGACAATAATTATGCTGGAGTCTCAACACTTTCCACAGCTCGTTTTTTAATTTGGTTTTTTATTTTTTCCACGTCGATTCCTGCAGGATCACTCCCGTGCGTGTGATTATTTGTCGCGAGCAAAACCTATAATGTTGAGTCAATAAATACTAACTCATGAAAAACACCTAACCACCCACACAGTCACATCTCAAGCACGCACCAAAACGCATACCCAAGCACACACCTAAGCACTTACGCATGCGTGCACACAAGCACACACCCACGCATTCACACAATCACACACTGAAGCACATATCATACACACCCAAGCACACACGCAAGCATCCACACAAACACACACCTAAACATACACACAGTCGTAAGCTCAAGCACTCGCACGAGCACACATCCAAGCAACTGGTTTGTGCTTGCGCGTGTTCTCGTGCGAGTAAGCACACACCAACACGCATGCATGCATCCATACGAGCACACACCCAAGCAACCAGAGAAGCACAAGCCGAGCACTCGCACGAGAACACACACCCACGCATCCACACAAGCACGCACCCGAGCATACACACAGCCACAAACTCAAGCACACATCAGAACACACACAAGCACCCACGCAAGCACACATCCGAGCATACACACAGTCACAAACTCAAGCACACACATCAGAACACACATCCAAGCCACACACAAGCACCCGCACAAGCATACATCCGAGCACCCACACAAGCACACATCCAAGCACTCGCACGAGCACACACCCAAGCATCTACATAAGCACACTTCCAAGTACTCGCACGAACACACACCCAAGCACACATCCAAGCATTCTTACGAGCACACACCCGATACACACCCGTGCATCCACGCAAGCATACACCCAAGCATCTACACAGTCATAATCTCACGCACACATCAGAACACACATCCAAGCCACACACAAGCACCCGCACAAGCACACATCCACGCACATACCTGAACACACACCCAAGCATCCACGCAAGCACACATCCACGCACACACCCGAAGACTCACCCAAGCATTCACACAAGCACACACCCAAGCACACACCCAAGCACACACCCAAGCACACACCCAAGCACACACCCAAGCACTAACACAATAACAAAAACAAACACAAAATAATAATACCTCGTCCGTAGTAGCCGATGTGTGAAGTCGGGCTTTGCAGTGATTCATCTTGTGAGAACACCGCCAAAACTTTTTTTTTCGACAAGCACTCAATCTGTCGAAAACGTACGTATATCCGTCATGGATATATATTTTTTTCTCTCGTTTCGATAACACCGTAGACTCCATGTTTAATTGAACATCGTTGTTGTCCATGTTCACAGAACAAAACTCAAATAAAAACTAATTCGTACACTGAAAAAAAGGCATAGTGTTGAGAACGGAGGCGTAGTTGGCTCAACTATGCCCGGATGTTAAATACGGCGAAACTAATGGCGTAGTTGAGACAACATCCGCGCGTAGTTGCAGGTAGTTCGTTGAGCCAACTATGCCAGTAATTCGGGGTAAAAATTTTATGACTTATTACGACAACAACAAATTTTTGAATCGATTTTAACAAATGTTTGATCTTAAGTCACCGCATTGCTCTCGAAGCACAGAAAAACATTCCAGCCAACTTTCGATCAGATTTTAATTGAAAGAATCGCATCGTGGAATCAGAATACAGAATGTTTGATCTTAAGTCACGGCATTGCTCTCGAAGCACAGAAAAACATTCCAGCCAACTGTGGATCAGATTTGAATTGAAAAAATCGCATCGTGGAATCAGAATACAGAATGTTCGATCCGACTCTTTGTAACTGTGGAATAACTGCGGGAAAATATTCGAATAGACTGATCACCTCACGTTATTGAACGTTAAATACGACTGATCTAATCTTAAAATTGGAGTTCGTTGAATCTTACTGTTAGTTTTATGTAACATAATTTCAATATTTGACTGCAGTTCATATTATTTTGTTTGAGATGTGCAATTTACTTCAGTGGAAAATTCGTGTCGCATTGGGAGAAAGGAAGGGAGCGTTGTCGTCAGTTACAAATAAAAAATCTAAATACAATAATTCATTGGTTTTTTTTTTTATTTACCAACGCCTTCATTAACAAAATTTTACACATGTAATAAAAACTTTGGACAGGTCTGAACTTTCAAAAAAATTATCTTGAAAAGAAGGATGTCAGAAAAAAAAATTCAAGAAAAATAATGCACAAAAAATATTGGAAACGTAAAGAAAAGTAATAAAAAAATGGATCATGAGAATGACTGATTCGATAATATTATCAGTAATATTTTTTGGTCACTGGAAAAGTTATAATGACATTTTTTCGAAAAATTGAGCACTGTCCCTCGGGAACTTAAATACTATTTGAGAAATGCCCAGTTTCTAGTATCACAAATTTTTTTCTCATATACATTGATACAATGGAATGTTAAATACGACTAAAATTGCGCAAATATGAGTATGGCGGTCAAATTTTCATCAACTTGAGATCGATTTTTACTTATTTTTAACGAAGAACGAAAGAAACATTTGCTATGCAATATAAATCCTTCGGTTTTTTATTTGCAAGATTATCGTAATTCACCATACTCCATTCCAACGTCGCAGCAACCTTGTATGCGTGATAGTGTTTATTTAATTCTATAGTTTGTAATTTAGTTAACAAGAATATGATATTTTTATCCTGGAGCAGAATGTATTGAATTTTTCCGAACTCGTTTGAACCGTTAGTATCTGTATTGAGAATCATATCTTTCATGTACTTCATACCATTAACCTCTACCCACTTAGTTTGGTTAAATCTCATCGTTCGTAAATTTTCTGGCACGACTTGACGGAATTTTTCATATTCAGGTATTTCAAACAATTGTCTAGGTGAAGAGAGTCCGAATTTAATTCTTTCGTGGAAGCCTTTTCAAGCGTGCAATCTTTCACATAGAATCAACTGATTCCGCAGAGCTAAACTATAACAAATGTTTCGTCGCGATCGGATAGCATGTGCCTGCTCTTTCAAAATTTTGTGTCTTGCCTCGTACCGCAGACATGAAATCGGCCAAAGTGGGCCAATACTTCTAATAACCCGGGGATAGTGCAATAGAAAGTGAAACTTGGGTTTCAAACTTTGATTACTAACTTTTTGATACGTTGCATTGAAATTACTTATCAAACTTTCGAGCTCATGTAATGAGTCTTCGTCCATCGGATCAAGCATTAAAATACGGATTATTTCCTTGAGCTGAAGATAAAGGTTCCAAGCTTTGTTTTCAGGTGGAACAAGGTCACCTATTATTAAGCTCAAAAGTTTAACAAGCGTCAACATTTCGGATGCTGAGCAAATGTAATGTCCAGATTTCAAATTTTGTTCAGTGAATGGTGGAATCAATGTATTTGATAAGGTGCGTCCATAATTGAAATATTTAAGTCTCTCATTAAGATGTTCTAACGAAAGTAGTGAATCAACTTTAATAATTGAATTGAGTACGGACGGTATAACGTATCGGCAAATTCCGTCAAAAAAATCATGCGACATATCGACATACAAATTTTCACTCGAGTGAAAATTATTTAAATCATTGAACAAACATTTTTGCTTGAGCCCTTTATCAAGATTGCATAAATCTTCATCATAATTTTCACGCGTACGAAGCAAACTTTCATCTTCTTTAATTTGTATTTTCATATGAGATTTATGTCCCCTACAGAACCTACAGTAGTGGTTGGAATTGAAACTTTCATTCAAGCCGAGTAGCAAATGCAGACCAAGATTATCGCCGCAAACTATAGCTGTCGCAAAGTAAATCTGATAATTCCCTGAACTAGTTGTAATTGAAATGCCCTGATTCTCTAACGAACTCAATTCACTTAGCAGCGATTTGAAAGTATCTTGAACTAAATAACCTGCTATATCTTTTATTTCCGCGGTTTTATGCAGAGATGCAACGAAAATATTTTCAATCATGGACGAATATTCAGGTGGTAAACAAGTTATTTTATAATATACCGCTCCGATCTTTTGGACTGTGGCATGGGAACCTAGAGGATTATTGACTTCGAAATCGTCGAAATAAATTGATAGTGGCAGTACAATCTTCTGTTGAAAATTGTTTTCAATTTTTTTCCACAGTTTCGTTTTTAGAAAATGATCAATTATTCCATTCTCTTCATTATTAATTTTCTCCATATAATTTCTTATACAGTCAAAAACATTAGGCAATTCTAAAAATAATTTTAAAACCTTTCCCATTGGTATAAATTGACCACTTGCATTTGTAACGTCAAGTATATCGCGATTTTCAGTTCGTTTTTTAGTCAAAATCGGTTGTATAGTAAAAGCTATGGGTTTGATGAAAAATCCGGATTCCGTAAAAAATTTTTGTCGTTTGTAATGGGTCTTTAATCCAACGAAAGGGTTAGCCATCGAAATAAGTGCTTCCGAAATTTCAGAATCGTCAATGCCCTTATTTTTGATCATTTTTTGAAGTATATCGGCACCACATTCTCCGAATAATTCATTGGTATTTTCGACGATCTCTTGAATCAAAGATCTCGGTATGTTAGGGTTGGCATACAGTTTCGTAACGAAGGTAGTCGCGGCGCCTTCTCTGGAACGTTTAAGGTCTTTGACGTTAAATGGTTCGGACTCTGGTTCTTCATTAGGAATATCGAAACTGCGATCTATCAAATCGGTGTCAATATCTGCGATTTCGTTTTCGTGAACATTAGTTTCCAAGGAATTTTTACTAGCTGTGGCTGAAGGAAATAACCGCTGATGGTGCGATTTGATATGTTTTTTCAGGCTATAAAAATTGTTAAACGATCGGTAACAATCGACTTGCTTGCATGACACAGCTTGATTGCAGGAAGAACTGTGTTTCAATCTCACATGGGCATGCCACAGACTTATATTCGCGCAATTGTAGTCGCAATACGGACATAAATACTCCATTTTTTTTAAATACAATATTCAACGTTCGAAAGAAAAGTCTCACACACCGAGAGCATGTTTTGTTGCACTTACAAACGCAGCTTTTGAAGGAGTTTCGAGATGTGTGGCTTCATGTTGTCGTCTCTGGTTTGGATTTCATAAACGCCACGTTGAATCAACAACCAAATGTGTTCGCATTCAGGGGGAAACTTGAGGTTCCACGCAAAAAAAGTTTTGAAGCACACATCCAGTGCTTTTACGGGCGATTCAAAACGATATCGAACTTGATCGCAGACGACGTAGAACTCGTTGACTGTGTCTTCAGTCTCTCCAACTCCAATAATATAGGGCTGTACAGGCAATCCAAAAGTCAGCATCTTATCCATTTTCGTGCGATGTTGCTGTTCAATATCACCAAATACCTGTGTAATTCATTTTAAAAAATACAACATCTTTCACGGTAACATCGTCAATTATAATCTTATTAAAAGGAAAAAAATTTAAAAATCTTTGATCTATTCGTTGTTACTTAAGAATAAACACACATTGATAAAAGGAAAAGAAATTACCTTGACATAAGCAGCCATGGCATCTTGGCTTTCTTGTGATGACGGCTTCCACACTCCACGTTTTTTTGTGCTAATTGATGCACGTGGTGCAATCAAGAACGATAGCAGTCGTATTTGAATAAACTCCTTTGCATCTAAAAAAGTTGAAAAAATAAATGTTATGTTTATTGTGAATTTGAGACATCGAGCTTTCAACAAATTCAAAGAGATTGATTTCATGACAAGAATGGGAAATACTAACGTTCAGAAGTATTATCGTCATCAAGCCAAGATTTGTACTGGTCTATAATTCTGGTGATCTTTTTTGGCAACGTAGCCTGTGTGACATCCTGTACGAATGAGCTCCACCGAGTATAAATACTTGTGGCTGTCCCGAAAATCTCGTTGAAATCGATGTCGATAAGTGTATGTCCCCGCTGTGGATCAATCAGTACCGAATACTTCTTTAAGTAACTGCAGACGTTTCCGTCGCCCTGTCGAAGCTGCTCTTGTCTTGCTTTTGCTGTTTTTCGCCAATGATCTTCAATTTCGTTGAAATCTTTGTTGTGAGCGAGCCATTGGAGACTTTCATTCACGTCATCAGACACTGGTTCTTGCTGCAACGACTTACGAGATTTATTCAAACTGGTATATCCTGACATCCGTCTAAACAATCTCAGTTTATTATGGAACATATCAGGAAGACGGCCCCGAGCACGTTTTGATACATTGCTGATACTCTCTCTCTTGTAAATTGGAGCTATGAAATAAGTCTCCCTTTTTTCGTTTGGAAATATTTCAAGTATTTCGTCGGTTATATCGTAGAAATCGGCGTTTGTCGCTTTGGCGTCGCAATCATTAATTAAATCTCCAACGATGATCTCACATAGAAGCAAACTCGATGCATCCGATAATTCTGATTTCCGGGCGTATTCGTTTTTGAGTGCAAGACCGAAATTAGCGATGGCCAAAAGATTTTCAAGGAATTTCTTATTTCCTTGCTTCACGCGTTTACGATAAAGGCTTTCGTTGGATATACTGCGACATGATTCTGTAGTTTCTGATGCGAAAGACTGTGATTCGAGCGTTTCGTTCAATTCACAGTCGGTCCCGTCGTCCTCCAATGAAAGAAAAAAAGTACTTATTATATATATACGTAAGATAATTACGGTAACAGGATAAACGTTAAAAATCGAATTTGGGAAAAATTGGTGCAATTTTTTTAATTCAGAGAACGAAATTAAATTCATTGGAGCCGTTTGAGGCAACTTAATAAATTATCAATTAATTATCAATATTTACTGGGAATTGAACCAATAAATGGAATTCAAGCGTGTGGTAGGAAGTGTTCATCACTAGTACCCAACTAAATTACTTTTTTTTATCGACTTTTAAAGTCGTTTGAATTTTTTTTGCATATTTGGGTGTCATGAATCGTCTCTTCAGCGAAAAGATAATCTTTCTAACGAAAAGACGATGGCAAATAGTATTCGAGAAAAGCGTCGAATTGCACGCTTGCAATTGAAAAGTGTCAATTTGCATCGACAAATATGATTAAAATTTGATATGCCTTAGGGTTTGAATAAATTGCATAAAACCTTCTCAGCTTCGTCACTTACATTTGAGCTTTTCTTCTTTCGTGTGTCGCTGTGGCTGCTTCCTGGCTTATGCTGTGACATCTTTTGAAATGCACGAGAAATAATCCTATAAAGTGCAAAATAAAAAGGAACTGATCAAAATACGACATGAAAAAATAAAGAAAAATCAGAACACGTAAAATAAACCGTTGGAATCGTTCAATAGACCTCGCAATAACCCGCCCACAAAAAATATGCCATGATATGAACACACACATAGGGAAATAATGAAATGTGTACTACGATGTTTAAGATATTTATTTTGTTGAAAAAATTTACTTCAACGAGGCGAATGACCACGAGCTTTGCAGCGTGGTATTTCGTGAATCTAACCTCACACACCCGAACCACGTTTGAGCGGTAACAAGAAAAATGACCTTGATGGAAATGTTCAGTTGATCTCGCTCACAAAAAGTATGCTACGATGTTAAAAATATTTTACTTGAAAAAATTCACTTCATGCAACGAGACGAATCACCACGTGCTTCTCAGCGTGGTATTTCGCGAGATTAACCTCACAAACACGAACCACGTTTGAACGGCAGCAAAAAATATGAAACTGATGGAAACGTTCAATTGATCTCGCAATAACCCGCTCACAAAAAGTATGCTACGATGTTAAAAATATTTGTCTTGAAAAAATTCACTGCAACGAGGCGAATCACCACGAGCTTCGTAGCGTGGTATTTCGCGAAACCTCACAAATACGAACCACGTTTGAGCGGCAACAAGAAAAATGAAACTGATGGCAAATTTCAGTTGATCTCGCAATAATCCACCCACAAAAAGTATGCTACCGATGTTGAAAATATTTATTGTCTTGAAAAAATTCACTTCAACGAGGCGAACCACAAAAGAGCTTCGCGGCGTGGCATTTCGCGAATCTAACCTCATCAACACGTTCGCGCGGCAACAAGAAAAATAAAACTAATACAAACGTCCAATTGATCCCGCAATAACCCGCCCATAAGAATATACACACACATAAAGAATTAATGGAATGTACACTACGATAAAAGAAATATTTATTGTGTTGCAAAAATTCACTTTCCCGAGGCAAATCGACACAATGAACCACGTTCGAGCGGCAACAAAGAAAATTAATGCACATATATATTTCAGAACGAAACATTTCACGACATTGCCAAATCTCGGATCACGTCCAATTACATATAACATTTACGCGTAAACAATAAACGAAAAACGAATGAATTGTATTACTTACCGATGCTCAAGCACACGTGGTTTTTCCTCGAGGCTTCACTTCTTCACTTTCACCGGGCAAAAGTTTTGTTTACGCGGGATTGCTCAGTTAGTCGCACTGTGCGAGTATCCCGCGTTTTGCGCGCTAGCTAACGGCTTCCTCGCGAATTTACCTCTTCTCTCTCGCTCTCATTCTATGCTTCACTAATATCGTCGTCCCAGCGTTTTCGTTTTCTTTTATTTGGAAGGAACTCTGTATTGGAGGTTAGAGGCCCGTATCGGCCAATGGGTGGTCTCCCAGCTAACAAAGCGCACGATTGCACGAAATATAGACACACACTCTCGATCTTTCTCCATGTTTTCCTATACACTTATATCGTATCTTGTCAACAAAACGGTACGATACAGTGGACTGTAGATACACAAAACACTACGGCGTACTTTCGTGGTTTACTGAAATATAATACTTTGTATTACTTCGCCTTCATTTGTTCGCATTCAAGTGTCTCATCGGAATATTCGACATGGAATTTTTGAGCAATCACACTTATTGTTTGGATCACAACATTTTGTGTGTAATTCGACGAAATTTTAATTAAAATCAGCATCGATATTATTCGTTCGAATCGTAACATAACGTTCCATCCAAATTACCACTAGATCGTTAACTTGAACGCGAAATATGTTCCGTTCATCTACGTGAGTCATTAAATTCAATTCGCAATAAAAAATACATTTAATGTATCTATATATTAAAGTCAAAGCCAAATCGTGTAGAACCAACACTCATGCAATCGTTTCAAATAGAATCAAAAATGTGTCTCAAATTTTGTTTTTTTTTTCAATTGGACCATATTTTACGGTTGCACCACATAAAATACAGTCGGCTTGACTAGATTAGAATTGAGAGACAGAATCGTCGCGTAGTTGGCTCAGCGACATGACTTTTGATCAATCAACCGCGGCATCTTTAACTAAACGTAAAATAACTATTCGTGCAACGAAAATCGCCCAACCTCGTCGCGTAGTTGGTAACACTTCAAGTTTTTTTTCAGTGTAACGTCGAACGAGGAAAAAAGAAACGGGAGAGAACACGAAATGAGTGAGATGACCAGAAACGAAAAAAAAAAATCAGGGTCAATGAGGAAAACAGAGAAATTTATTATCAGAGGAAATTCAGGCTATTATGTATTTTCAGACCGTGTGAATGATAAAGAGACAAAAATTTGACTGGTATTCTGTCGACACTATGTAATATCTACTAAACTGATCAAGCCCGAGAAACACGAGAGAACTCAAAGTAGGTGAGAAGACCAAAAATTAAAATCACAGGAACAATGAGAAAAGTCGAGAAGTTTATTTTCAAAGGAGGAAATCGTCGCTGTAGTTCAGTTTGAGAACGTGTGAATGATGAAGGAACGGCGACGTCGGCTGGACACAATACAATTTCTATTAAACTGATCGAGGCCCGATTTTACCGAGTCTCATTTGAACGCTATTACTGAGGAGTACACTTGATACTCGGAGAAATACACTTGCTAATCGCACATTTGTCTTGTTTTCTCATTCTTAATACGCAAGCTTCCTCCTGTGGCCGGCGGGCGAAAACTCTTGGACGGGGTCGGAAAACAATGCAGAAAACACACACACACACACACACACGCGCGCGCGCGCGCACACACGCACGCACACGCACACGCACGCGCACGCGCACACGCACACACGCACACACACACACACACACACACACGCGCGCGCGCGCGCGCGCACAAACACGCACACACACACAAACCGAAACAAACAAATACACACGTTGCTTTTCTCAGCGATTACATACTACATTAAACTGGTTGATGTATAATTCAATCGATGAAAAACAACGTAATTAGTTTTCAGTTGAATTTTTACATGACGAAATTACCGATGGGCTCCGTTAATGAAGAAATCGTCTTGACCCACCAATAAATTTGCTTTATTTAAAGATTTAAAGAAAACTCGGGTGAGTTTTGGGCGAGCCGACGACAGAGCCTTCAAATGTACTTGTCCGGAGACTCTACTGAGTCTAGATCCCTTCATCAATGCACGAAATAATCGTCACAAAAAACTATTACGAGTAATCGGAAAATTCTACTAAGACTATTAAGAACATAACCCGACAAAAAGGGACTGGAGCATGAACTATATCTAATCAACAAATGGGAATCCTTTCAAATAGTATTTTAATTTTTCCTTAGGGGGGCTCCGCCCCCCAACCCCCGGGGGGGCGCCCCTCCACCCCGCAAGGGGCTCTGCCCCTTGACCCCGCTGGGGGGTTGCACCCCCCCGGACCCCCCGCACCGTCCGCAGGTACCCATCATGACACATGCAGCAACCCCAAACATGCCTCGACGGACACACTGCTTCAAAGACAGCGAATCTATGAGGATTACTCTTACAACGTTATCTCTGAAAATTGGCCCCCAGGACGAATCGTCCCCACAAAAATCATCACTAAAGATTATTAGTCAATAAAATCATCAATAATAATCCACGTGGATCAACGTTTTCCTGATGAACTGATTTTGACCTCCATAATTAATTTTCGCAAACATGATTATCGCCCACTGAACACCCTGCAATGAAGTGCATTCACCTAGGAAGGACAGTCAACGCCGAACGCGATGTTTTCAGTACGAGTCCTAGCCAAGCGCGCGAGGCGGAGATGAGTACTGAAAACATCGCGTTCGGCGTTAAATGTACCATTTTCCCACTATGTTACACGATGTACCCCGTCTGAGCCCTCCTCCCCCTGTCAGTGGCTTACGCCACACCTAACCATTTCCCAGTAGACGAATTTTCCGAAAGGGATTTTTCCTAGGGAGGGATTGTCTGGACGCCTGTCCAGAAAATCCTGTCCTTTGCCTGGGCGAATTATCCAGGTGGTATTTCCATTGGGTAAATTTTTCTTTTACCGAAGGGAGCATGCACACCTCAGGTGGCGCGCACAACAAAATCAGTGAAAAGGTCTATTTCCCCCCCGCGAGGATGGAACTCCAAGCGCGGAAACGTCGTCCGCGCCCAAACGGCCGGGCCAAAACGACCTCGCGCCAAAATGTCCTCGCGCCAAAACGTCCTCGCGTCCAAACGGCCGGGCCAAAATGGCCTCGCGCCAAAATGTCCTCGCGTCAAAACGTCCTCGCGCCAAAACGTCCTAGCGCCCAAACGTCCTCGCGCCCAAACGTCCTCGCGCCAAAACGTCCTAGCGCCCAAACGTTCTCGCGGCCAAACGTCCTCGCGCCAAACGTAGCCATAGACAACGAAAACCATACAGAAGGAGAAGCCCGATAGTCTGTCTCTCTCGCTCAGTGGCACGCGGAGAGTGGGGGTAGCCGCGTTCAGTGGAGCGCGTGACGTCACAGGCCGAAAATGTCCACCAGTCTCGCAAAGGGCGTATGTCCAAGCGTCAACAAGCGCGACTTACGCCTTCTGACTCCAAGAAACGCTAAGAAACAGAGAGCGTCCCGGAACGCGCGATCAAAATCTTCAATATTAGATTTCTCTGGATTGGCTGAACGGATTCTGTTCTACCAAGGACCATTTGAAAGATAAAAAATCATAGAAAATTCAATTCTAATGTGAAATTTTTCTGCCGCCCCGTTTCCCCGTAAAACCCAACCTCGTTTCCCCGTAAAACCGAATTAAAGTTTCTCTGACGTCATAAAATGCCTATTTTACTGTATATAAGAGTGCGGCAGGCTCACGCTACGCTTTTTCTTTTGAACTTGGCGTCGAGCCGCTGCCGCGTCTCTTGATAAATAGTAGTGGTCCCAGTACCGATCCCTGCGGGACCCCGTATCGTACGAGCATTTCCGCAGATATACAATTGTGATATTTTGTTTTTTGTTTTCTGTTGGTTAAATATGTAGGGCACAGAGATCGCACGTATGTGTGCGTGTGTGTGGATGTGAGAGATCGAGTTGGTCAGCGATGCGAATTTGTCAATATGCAATGGAGCGAGATTTTTAGGGCAATGAATAAAAAAAACGAGTTAGTCAAGAAAAATACGACGAGAGAGAAAGACGTGCGAGCATTTTGTGATCGAGGAATTAAACAATTTTCCTAAACGTGTGTTCCCGTTCATTTTTCCCTCCTCTAATCCGAATTCCAGGGCTCGTTTCAAGATTACGAGTGTTTTCCCTACAATTGGTGTCAGAAGTGGGATCAGGGGAGTTTTTTTTTTAAAAAGTGATCGGTGACGAAAACGACGAAAACTTTCGAAAGACAACGACGAGAACTTTCGAAAGACGACGACGAAGATTTTTGCAACACGACAATAACGAGACTTTGGAGGAGCTGAAATGTTGTCCGTGGCTGAAATAAGGAGTATTTTGAAGGCAAAAGGACTCGCTATTGGTGGTACGAAAGCTGAACTAATGGCGCGGCTCAATGCAGCTGATCCGGAAGGAAAATGGACAAATGTGACAAATCTCGGTGAGTCTGATCAAACACAAAATGATGCGGTAGATCCGGGTGCTGTATCGCTGAGCTATCAACGAGAGGTCGAGCTGGCGCAGCGAGAGAAACAACTGATGGACGAACTGAAACGAGCGCAACAAGAAATCGAGTCGCTGCGACGTATACGCACCCCCGAGCAGGAAATGGCTACCACTAGTCAAGCTGCACAGATTCGGGAGGTAAGGCCGGCATCACCAAACATTATTACGTCGAAAGTAAATATGACGACGATTGCCGATCTCCTGAGCTATTTCGATGGGGACTCAGAGCGGTTCGAAACATGGGAAAGTCAAATTTTATTCCTGAAAGCGGCATATAACATGGAGAGCGATATGGTGAAACTTCTCGTCGGAATGAGGCTCAAAGGCAAGGCGCTCGAGTGGTTCCATTCTAGTTCAGCGTTTATTAGATTGACGGCTGACGAGCTTCTGACTGAGTTGAGGGGTATGTTTTACCTTCCTCCAAACCGAATAATTTTACGACGACGCTTCGAAGGACGTATCTGGCAAAAGAACGAGACGTTTCGCGATTACGTTCACCAAAAAATAATTCCGGCAAATCGCATTTCAATAAACGAAGAGGACATCGTGGGATATATAATCGAGGGGATTCCGGATGCACATTTACGAGACGTCGCGCGTGCGCACCGATTTTTATCCAAAGAGTCCTTGTTATTGGCATTTGAACAAATAACCTTGAAGGACAGCAGTCACACGTCAGCCGGGCAGAAGACAAAATACAACGACGATCGGCCAAAAAATGAAAAGCGTGAGAACTCGAGTTATGTATCAGGCGAGAAAAAAGAAGCGAACGATGACAAAAGAAAGGGGATCACCATCAAGCGCTGTTTTAATTGCGGTAGTCGTGAGCATGTGAGCGTCGCGTGCCCCGAGAAAGAGAGAGGTCCGAAATGTTTTGATTGCGCCGAGTATGGACATATAGCGTCAAAATGTCCGAAAAAAAATAAGGCGGAAACGAATTGTGTGGTGACTCAATCAAAGTCGCGCAAACATTTAAAAGACGTAAAGATCAACGACGTTCTTGTTTCTGCAATTCTCGATACGGGAAGTGATCTGACAATAATGCGGGCTGATCAGTATGTTAAAATTGGTGCGCCAACACTAATTTCTAAACAAACTCCGTTTCGCGGTATAGGCGGGGAGACACAGGTGACCTTGGGAGAATTTCATGCGAAAATTACCGTTGATGGTCACTCGTACGATATTTTGATTCAAGTTGTCTCAGATGATCTCTCCAGAAACGCGTTGTTGATAGGACGAAATTTCCTAGACGAAGTCGACTTGCGCGTAAAGAGAGGAGAGGCGACGATCAGTCCATATGACGAGCCCGTTGAGAATGACGTACCCGAAATATGTCGAATCGATGCTTTTAATGATCACGAAGTAAACCAGGTCGATCTATCCTCTATCAATGACGAAACAATGCGAAAAGTGGTGCAGGATAGCATTGAAAATTACCGACCGATAAAAACTCGAGAAATAGGAGTAAAAATGACGATTCTGTTAAAAGACGAAGAGCCAGTTTACCAGAGAGCCAGGCGGTTGAGTAGCGTTGAAAAGGACGATGTAAACGCACAGATAAAAGAATGGATCGATAGCGGTATTGCGAAACCATCGGCATCAGATTATGCGAGTCCAATTGTACTCGTTAAGAAAAAAGACGGATCAAATCGAATTTGTGTCGATTATCGTGCATTAAATAAAAAAATTATAAAAGACCGATATCCTCTGCCGTTAATCGAGGACCAGCTAGAAAAGTTGCAGGGCGCAAAGATCTTTAGCACGATAGATTTGAGAAACGGTTTCTTTCATGTTGAGGTCGATGCGGCGAGTCAAAAGTATACGGCGTTCATTGTACCGGATGGACATTACGAGTTCATGAGAGTTCCTTTCGGTCTGTGCAATTCGCCGGCGGTGTTTCAAAAATTTGTGAACCTCACATTTCAAGAGTTGATTCGTGAGGGCGTAGTACTTACGTACATGGATGATGTAATTATTCCAGCAACAGATTATGAAAGCGCGTTAAATAATTTGCAACGAGTTTTGAGCGTGGCGAGTCAGACGGGGTTGGATATCAATTGGAAGAAATGCAGGTTCCTGCAAAGGAGAGTCGAGTTCTTGGGACACGTGATCGAAGATGGACGCGTGTATCCCTCGCTGCGAAAAACTGAAGCCGTGAAAAAATTCCCGAGACTCGAAAATATACGACAGGTGCAAAGTTTCCTTGGGTTAACAGGCTACTTTAGAAAATTCATCCCCGGATACTCTCTCATCGCGAGACCATTGACGAATCTACTTAGGGCAAATACGAAGTTCTGTTTTGAAAAGGAACAACTCGATGCGTTTGAGCGTTTGAAAGTTGCGTTAAGTAACAAACCCGTCTTGAATTTATATCGCCTAAAGGCGGAGACCGAGCTCCACACTGACGCGTCAAAGCACGGATACGGCGCGATATTATTGCAACGCGATAATAATGACAACCGTTTAGACCCTGTGTTTTATGCGAGCGGAAAGACGACCGACCTCGAAGAAAAATACACAAGCTACGAGCTGGAAGTATTAGCCGTAGTCAAAGCTCTTGTCAAGTTCCGAGTTTACTTGTTGGGCATCACATTCAAGATTGTGACTGATTGTCGAGCCTTCGCACTGACCATGAATAAAAAAGATTTATGCGTTCGGGTTGCAAGGTGGGCTCTTCAATTGGAGGAATTCGATTACGTCATTGAGCATCGTCCCGGCAAAAATATGGCGCATGTTGATGCGCTAAGCCGCAATCCTTTACCGACGTGTCTATTGATAGACGAAGACGAAAGCGCTCTTACGATAAAATTAAAGAAAGCTCAGCAAGAGGATTCTGAAATCACAAAGATTAGACAACTGTCTGAGCAAAATAAAGTCGAAGGATACACGATTCGCGACGGACTGTTATTTAAAGATGACGGAGGCGACATCCGGGTAGTGGTCCCAAAGAGTATGGCCTTTCAGGTCATTCGACAAGCTCACGAAAGAGGACATTTCGCGATAAGTAAAACGGAGGCTGTCGTGAAGAAGGATTACTGGATCGCAAATTTACGAGAAAAAACAGAGAAGGTCGTACGAAATTGCATTAAGTGCATATTGGCCGAGAAAAAACAAGGAAAGCAAGAAGGATTTTTGAATTCAATCGATAAAGGTGATATACCATTAGACACCTATCACGTCGACCATTTGGGTCCGTTAGCCTCGACAAAAAAAAGTTATCGACACATTTTGGTCGTTGTCGACAGTTTCACGAAATTTACGTGGCTCTACGCGACAAAATCGACGAGTACTGCTGAGGTGATCGACAGGCTTTGCAAGCAGTCAATTATTTTTGGTAATCCAAGACGAATTGTCTCCGATAGAGGCACCGCATTTACGTCCAATGATTTCAAGGAATACTGCGGACGCGAAAGTATTCAGCACATTTTGACAACTACGGGGATTCCAAGAGCGAACGGCCAGGTAGAGCGAGTGAATCGTACCCTCATTCCGTTGCTCACCAAACTCTCATCGTCCAATCCTAGCGAGTGGTATAAGCACCTGAGCATTGCTCAACAATATTTAAATACGACGCCTCATAGAAGCACAGGCACAACGCCATTTCACCTGTTGTTTGGAGTTCAAGCAAGGCTCCGAGACGATCCTCAAATACGCGAGATGATTGAAAAAGAATGGGTCTCAGCGTTTCAGGAGAGCCGAGACGAAGTACGAAGCTGCGCAAAAAAGAAAATCGCGAAAGTACAAGCGGAAAATCAACGAACCTACAATAAAAAAAGGAAGAAAGCTTCCATGTATCACGCAAATGACCTGGTCGCCGTGAAGAGAACTCAAGTCGGACCGGGTATGAAATTCGCTAATAAATATCTCGGGCCATACGAGGTGACGAAAAAACTCCGAAACGATCGCTATGTTGTGAGTAAAGTGGGCGAACACGAAGGACCATTGCAAACGGCAACGGCAGCAGATCATATGAAGCCGTGGGTAGAAAACGAAGATTTCGATGATGAATCCGAGTCAGAAGAGTTCAACGCGATTGATCGCGAAAAATAGATCGTGATCGATACATTCGAGGACGAATGTAAATCAGAATGGCCGATTGTAGGGCACAGAGATTGCACGTATGTGTGCGTGTGTGTGGATGTGAGAGATCGAGTTGGTCAGCGATGCGAATTTGTCAATATTCAATGGAGCGAGATCTTTAGGGCAATGAATAAAAAAAACGAGTTAGTCAAGAAAAATACGACGAGAGAGAAAGACGTGCGAGCATTTTGTGATCGAGGAATTAAACAATTTTCCTAAACGTGTGTTCCCGTTCATTTTTCCCTCCTCTAATCCGAATTCCAGGGCTCGTTTCAAGATTACGAGTGTTTTCCCTACAAATATGACTTGATCCATTCAAGGGCTTTACCTCCAGTACCATATTTCAATAATTTATCCATTAATATATTTCTGTCAATTGTTCCGAATGCACGCTTAAATTCTATGAATACAACACCAATCATTTCACCCTTGTCCATGTATTCTCGCCAATGAATCACAGTTTTTTGTAGTGCCATTTCGCACGATATACCTTTCCTAAAACCTGATTGATTTTCTGTTATGATATCATGTACTTCCAAATATTCTATTAGCCTCGTTTGTACAATTTTCTCAATGACTTTTTCGTAAATTGGCAATATGTTTATCGGTCTATACTCTTCCGCTTTTTTGCTCCCTCTTACTTTTTGGATGGGTATTATTAGTGATATTTTCCATTTCTCTGGACATATGCCTGCTTCCAACGATCTGTTTAGTACAGCAAGAAGTGCTTCACTGTTCGCTTTCCAATTAAGTTTTATTATTTACGCTGTAATACCTTCCTCTGTTGCTTTTTTATTTTCAAGACTTTGAATGATCCGATTCACTTCCAGCCATTCCACTCTTTTAAATACATCTATTCTAATTTCCGCATAGTTGTCCGCATCATGGATCCGTGGTTCAGTTTTGATTTCTTTTATTACGTCATCAATACTTGTAACAAAATATTCATTGAATTTTCCGCATATTTCTTGCTGATTTGTAATTTTTTCTCCTGCAAATGTTATATATTCCACTTCATCCACTCGCTTTTTTGATCGTATAAGTTCTTTAATTTCTTTCCACATTTTTTTAGAGTCTGTTTTATTTTGATCAATTTTGTTTTCATAATATTGTTTTTTATGTATTCTTGCTATTTGTACTGCTTCAATCCTCTCGTTTTTGTATGTTATCCAATCATCTACTTTGTTTGCTTGACGTGTATTTATAGAAGCATTGTCTCTATTTTTTTGTGCAATTTTTACTTCGTTCGTTATCCAAGGTTTTCTCATCCATTTTGCTTTCACCTTCTTTATTACCGTTGGAGCAGATTTGTCTAATGTGTCTATTGTTCTCTTTTTGTAATTGTCTGCCATTTTGTTTATAGAACTACTTGCGTCATATTTGTCTTGTCTTACATTTGTTCTAAAAAGTTCAATATACAAATTTGGATTTATTTTTTTGTAGTCACGCTTTAAAATTTCTCTGTCTTTATTATGACTTTGTTCACTATTGGTAACCGTTATGTTTACAATTTGATGGTCATTTATTTTTGGAGTTAGCAGTACTTTCGTTTTTGTATAAAAATTCAAAAAGACTAAATCTCACATTCTTCAGTTATTTCGCGGATAAATCTCCCATCTTTTTTATTCGGTGAGTGGTAAATATTGCACAAAGTCATTCCTTCATATTTCCTTATCAGTTTTACAGTAAACGTCTACGAAAGACAAAGATTTTTCAAATTTGAGAAGATGTGGTGTTTTTCATAGTCGCAATGGCCTCAATTGTTCATTTTTTTGAAAACGGAATGACACGTGCTCCGCTAATAAAATATTTTTCATTGAATCATTTTTTACTCCGTACAGTAGTTGAAGAACATCACAGCGATGATATTCGAATCCGATTTCACCAATTCAATGTAAAAAAAATTAATAAAAAAACATCAATAAATTTGAAGATGAATTTTTAATTTTTCAGAATTATTAATGACAAAATCTCGATTAGCGGAAAAAGTTAGCCCAAATAAAAAAAAAAACAACTCGATAAGTTAATTTGCGCCGGAGATATTCCATGTTGATGGAATTTGAACGCGCGAATTCACTTTTCATGCGAGCGCGCGTGAGCCGGAGACGACTACCCCCGCTCTGCCGCCAAACGCGACGTCACATTTGGCCTCTCGTTAAACCGCTGAAATGAATAATAAATTTATATGGGATTCTTCCGCCGATTTTTCTCTAGTTAGCATAAGTCTTACTCTGTACGCTGTCCAATTTTCAGCTCTCTATGTTGAAATGAGCCGCTGCAATCATTATTGAAAAACAAATTTTTTTATCTCCACCTAATTAACTTTTTGCAATTTTTCATCTTCGAAATTCATAGAAAAATAACCGCTTTTGAATGATGTCAGTCGCGACTCTGTAACTTGAAAACTCGCGATGGAAATCCATTTGTTTATAAGTAAAAATTGTTCCCCATTTTTAGAGCCGTTTTTCACCCCTTTAACAATAAAATCGATTTACCCCAAAGTGTACATGATAGTTCGACTCTTTCGGATTAATTTCGTTTGTGTTTTATTGCACTGCAACACTCTCCCGGCCTGCAAATTCCTCGCAAATACATTCGGTTTTTTAATAACGAATGGCTTTTCTCAAAAACTATTCATCCGATCGGGCACACTTGTTAAGTGTACCGAGGGGCATATATTCTGAAATTTACAATGGGTTATAATAAAAATGGCCATTATAGCTGGTTTTTGATTGTTTGCGGGCGATGGAACGAACCGATTTTAATTTGCCACCCGACAAATTATTTGTTTTTCTAATATCTACAAATAGTCACTGAACTTTTTTTTTCTTCGATCAATAGTTTCGACGCTATCTCTCAAAAACATGATTTTGCCATCTTTGACCGCGTGCCAAAAAAAAGCCCCCCAAAATCTGTGGTTGGAAAGTGGTAGGCCTTTATCAGTGACATCAGCCCTACACGAATCCGTCGGTTAGAATCGATCTGGCCCGGTGTCACGTAAAAATCCCCGGTTCCTGGACTATGTGGCATAATTTTCTATTTTAAGCTCAAAATCATTCACTTCTTCCGTTACATGCGTTTCAGTAAGACATAATATTTCCGGTTTGTATTCAGTTATAAGTTGTTCAATTTCATCTTTATGATGCATAAATCCTTGTGTATTTAGAAGAATTATATTCGCTTCTTTCTTCTTTTTTTGGACCTTTCGTTGCTATTCTTTCGAATATGATATATTTTTTTGTAATCTTGTTTCCATCCTTTGGTAAACCCCACATCTGGGATTTGTTGCTTGGTGAACCATGCTTGAGTCTGTTATATTGTATTTTTGAATAAGATATTCGCAGTTACAACATTTATTCTCTACACTCGAACACGATTTTTCGTGGTGAGAACCCGCACATTTCCTACATCTAGTAGCATTTTTACACTCATGAGCCATATGGCTGTATCCCCAATACTTAAAACACTGCAACACGCTTACGTAGTCGTAGACCGAGCATCTTTTCCATCCAATTTTTACTTTATTCCCTTCTATAATTGTTTTGTGCGTTTTCGGTTCGGCTTCTACAATAATGTTACTCTTACCCTTTCTGTTTCTACATTTATGGACTATGTCACGTCCGAGTGACGTGAAGGAAAAGTCTGATATTTGAGCGTCGAGCAGTAAACGCTATGTTCCATAGGCTTTTCCTATCAGAATATATACGCTGTGCGTTGTGACGTAACATTTTGCCACGTCACTCGCACGAATGCCTGTCGACCAGTGGACCGGGTTTTCGGTCCAATTTTCGGTCGCCACTCGTCGAGACAACGGACAGGGCATTTGCGGAGACTCAAGGCGTCGTAATTATTACTATCTTTTATTATAATTTTATTTTATACGACGTTATTCTGTCGAATTGTACACGAGCCCAGCCCGATCATCGAAGTACCTTCGCGAAGCTAAAGAAATTATCGCGAACTACCGAGATCGACCGTTTAGTTTATTTTGTTATTTTTTATTATTAGAGATTTCCTTAGTTGGCTGGAGAATGCCGAGAAGCCTGAGACGCGATATTACCTTCCTAACCATTGCCTTTTGTGTTGTTGCGCTTCTCGTGCGCTCACTCCGACGCGGGTTTCCCGCGAGGGAAAACATTTTGCCTTGTGCCTTGCTTTGCCGCCCCGTTTCTCTCAAGGCTTTCGCCCCCATTAGACGTTCCAGTCGCAATCATCGTGGCTGCTGGTGGGCGTTCGGAGGCACACGCTGGTTCCGTGGCCATTCCTTGATGCCCCCCGTGGCCTCCTCGCCGAAGCAACCGAGTAGTTGCACCGTCCACAGCCGTACCCTCGGGTGCCACGGTCCGCTAACCCCGGCGCCTCGTCTTAGCGGGATTCGGGGAAATCTTGGGGCGGAGGTGCTGTTTTGCCTATGTTGGCGTGTGGGCTACCGCGACTCACTTGGTCGGCGAGCCGCGACGGAGGCCTCCCCTCCTCCCCGTCAGGGACGTCGCCCGGATCCCCAGAGGAAGCGTATCCGAGGCACGGCTCAGCCGAACGTAAGGGGACGATTTTCGAAGGAGAGACGGTCAGCGGTAAGGTAGAGGCGAGTTCGCAATTTCGAGTCGCGTATCGTCGATTTTGCAATCGGCGGTACGCGCAATTCAATTTGCCGCGGAATATCACGTGGCCCAGCAACAGCCTAGTTCGCGCCTAGAGCGTGCTAGCGCTGCCTCGCGTGAGACTTGTTGCGGTGGTGGGGACAGCGCGAGAATCGGGAACAACGAGATTTGCGAATTCCTTTGCAAATCAGTCTTCGACAAGTGCCTGTCCGGAGTGGTGACATCTTCCCTGATTGACTTTCATTGCCTTGCTGCCTTTGTTGCCTTGCTGCCTTTTGCCTTTTGCTTTCGCTGCCTTGGTTGCTGTCGTCACCTGGACCACGAGTTTCTCGGTAAGCCCGTTCTGATCTCCTTAGGCTCCCTTATTTTATTTGGCATTTATTTATTTGTGTTGCGCGATCTCCGGAACGGCGGAAATTAACGGCTGTCCCGGGAGATTATTACATTTGAGTATTAGCGCGGTCTCCGGAATGGCGAACATTGGCGGCTATTCCGGTAGATCTTATCGTTAGAATTTTCGCGTTCGCGGAAAAGGGGTTGACAATTTTCGTGCCTGACCCGCTATCCGTCCCCGGCTTTTCCCCGAACATTAGAGTCATTTTGCGGCCAAGTAAAATAAGGCGAGCCGTTAAGCGATGGCGTCTCAAATAATTTAATTTCGTTTTGTCGCGTCTCGTATATTTTTCGAGAGCACTGTTGCATTATTTAGAGTCATGTATCGCATTAATTTATTTCGATCTCGGTATTTCTCCTGTCGTAGAATTCTTCGAGCGACGAGAAAATATATTTTTTTTCGTTGTGCTAGAGTCGCCGCTCGGAGAATTCCCTTTGTCGCGCGTGGCCTCGAGCGGGCCAGCGCGCAAGCGTTTGTATTCGTGCCATCTCTCTCGCTCTCGCGTCGTGGCTACGAATGCTACGGCGAGGCGTAGAGCCTATTGTTCGCGAACGTATCTGTCGATATTTCGGTGGTCCGAGCTCGGTTTCGTATTTATTTTATCTTTGCACGTGTCGTGCCTTTTCGAGTATTATTTTGAGCTTTATTAATTATTCCGAGTCAGTTATGGCGTTGTCTTTTCTTGCGTACTACCAGGAGCATTTGCCTTCACGTCCCGACTGACGATGTGTAAATTTTGCCTTATTGCGCCTCAACTTTCGTTGTGTTTCTTTTGCCTTACGCGATCTTGCGTTGTCTCAGTAGTGCCTTGCGTTTAGGGCCGATTACCTTTTGCCTGTCGTTGTTGTTCTGAGCTGCTACCTTAGCCATGGCGATCTGTGCGTTTGATGACGTCTTACCTTTGCATTACCTTGCTCGCCTTCGCCACGGCGTCACAAACAAAGCAGCCGCCTGACCACAGTCAGAATGGCGTTCGACATTAGTTACCTTCGTTACTGCTAGGCAATACGTGAGACGTTTTCGCTTTCGTTTCCATTTCACGCTTGTATTCTCGTGTCGTTCGGAGCTGCTTACCTTTGGCGTTGGTCGATCGGTGGTTTGACGATGTATTACCTTGCCGTATCTTATTGGGCGTTGCGTCGCAGGCCCTCCGATCGCCACGTTGCAGCTCCGCCGTTACCTTTTCTTTTTGCTTAATTCTGTCCATCGTCAGGCGGAGACATCACGCCCTGGTCGTACTCGCGCAATCTTATTATTTTCTTTGTAACGGGCCGGCGGTACGCCGTCCCGATTTTCTATTCAATTTTCTCTTGTAATCCTTCCGATAAGCTTTATTAAAATAAATGCAATTGATAACCTTTCATTTTCGCCGTTTAGAGTCAATCATTTTGTTTTGTTTCGCGTTATCCCGCTGTTACTCTTTCCCAAAAGAATCACCCCCCTATCCCTTAGTATCTCAGTATGGAGCTGAGTAGTCGGACCGCCTCGGTCATAATCGCCTTTCGTGCATCCCGGCCAAATTCGATGCGCGAGGGTGGGCGAATTGTAAGTCGGCCTTGGTCGGCGGTACGTTGTACCTGGCGCCCTGTCCACTCTCGCGGCCGAGGGATCGCACGAGGGGCGATATGAGCCGCAAAGGGACTGGATGGACCCCTCCGGGAAAATCTACGTTACAGCGTATATATAGATATACTCCGAAGAGTATGGTGGGCGCACACTGATAGACCTCGAGAAGTCTGGCCTATTATCTTAAGTTGCGACTAGGAGAGGGAAAAGGTGTAGTTCGTGAATAGAGAGATTAAAGATTCTTTATGCACTTCTTTAATGAAAGTAAAGGGTTAGTAATTATAAATTGTGCGATACAAACATGATACAATAGAAATGGTTACGTTACCGGGGAGATGTCCCTTTGGTTGAGTCTTACGTGTTCTATTCGGTGGTGGCGAAGAGTTACAATATTCTTTGGCTTCGATGAGTTCATTGATTCGTTGAATTATAACTTGTTTCATTTCATAATAAAGAGTCAAAAGGTCGAACAGAGATTCTATTCTTAATAACTGGGCAATCTGAACTACGGCTAACCGTATAGACGCGACGCTAGGTGCGAACAGAAGGCGAAGAGTTGTGGTTTATCGTGGCCTTTTATAGCAGGCAAATCAGGGTAAAATAGTAGAGATATTGAGATTTTTTAGAAACAAAGACATTAAAGTTGTTTGTCTCTAATTGTTTGTCTCTAATAAAAGAAGATGCTTCCGTTTTAGGGAATATCGACTGTCAAAGAGGCTTTCGCTATATAGGCTTCGAACGGTTACACGGGAAGGGCTACATGTGGTTGGGTCATCTGTAGGGCGTGCGTGCCAGCGTTATTGGGTGCAAGGGTCACCATGCTTTATCGCTCGAAAGATTCTTCTCGGATGGCACGAGGCTTATAGATATAGACTATTAGAAAAATGAGAAAATTATAAAAATCGGATGTGACAACTATTTTAATTTGTAACGATTCTGTATCCTTTTCCAATTAATTTTGTCCCACCAAATTATTTATTATTTCCTCATCCTTTATTTCACTTATTTCCTTTTCGATGTCTATTATTTTTAACATTGGTAGTTTTTTAATTTTTGTTTTACTATTGCACTGCTGTACGATATTGTTCTTCAACACCTCACTGAGAGTTTCTTTACAATTTTTATTTGTGCACTCTAATATTATTTTTCCTTTTTGTTTATTTTGTTTATTCCGACTCCCATGCTCATAATATCGATTTTATCTTCAAATAGTTCCATTGTTTTTTAACTAGTTTGGGCTGTGATAGGCTCGATAACAATTTCTTCAGCGCTTGCTCTTTTGACCTTGGTTGCGTATGTTTCTTTTTCTTTCTCCTTTTCGCGGGCTTGGTCCGTTCCCTCTCTTCCTCCTGTTTGGACCATTTTAAAAAAAAAACAACATGAAAATTGCGTCCCCGATGCTGAGGCTCGATGACGAGTTGCCGTTGATCTAATAATTCCGAATGATGGAGAAAGTCTCCCTGCGTGTGCTTGTGAAAAGTTCTAGTCATTAAAGCTCCCGGAGAAATTTCTATCCACCATTAAAAAGAAAAAAAAACATAAAAATTTCATTCCCGATGCTGAAGCTCGATGACGATGTTCAGTAGATCTATAGATTCCGAGTGATGGAGAAGATTTCCCTGCGTGCACTCGTGAAGATTTCTAGTCATTTGGGCTCCCGGATAAATTTTTATCGACTATTTCTGAAAAAAAAACAACATACACATTCATCCCCGATGCTGAGGCTCGATGACGAGTTTCAGTAGATTTAGGGATTCCGAGTGACAGAGAAAGTCTACCTGCGTGTACTCGTGAAGAGTTCTAGTCATTTGAACTGGCGGGTAAATTGGTATCGACCGTTTTTAAAAAAAAAAACATCATAAAAATTTCATCCCCGATGCTGAGGCTCGACGACGAGTTTCCGTAGATCTATTGATTCCGTGTGATGGAGAAAGATTCCCTGCGTGTACTCGTGAAGAGTTCCAGGCATTTGGGCTCCCGAATAAATATTTATCGACCATTTTTGAAAAAAAACAACACAAAAATTTCATCCCCGATGCTGAGGCTTGATGACGAGTTTCCGTAGATCTAGCGATTCCGTGGGATGGAGAAAGTCTCCCTGCGTGTACTCGTGAAGAGTTCTAGTCATTTGGGCTCCCAGATAAATTTCTATCCACCATTAAAAGAAAAAAAAACATAGAGGTTAATCCTCGATGCTGAGGCTCGATGACAAGTTTCCGTAGATCTAGCAATTCCGACTGATGGAGACAGTTTCCCTGCGTGTCCTCGTGAAAAGTTCTAGTCATTTGAGCTCCCGGATAAATTTCGATCCACCATCAAAAAGAAAAAAAAAACTTAAAATTTTCATCCCCATGCTGAGGATCGATGACGAGTTTCCGTAGATCTAGCGATTCCGAATGGTCGACAAAGTAGCTCTGCGTGTACTCGTGAAAAGTTCTGGTCACTCGGGCTCCCGGATAAATTGTTATCGACCAATTTTGAAAAAAAAAACAACATAAAAAATCCATCCCCGATGCTGAGGCTCGTTGACGAGTTTCAGCAGATCTAGTGAATCCGAGTGATGGAGAAAGTCTCCCTGCGTGTACTCGTGAAGAGCTCTGGTCAATTGGGCTCCCGGATGAATTTCTATCCACCATTAAAAAGAAAAAAAAAACATAAAATTTTCATCCCCGATGCTGCGGATCGATGACGAGTTTCCGAGTGGTCGATAAAGTCTCTCTGCGTGTACTCGTGAAGATTTCTGGTCACTCGGGCTCCCGGATAAATTTTTACCGACCAATTTCGAAAAAAAAACAACATAAAAAATCCATCCCCGATGCTGGGGCTCGTTGACGAGTTTCAGTAGATCCAGCGATTCCGATCGATGGAGAAAGTCTCTTCGCGTGTAATCGTGAAGAGTTCTAGTCATTTGGGCTGGCGGGTAAATTGTTATCGACCATTTTTCAAAAAAAAAAAAAACATACAAATTTCATCCCCGATGCTGAGCCTCGATGACGAGTTTCCGTAGATCTAGCGATTCCGTGTGATGGAGAAAGACTCCCTGCATGTACTCGTGAAGAGTTCTAGTAATTTCGGCTACCGGATAAATTTCTATCCACCATTAAAAACAAAACAAAAAACATAAAAATTTCATCCTCGATGCTGAGGCTCGATGACGAGTTGCCGTAGATCGAGTGATTCCGAGTGATGGAGAAAGTCTCTCTGAGTGTACTCGTGAAGAGTTCTGGTCACTCGGGCTCCCGAATAAATTTTTATCAACCAATTTTGAAAAAAAAACCACATAGAAAATCCATCCCGGATGCTGAGGCTCGTTGACGAGTTTCAGTAGATCCAGCGATTCCGATCGATGGAGAAAGTCTCTCTACGTGTAATCGTGAAGAGTTCTAGTCATTTGGGCTGGTGGGTCAATTGTTATCGACCATTTTTCAAAAAAAAAAACATCATAATAATTTCATCCCCGATGCTGAGGCTTGATTACGAGTTTCCGTAGATCTAGCGATTCCGTGGGATGGAGAAAGACTCCCTGCGTGTACTCGTGAAGAGTTCTAGTAATTTCGGCTGCCGGATAAATTTCTATCCACCATTAAAAAGAAAAAAAAAACATAAAAATTCCATCCTCGATGCTGAGGCTCGATGACGAGTTTCAGTAGATCTAGCGAATCTGAGTGACGGAGGAATTTTCCCTGCGTGTCATCGTGAAGAGTTCTAGTCATTTGGGCTCCCGGATAAATTTTTATCGATCATTTTTGAAAAAAAAAACAACATTAAAATTTCTTCCCCGATGCTGAGGCTTGACGACGAGTTTCAGTATATCTAGTGATTCCGAGTGATGGAGACGATTCCCCTGCGTGTACTCGTGAAGAGTTCTAGTCATTTGGGCTCCCGAATGAATTTTTATCGACTATTTTTGAAAAAAAACAACATAAAAATTTCATCCCCAATGCTGAGGCCCGATGACGAGTTTCAGTATATTTAGGGATTTGGAGTGGAGGAGAAAGTATACCTGCGTGTACTGGTGAAGAGTTTTAGTCATTTGGGCTCCCGGATAAATTTTTATCGACCATTTTTGAAAAAAAAACAACATAAAAATTGCATCCCCGATGCTGAGGCTCGATGACGAGTTGCCGTAGATCTAGTGATTTCGAGTGTTGAAGAAAGTCTCCCTTCGTGTACTCGTGAAGAGTTCTAGTCATTTGGGCTCCCAGATAAATTTCTATCCACCATTAAAAAGAAAAAAAAACATAAAAAGTTAATCCTCAGTGCTGAGGCTCGATGACAAGTTTCCGTAGATCTAGCAATTCCGACTGATGGAGACAGTTTCCCTGCGTGTCCTCGTGAAAAGTTCTAGTCATTTGAGCTCCCGGATAAATTTCTATCCACCATCAAAAAGAAAAAAAAAACATAAAATTTTCATCCCCGATGCTGAGGATCGATGACGAGTTTACGTAGATCTAGCGATTCCGAATGGTCGACAAAGTCTCTCTGCGTGTACTCGTGAAGAGTTCTGGTCACTCGAGCTCCCGGATAAATTTTTATCGACCAATTTTGAAAAAAAAACAACATAAAAAATCCATCCCCGATGCTGAGGCTCGTTGACGGGTTTCAGTAGATCCAGCGATTCCGATCGATGGAGAAAGTCTCTCTGCGTGTAACCGTGAAGAGTTCTAGTCATTTGGGCTGGCGGGTAAATTGTTATCGACCATTTTTCAAAAAAAAAAATATCATACAAATTTCATCCCCGATGCTGAGGCTCGATGACGAGTTTCAGTAGATCTAGCGAATCTAAGTAACGGAGAAATTTTTTCCTGCGTGTCATCGTGAAAAGTTCTAGTCATTTTGGCTCCCGGATAAATTTTTATCGACCAATTTTGAAAAAAAAACAACATAAAAAATCCATCCCCGATGCTGAGGCTCGTTGACGGGTTTCAGTAGATCCAGCGTTTCCGATCGATGGAGAAAGTCTCTCTGCGTGTAACCGTGAAGAGTTCTAGTCATTTGGGCTGGCGGGTAAATTGTTATCGACCATTTTTCAAAAAAAAAAATATCATACAAATTTCATCCCCGATGCTGAGGCTCAATGATGAGTTTCAGCAGATCTAACTAATCCGAGTGATGGAGAAAGTCTCCCTGCGTGTACTCTTGAAGAGTTCTAGTCATTTGGGCTCCCGGATAAATTTTTATCGACCATTTAAAAAAAAAAACAACATGAAAATTACATCCCCGATGCTGAGGCTCGATGACGAGTTGCCGTAGATCGAGTGATTCCGAGTGATGGAGAAAGTCTCCCTGCGTGTACTCGTGAAGAGTTCTAGTCATTTAAGCTCCCGGATAAATTTCTATCCACCATTAAAAAGAAAAAAAACATAACAAGTTAATCCTCGATGCTGAGGCTCGATGACAAGTTTCCGTAGATCTAGCAATTCCGAGTGATTGAGAAAGACTCCCTGCATGTACTGGTGAAGAGTTCTAGTAATTTGGGCTCCCGGGTAAATTTTTATCGACCATTAAAAAAAAAAAAAAAAACAACATAAAAATTGCATCCCCGATGCTGAGGCTCGTTGACGAGTTTCAGTAGATCCAGCGATTCCGATCGATGGAGAAAGTCTCTCTGCGTGTAATCGTGAAGAGTTCTAGTCATTTGGGCTGGCGGGTAAATTGTTATCGATCATTTTTCAAAAAAAAAAAACATCATACAAATTTCATCCCCGATGCTGAGCCTCGATGACGAGTTTGTTTGTTTGTTTGTTTGTTTTATTATTTATTTAGCTTATAGCTACTACATTTCCTCATCGCAGGAGGTTCACATTAAATATTTATTTCAGTCAACTGTACTAACAATGGTTATGTTCGGTTTCGCAGTATTTCGCTTCATTCTTTTCATTCATTCCATGCTGTTTACATGTTCTCTCACATATTTCTTTA
The DNA here is from genome assembly GCA_963921915.1 of Hyposoter dolosus. NCBI lineage: Eukaryota > Metazoa > Arthropoda > Insecta > Hymenoptera > Ichneumonidae > Hyposoter > Hyposoter dolosus. The sequence goes on along the minus strand of OY998136.1, from coordinate 14,627,176 downwards.
GCTTTCTTTTGAAAGCATTCAGTGTTGCAGTGTTTCTTAATTCTCTTGGAAGTTCATTATACATGGAAAACCCGCTCTGCGTTATTGACTTTTCTGCTGTTTTGGTTTTGCACCATTTGATATTTATTTGTCCTTTATTTCTCGTATTATAATTATGGTCATTTCCCGTTAGTCTTATTTCTCTTTTGAGGTAGTCTGGTGCTTTATTGTTAACTATTTTATGGACAAATATACACGTATTATAAAAAATTCTCTGCTGCATACTCATGGAACAAAGTGTTTCCAGCATCCTTCTGATCGGTGTGTATCGGTCGCATCTCAGTATCGCTCGCATTGCACGGTTTTGTGTCTTTTGTCATCTTTGGACATTAAATTTACTGAAACTGGCCATTAGTGTATTGCAGTACTCAAAATGCGGAGCAATAATCGTTTTGTAAATGGTGACTAACGTATACATTGACACATGTCTATTAATTCTGTACAGAAAATTCACTTTTTTTGCAATTTTTTTAATTATAAATTCCGCTTATTGATTAAATGATAAGTTTTCGTCAATTACTATTCCTAAATACTTGGTCTCTTCAATTTCTTCAATCAGTTCTTCGTCTATTTTAATATTACATGTGTTCGGTTGTATTCGTTTTCTGTGGTCTCTTATAAGCATGAATTTGGATTTCTGTACATTTAATTTCAGTGAATTTAGTCTCGAATATTTTGCAAAATTATTTAGTTCCTGATTTAGTTTGTGTTCAATCGTATCTACGTTATCCCCATTTACATACAGTATCATGTCGTCCGCAAATAAGTTACATTCTGCCAATTGAAATTCGTTTACAATATCATTTATGTACATAATAAATAGTAATGGTCCGAGGATCGATCCCTGCGGGACCCCGTGTGGTACGAGCGTTTCCGCAGATATACAATTCAGATGTTTTGTCTTTTGTTTCCTGTTAGTTAAATATGATCTTATCCATTCATGGGCTTTACCATTCCATATTTCCATAATTTATGTATTAATGTATTTCTGTCTATTGTTTCAATGCTCGTTTAAAATCTATGAATACCACGCCGATCATCTCACCGTTGTCCATATGTTCTCGCCATTGAATCAGCGTTTTCTGTAGTGCCATTTCACACGATATGCCTTTTCGAAAACCTGATTGGTTTTCATTTATAATGTCATTTAATTCCAAATATTCTATTAGTCTTGTTTGTACAATTTTTTCAATGATTTTTTCATAGATTGGTAATATGTTGATCGGTCTATATTCTTCCGCTTTTTTGCTCCCTTTAACTTTTTGGATGGGTATAATGAAGGATATTTTCCATTTCTCAGGACATGCCTGCTTCCAATGATCTGTTTATTACAGAGAGAAGTACTTTACTGTTCCCTTTCCAATTTAGTTTCATTATTTCCGCTGTAATTCCTTCCTCTGTCCCTTTTTTATTCTCGAGACTTTGCATGATTTTATCTACTTCGAGCCATTCCACTCTTCTGAACCCGTCTATTTTAATTTCCACCCGGTCGTCCATATCAAAGGTTCGCGGTCCTATTCCTATATCCTTTATTATGTTATCGATACTCTTAACAAAATATTTATTGAATTTTTCGCAAATTTCTTGCTGTTTTGTGCTTTTTTGTCCTTCAAATGTAATATATTCCACTTCGTTGACTAGCTTTTTTGATCCTATAAGTTCTTTCATTTCTTTTCACATTTTTTTAGAGTCTGTTTTATTTTGATCAATTTTATTTTCGTAATATTGTTTTTTTATGTATTCTTGCTATTTGCACTGCTTTATTCCTCTCGTCCTTGTATGTTATCCAATCATCCACTTCGTTTGTTTGCCGTGCTTTTATATAAGCATTGTCCCTATTTTTTTGTGCAATTTTTACTTCATTCGTTATCCAACGTTTTGTCATCCATTTTGCTTTCACCTTCTTTATTACTGTTGGAGCAAATTTGTCCAATGTGTCTATTGTTCTCTTTATATAATTGTCTGCCATTTGGTTTATAGAAATACTTGCGTCATATTTGTCTTGTCTTACATTTGTTTTAAAAAATTCTATGTACATATCTGGATCTATTTTTTTGTAGTCACGTTTTAAAATTTCTCTGTCCTTAATATTACTACTTTTTTCACTATTATTAATGGCTATATTTACAATTTGATGGTCACTTATTTTCGGAGTCAGTAGTACTTCCGTTTTTGTATAAAAATTCGAGAAGACTAGATCAATTATCGTTTTGGAAGTTTTTGTTATTCTCTTTGGCTGTGAAACATATTGTTCTAGTCCCAGTTCAGACAAGTCCCGTAATAATTTTTTAGTGTAGTGTCTATTTGTGTTAACGTCTATATTGAAGTCTCCTACTATCATTATTTTACCATTGTCAATTATTTTTTCACATTCTTTAGTTATTTCTTGTATAAATCTCCCATCATTTTTATTCGGTGAGTGGTAAATATTGCACAAAATCATTCCTTCGTATTTCCCTATCAATTTTATAGTGCTCAACCATACAATTCCATCTCTATATATATTTGTAATTTCTTCATATCCAATATTTTGTTTGATATAAGTTATTACTCCTCCTGTTCTACTACTATTGCTGTTACAACGTATTGTGACATAATTTACAATTTTAAGCTCAAAATCATTGACTTCTTCTGTTACATGTGTTTCAGTAAGACATAACATTTCCGGTTCGTATTCTATTATAAGCTGTTCAATTTCATCTTTATGGTGCATAAATCCTTGTATATTAAGAAGCATGATAATCTGTTCTTTATGCTTTTTTGGACCTTTCGTTGCTATTCTTTTGAATATAATATATTTTTTTGTGCTCTTGCTTCCATCCGTTGGTAAACCTCACATTTGCGATCTGTTGCTTGGTGATCCATGCTTGAGTCTGTTATATTTTTTCATAAGATATTCGCAATTGCAACACTTATTCCCTGCACCCGAGCACGCTTTTTCGTGGTGAGAACCCGCACATTTCCTACATCCTATTGCATTTTTACACTCTTGAGCCATATGGCTGTATCCCCAACACTTATAGCACTGCAACACTCTTATGTAGTCGTAGACCGAGCATCTTTTCCATCCCATTTTTACTTTATTCCCTTCTATAATTGTTTTGTGAGTTTTCGGATCCGCTTCCACAATAATATTACTATTACCCTTCCTGTTTCTGCTTTTATTCACTATTTTAATTTTAAACGATTCCGTGTCATTTTCCAATTCATTTTGTCGCACTAAATTTTTTAATATTTCATCATCTTTCATTTCACTTATTTTCTCTTCAATGTCTATTATTTTGAACATTGGTAGTTTTTTATTGTTTGTTTTGATATTGCACTGCTGTCCGAAATTGTTCTTTAACACCTCACTGAGAGTTTCTTTATCACTTTTATTTGTGCACTTTAATATTATTTTTCCTTTTTGTCCATGTTTTATTTTGTTGATGCCGACTCCCATGCTCATAATATCAATTTTATTTTTAATCAGTTGTATTGTTTTTTCACTAGTTTGCGCTGTGATGGGCTCAATTACAATTTCTTCTGCGCTTGCTCTTTTGACCTTGGTTGCATATGTTTCTTTTTCTTGCTCGTTTTCGCAGGCTTGGTTCTTTACCTCTCTTCCTCCTGTTTGGATATTCCCTTTTTGCTGTGTGTCTTTTTGTGTCATAGTGTCCAATTTGATTTTTATATGGTTCAATTCCTCTTTTCATTTTGATATTTCTTGCACAAATTCTTCTGGTATACTGCTCTTAATAAATTCTTGTTGTTCTTTTTTGTTGTTTACAATTTCAGTCAAGATTACCTCCTTGAATTTTTCAATTTCCGCCCTCACAATATTTCCTATAGACTCTTTCATTTTTTTACATTCTATTTGGCTATCATTCATTTTGTTTACTTTTGATAATGATTAATCAATTTTTTGTCAAGATTCATTTCCACTTCACTTTCTCCTTCAACTTCTTCATTTTCTCCTCTCATCCTTTTTGCCTTTCGTGTTTCTTCTGCTTTATTCGGTGTGCTATTTGTTCTCGTCCTTTCTATAATTTTTCCCGTGCATTTTACTAATTCGTTTTTATCGTAAACTTTATATATTTCAGCACAACTGGGGTGAAACTCTTTCATGCACAATTGACATTCAAAGAAGGTTTTTACGATACGTTTTTTGCACTGTTTGCATGCGACCTCTTTATCACAGTTTGTTGCCATTTCATGTCCGGACACCTGAAGCTGAGGTTAGCTGATTTGCGATGTTATATGTTTCCCGCGTTCAGTTGTCCGGTTATGTAACGATCAGTTACCGAAATTGGCATTGGAGCCCCAGGTTGATTGACACTGGTCGACGTCACACCGTTTTAGGTTGACCTCCACTGTGATTGATTTCCGCAATTTGAGTATCACTGTTCTTTATCGGGATCCCCACGATGATAACCACTGTTGTTATTGTGTCAGCTGTTCGATGTATGTCGTCGTTTATTTCACTGTATTTTGCACTTTGCCATCATGTCTCATTATTTTATCGTCGTTTAGTTTTTGTATACGTTTTTTACAGTGTCCGATTTGACAGAAATCTTCTATGTAACCTGTAAAGAGGACATGACTGTGAGTTTTAACGGCGGGGTAATGATGGTCACCGGTTTGCCGCCATTTTTCCTATCAAAAACGTGCTGTTCTCGATCACTGTCACTATTTCTGTTGTTATCGATCGTTTAACCCACCTTATCACAGATTGCTTATCACGAGAGGACTCACAGTGTCACAACTTATGCTACTGCACTTTCTCTCTATTGACGCTTCCGTATTTCTCCTGAAAACACAACTTTATTCGCACGATCCAATAACCGTCTCTACAAGTTACCGTAGATCTAGTGATTCCGAGTGATGGAGAAAGTCTCCCTGCGTGTACTTATGAAGAGTTCTGGTCACTCGGGCTCCCGGAAAAATTATTATGGACCATTTTTGAAAAAAAAAACAACATAAAAATTTCATCCCCGACGCTGAGGCTCAATTATGAGTTTCAGTAGATCTAGCGAATCCAAGTGATGGAAAAAGTCTCCCTGCGTGTACTCGTAAAGAGTTCTAGTTATTTGGGCTCCTGGATAAATTTGTATAGACCTATTTTGAAAAAAAAAACAACATAAAAATTTAATCCTCGCTGGTGAGGCTCGATGACGAGTTGCCGTAGATCTAGTGATTCCGAGTGATGGAGAAAGTCTCAATGCGTGTACTCGTGAAGAGTTCTGGTCACTCGGGCTCCCAGATAAGTTTTTATCAACCAATTTAGAAAAAAAAAACAACATAAAAAATCCATCCCCGATGCTGAGGCTCGTTGACGAGTTTCTGTACATCCAGCGATTCCGAATGATGGAGAAAGTCTCCCTGCGTGTACTCGTGAAGAGTTCTAGTCATTTGGGCTCTCGGATAAATTTCTATCCACCATTAAAAAGAAAAAAAAAACTAAAAATTTCATCCTCGATGCTGAGGCGCGATGACTAGTTTCCGTAGATCTAGTGATTCCGAGTGATGGAGAAAGTCTCCCTGCGTGTACTCGTGAAGAGTTCTGGTCACTCGAGCTCCCGGAAAAATTATTATGGACCATTTTTGAAAAATAAAAAACAACATAAAAATGACATCCCCGATGCTGAGGCGCAATAACGAGTTTTAATAGATCTAGCGATTCCGAGTGATGGAGAAAGTCTCCCTGCGTGTACTTGTGAAAAGTTCTGGTCACTCGGGCTCCCGGAAAAATTATTATGGACCATTTTTGAAAAAAAAAACAACATTAAAATGACATCCCCGATGCTGAGGCTCAATGACGAGTTTCAATAGATCTAGCGATTTCGAGTGATTGAGAAAGACTCCCTGCGTGTACTCGTGAAGAGTTCCAGTCGTTTGGGCTCGTGGATAAATTTCTATCAACCATTAAAAAGAAAAAAAAACATAACAATTTCATCCTCGATGCTGAGGCGCGATGACTAGTTTCCGTAGATCTAGCGATTCCGAGGGATGGAGAAAGTCTCCCTGCGTGTACTTCTGAAGAGTTCTGGTCACTCGGGCTCCCGGAAAAATTATTATGGACCATTTTTGAAAAAAAACAACATAAAAATGACATCCCCGATGCTGAGGCTCAATGACGAGATTCAATAGATCTAGCGATTCCGAGCGATGGAAAAAGTCTCCCTGCGTGGACTCGTGAAGAGTTCTAGTCATTTGGGCTGGCGGGTAAATTGTTATCGACCATTAAAAAAAAAAACATTATAAAAATTTCATCCCCGATGCTGAGGCTCGATGACGAGTTTCCGTAGATCTAGCGATTCCGTGTGATGGAGACAGACTCCCTGCGTGTACTCGTGAAGAGTTCTAGTAATTTCAGCTCCCAGATAAATTTCTATCCACCATTAACCCTAGAACTCATGAGTGGGGTGAGAACGCACCCCAATTTTTTATTTAAAAAATGAGTTTTTCGCTTATGTTTTCCGGTTTTCAGTCTTCGAATGGGTTTTTCGTGACCTAAATATGTACAAAATTAGATGTTCCGGGTACCGTTCTCTTCCTTATGAAAAAATGAAGAGAATGGTGTATGAAAAAGTATTTTTATCACCATAGGGCCGGTTTTATGATCGAAAAACGCGTGGGGTGCGCTCGAACCTCAGTCATGAGGTTGAGGGCAGAAAAAGAGATACATGAGGTCTAGGGTCAAAAAGAAAAAAAACATAAAAATTTCATCCTCGTTGCTGAGGCTCGATGACGAGTTTCAGTAGAACTAGCGAATCTAAGTGACGGAGAAATTTTTTCCTGCGGGTCATCGTGAAAAGTTCTAGTCATTTGGGCTCCCGAGTGAATTTTTATCGACCATTAAAAAAAAAAAAAAACAACATAAAAATTTCATCTTCGATGCTGAGGCTCGATGACGAGTTTCAGTAGATCTAGCGAATCTGAGTGACGTAGAAATTTTCCCTGCGTGTAATCGTGAAGAGCTCTAGTCATTTGGGCTGCCGGGTAAACTTTTATCGACCATTTGTGAAAAAAAAACAACATAAAAAATTCATCCCCGATGCTGAGGCTCGTTGACGAGTTTAACCAGATCCAGCGATTCTGTTCGATGGAGAAAGTCTCTTTGCGTGTAATCGTGAAGAGTTCTAGTCATTTGGGCGGGCGGGTAAATTATTATCGACCATTTAAAAAAAGAAACATCATAAAAATTTCATCCCAGATGCTGAGGCTCGATGACGAGTTTCCGTAGATTTAGCAATTCCGTGTGATGGAGAAAGATTGCCTGCGTGTACTCGTGGAGAGTTCTAGTCATTTGGGCTCCCGGATAAATTTTTATCAACCGTTTTTGAAAAAAAAACACGTAAAAATTGCATACCCGATGCTGAGGCTCCATGACGAGTTTCAGTAGATCTAGCGATTCCAAGTGATGGAAAAAGTCTCCCTGCGTGTAATCGTGAAGAGTTCTAGTCATTTGGGCTCCTGGATAAATTTCTATCAACCATTAAAAAGAAAAAAAACATAAAAGTTTCATTCTCGATGCTGATGCTCGATGACAAGTTTTCCCAGATCTAGCGATTCCGAGTAATTGAGAAAGACTGCCTGCGTATACTCGTGAAGAGTTCTAGTAATTTCGGCTCCCGGGTAAATTTTTATACACCATTTTTGTAAAAAAAAAACAACATAAAAATTGCATCCCCGATGCTGAGGCTCGACGACGAGTTTCAGTAGATCTAGCGATTCCGAGTGATGGAAAAAGTCTCCCCACGTGTACTCGTGCAGAGTTCTAGTCATTTGGGCTCCCGGATAAATTTCTATCCACCATTAAAAAGAAAAAAAAAATTTCATCCTCTATGTTGAGGCGCGATGACTAGTTTCTGTAGATCTGGCGATGCCGAGGGATGGAGAAGGCCTCCCTGCGTAGATTCGTGAAGAGTTCTAGTCATTTGGGCTCGCGGGTACATTTTTATCGACCATTTTTGAAAAAAAAACAACATAAAAATTGCATCCCCGATTCTGAGACTCCATGACGAGTTGCCGTAGATCTAGTGATTCCGAGTGATGGAGAAAGTCTCTCTGCGTGTAGTCGTGAAGAGTTCTAGTCATTTGGGCTCCCGGATAAATTTTTATCCACCATTTAAAAAAAAAGAGGCTCGACGACGAGTTTCAGGAGATCTAGCGATTACGAGTGATAGAGAAAATTTCACTGCGTGGATTCGTGAAAAGTTCTAGTCATTTGGGCTCCGGGTAAATTTTTATCGACCATTTGTGAAAAAAAACAACATAAAAATTTCATCCCCGATGCTGAGGCTCGATGACGAGTTGCCGTAGATCTAGTGATTCCGAGTGATGGAGAAAGTCTCCCTGCGTGTACTCGTGAAGAGTTCTCGTCACTCGGGCTCCCGGATAAATGCTTATCGACCAATTTTGAAAAAAAAAAACAACACAAAAATTTCATCCTCGATGCTGAGGCTCGATGACCAGTTGCCGTAGATTTAGTGATTCCGAGTGATGAAGAAAATCTCCCTGCATGTACTCGTGAAGAGTTTTGGTCACTCGGGCTCCCGAAGAAATTATTATGGATAATTTTTGAAAAAAAAAACAACATAAAAATGACATCCCCGATGCTGAGTCGCAATGACGAGTTTCAATAGATCTAGCGATTCCGAGTGATGGAAAAAGTCTCCCTGCATGTACTCGTGAAGAGTTCTCGTCACTCGGGCTCCCGGATAAATTCTTATCGACCAATTTTGAAAAAAAAACAACATAAAAAATCGATCCCCGATGCTGAGGCTCGATGACGAGTTTCCGTAGATCTAGCAATTCCGAGTGATTGAGAAAGACTCCCTGCATGTACTGGTGAAGAGTTTTAGTAATTTGGGCTCCCGGGTAAATTTTTATCGACCATTTAAAAAAAAAAAAAAACAACATAAAAATTGCATCCCCGATGCTGAGGCTCGTTGACGAATTTCAGTAGATCCAGCGATTCCGATCGATGGAGAAAGTCTCTCTGCGTGTAATCGTGAAGAGTTCTAGTCATTTGGGCTGGCGGGTAAATTGTTATCGATCATTTTTCAAAAAAAAAAAACATCATACAAATTTCATCCCCGATGGTGAGGCTCGATGACGAGTTTCAGTAGATTTAGGGATTCCGACCGACTGACTAGGAAACGTTTTCAAGTGTGCCCCTCCGATTTCGATGAAACTATGGTATGTTATAGAGGGTCAAAATCGATGACATACGTATTTTTTTTTATCGGCCCGAACTCATTTTAAAGTGGTTAAGCACCCCTCCAAAGTTGACCACCTCCCAAGATGATTTTTCTGTTTTGCATATAAGGGGGGGATTTTGATAACTAATAATGATAGTAATAAGTACCTTGTCAAAAGTGATGAAAAACAGACTTCGAATATTCTGAAGAACTCTTTATTTCAGGGGTTAACTTGTATATACAAAGTTTATTTTTTACATTAGAAACAACATGTTCATCGGGGCTCAATGAATCCAACAGCACCGTGAAGAGCATGCAAGAATACAGAATACGTGCTTTCGATTTTTTCCCAAAAACTGAATTCTTATCGACTTTTTTCCCAATATTGCGGATTATGTCTAATATTTAGCCATGAATCATTGAATAACATTGTTTGAGGCTCGCATTTATTCTAGCATCGCTGTCTTATCATTTTACTGTTTTATCAATTTTTTTCAAGAAACGTGAATATTTTTCATTTCAAGCAGACTATCAACTACTCGAAAATTCGATGTGTGTCATATATAAACAAGTCATATCTCTATTTGAATTAATTCTATGGCACAGAGATTTGAGGGGTAAGAGCTGGGAAAAAGATAAACAAAAAACAAGTAGTGATTATTACCCATTTTGCATTGAAAAAATGAATAAAGAAATTATTTTTGTTACTTTGATTCATACACTAAATACACCTGTAAATAGTTTTGTGAATAAATTATGTTTTTATATAATACAAAATTGTTGAATATGCACATGATTCTACTTCCTCTACCGTGGCCACACCCTCTAAACAAAAACAAGTTCCAAGTTTATCTATAAATCGTTTTATGGATGATAGTCGGTACAATAATGATATTCATCTAAAAATCGCTGTAGGCAAAGTGATTTTTTACACCAAGAACATCTGATTACTGTGACATTCGTGCAACCTTCGATTTCACAGTTCGGATGAGATGGCTGTCCTAATGCAAAATCGACGGGGTTATCAAATTCATCAGGTTTCTTTGCAATGAACCCGCTTTTATGCCATGCATAACGAAACAAATTATGATATCGCGCAGATGACAGTTGGTTGTGAACTAAAGACTGTAATTTTATTATATTAATCCTTAAATGTAAATTTAAATCATGATCAAGAAGAACTACGGTGTCTGAAAAATGACGAATTTAATTTTTCCATATACGGAAGCCGAAAACATCGAGAGGTTGAATTTTTCCAGTGGTTCCTTTCGGTATCAATAAAGTCGTCAACTGTTTGTCTGGGGGTGTTGTCTCTTGCACAACTCTAGAACAATGCCCACTCCAACAATCAATTAGAAGTAGACTCTTCGGTCCCGCTTTTGGGATAAACACTTCTTCTAACTACATCTTGAAGTGCTCTGTAATGAATCATTGTGATTAATACCTTTTGAATATATGCAGCGTGAATAAAGAATTATTATGACTGAAGTAAGTTTTCCTGATTTGGAAGCTGTGATGAAAACATTTGGCGGTCTGAATAAATGTTGTTCATCTATAGGTCCGAACGTTCCGGATGGTTTTTTTAAAACAATAAATAAAGGAGATAATAATTTTCCGTCCGTTTAAATTGTAGGCTGTATAGTATAACTGTGCGTTGTTGAAGTTACTGATTGTACTATGCACGACACTTGTTTAGTTCCTTCTTCCTTTAACGTTCGTCCAGAATGAATCTCTATTTGGAAACCTCTCTGATCAGAATTATATATATTTTGTAATCCATATTCGGAAATATAAGGTTCAACTCTTTTCAAAAATTCTTCAGCACTCTTGTGTAAATATTCACTATTTTCCACTGATTTTCGCGTGACGAATTTATTGATTTTTCTGCTAGTAATGCGATGGATCTTCTTAAAGTGAAGTAACCACGTTGGCGATGCTTTAAATCGAAAATCCTTTTGACTGATAAGTCCTTGGGCCTTTAAAGCCCATCTTCGCAGATCCGTATCATGAACAATCAATCCTACGTCAATGGCATTTTTCATATTCTGCAATGTATACTCTGATATGCGAGCCAATCAATCCTACGTCAATGGCATTTTTAATATTCTGCAATGTATACTCTGATATGCGAACCAATTTTTCCATTGTTGTCCCTCCCTGGTTGATTTGGTGTGCCCATCGACGCAATTGTTATACTGATTCGACTTTTTTATATCAATGACGAACCGTATCAATTGAGCGATTTTTTTTCGTCTTTGCACTTCTCCAATATTCAACAGCTCTTCTTTTATAATCGAAACTTAAAGGGTCGTCATCTTCTGAACAGCTATCTTCAGGTCCTTCGGAAGGCACCTGAAAATCTGCATCTTCCACTGCGAACGTTTCAAGATTTTTTTGAGGGCTCCTCAAAGTCAAGAGAATTTTCCTCAATCATTTCCACACTATTATATTCTGTCATGCTTTGTAATAAAATATTTTCAAAGTTCGATGCTATTTCACGTTCATCATTTGTTAACGGGGACTCGGGTATATTCATTACTTCAAATGCTGCCCACAGAAGTTTAATAACGTTTATTGGATTCACTTTCATTGTAAACGTGAAAAGAAATTCAATAACTGCTCGAAGTTCTGTTATTAACGTATTAACAAGCACTGAACGGTCTCACGACTTTTCCGATAAAAAAAAATACGTATGTCATCGATTTTGACCCTCTATAACATACCAGAGTTTCATCGAAATCGGAGGGGGACACTTGAAAACGTTTCCTTTAAGCGGAAGGTATTCGTCTTCTCAGATGTACCGCACGTCTTCAAAAATATTCGCAATCGTTTATACAACGAGCGTCGCTTGAGTGTAAGTCTTACGAAAAATCAATTTTTAATTAATATAAATAATTGTTTCTGACTGTGTTTTAATTATTTATGAATTGTCATGTATAAAATAATGACGCAATTTAACATTAATGTACACAGATATAATGATATTTAAAAAATTACAGACAAGTCCGGATAAAGAATTCATCGATTGGAAGTTTTTCGAAACATTATTTAAACTGGACACCCAATACCCTGGAAACGCCAGAGCATGTCCAAAGTTATCCAAGCGTCATCTGGAGTTGGATAATTCGTCTAAGATGCGTGTTCGTTCAGCCACTCAGGTACTTTTTTTCTCTATGTTTGGTCATTGTAAAAATACCTAATTTAATGGTTTTTTCTCCAATTGTGCGATATCCTTTGTTTTGTTACAGATCTTCAGTAATTCGGTAGCGCAAGGGTTAGCGTTTTACGCATCCCACAAACATCAAGAATTTCGTAACTGCTAGGAAACGATCGCTTTCTGCAAGCGTCTTAACAACGCCTTTGATGCATTAAATCGAAAAACGCCAAACGAAGGTCTTACCCTTCAATCGTCAGATTTCAAGGTAACGAATTGATGTTTCTTGTTAATTTATCCAAAAATTGTACATTCGATTGGGATCTGAAAATGAAAACGTCGTTCCGCTGCAATTAGCTGGCGCTCAGAGAGAAAGAGAGAGAGAGAAAGATTTTTATGCGCTTTTTTTTTCAGGTACTAGAAGATACGCTGCAGTGGCTTTATGATTGACAGTCCGCTGTTCTCGCTGGCAAACTCAGTTCTCAAGAATTTCTAACACAGGGCACAGCTACGGGATTGAGATTATCATTAAGGTCAACGATGGACATGCGCGTTTACCTGACAAAGAAATTCGATTTTCAATATTTGTTGACTGGCAAAGTGAACCAAGACAACCTGGAGGTGAATAAAATTCATAATAGTAATTAAGTTAAATTAATTAATCCATTTACTTATATATACTTATCTGTTTTATACTGTTATATACTTATCTGTTCTAGACATTTTTCGGCACAATTAGACAGGCTGCCGGCTGCAATGACCACCCCATGTGCCCAACTTTTCTGCAATTATATAAGTTGCTATCCGTCTACAGCGTCATCAAGCCTCCAAAATACGGTTATTGTAGTGTTACCGCAGAACCGGAGCCGGGAAAAAATGAAAAATCGCAGGGTAAAATGGCGAAATGGAAAGAAGAAATCCGTCAAAAGTTGGACGCAGCTTTGACACATGAGTCGTGGGAGGCTGATGATGTAATTGAGTGGAATCCTGAGCATGACTATTCCCTTTAACCGGCTATAGATTGCATAATTTACTTCGTGACAGGTTTCTCATTTTAATTAAGTTATTCTTCCATCTTTTACTAACCCAATGCTCGTAGCTGTACCTAACACCTCTTTTTGTAAAATCTTTTGAGTAGGTCAAGTCAGTATCCCAGTACAAAGAATCACTATATATTTTCTACATCTAGAAATCTATATACAATCTCTATATACAATCTGAAATTTTCCAGCTTTCTGAATCTCTTTCAGATTCTTTTTACTGGGAAATAATTATGTTTGCACGTATTTTCAGGTTTGCATACTAATTCTCTCACTTTGGGATGGGCAAATTATATATTTAGCCGTGTTCTAATTATTTTATATTGTCTAAACTTCTAGGTTACTTATGCAAGCAGGTCTTGAAAAGGTATGAATCTTGTCATATTTGCAAAGAATCTGTCGCATCAAATATGTGCCGGAAAACCTTCCATCGCTCAATTTGTCGACATCCAATCTCGCGGTGGCTTGATTCATGCCAATGTACATTTTTTTCAATCTGATTTGACATGTCGAATCATGTTGGCCACTTACAGTTTCTCATTCCCATGTCGAGAGCACAGCTCTGAAATTCTATCGTTTGCCGTCGTCTATTATATTCGATTGAGAATGCGACAGTTTGCGCATCAAGAAAATATGAAACTGACGAAAAAATTCGTTGTTAAAAAAAAATTGTCCGAATTGACGAACGAATAAAACCTTATCAGATGATATCTTATCTTTATGGTTATGATTTTCCTTTCATTCTATCCTTTCCTTTCATTCTTTCATTCTCCTAATGGGTTCAATTATGTTGCTGTTTTTTTTGCAAAGGCTCACCGAGTGGCTCGAAAAAAAAAACGTAATGCTGGGGATTTGAACCCAAAATAACCAGACTCCACTCCATGCCTTTACAAACGTGGCTAACTACACATCGGGGTAAGATCATTGAAAAATCGTTCATTGTTATCAGGGTCGCTTGATGTTTAAGGAGGAGTTTAAATATTGTCTAACATAATATATCTTGATTCGAGATTAGTCAGTCATCGTAATCTCTCTTTTTTCTTCAAGGAACAAAATTTATAGAAAATATCATGATCTACAAAATTCTTGGGTTAGGGTTCAATGTTCGTGTATAACGCATGCGTGACTATCGTCATCTCTGTCGCACCGGGCATCCCTCGATCGCAGCGACCCCAGCGGCTTGGCACGTCAAGAGGCCCACGATCGAACCCACAGTTGCAGGACTGCGCTAGCGACCCTGAACCCCCCCCCCCCCCGCCAGTTTTCTCATTCATCAAACGATTTTGCATTCGGGATCCACCATATGGGATCCGCCATCTTGATTTACGAAATTTCGAGTGCAGATTTCTTATCAGCGACCCCGAAAACCCCCGCGTACCAACTTTCGCTTGCATTAATCGATTTCGCATTTGTTGTCCGTCATATTGGATCTGCCATCTTGATTTTCGAAATTTTTAGTGCAGGTTTGTTATCAGCGACCCCGAAAACCCCCGAGTACAAACTTTCGCTTGCATTAAACGATTTCACATTTGTTGTCCGCCATTTTAGACCCGCCATCTTGATTTTTGAAATTTCGAGTGCAGATTTGTAATCAGTGACCCCGAAAACCCCCCCGTACCAATTTTCGTATTGATCAAACGATTTGGCATGTGTGGTCTGCTATGTGGGATCCGCCATCTTGATTTTCGAAATTTTGAATGCAGATTTGTTATCAGCGACCCCAAAAACCCCCGCGTACCAACTTTCGCTTGCATTACACAATTTCGCATTTGTTGTCCGCCATATTGGATCCGCCATCTTTATTTTCGAAATTTCAAGTGCAGATTTGTTATCAGTGACCCCGAAAACCCCCGAGTACCAACTTTCGCTTGCATTACACAATTTCGCATTTGTTGTCCGCCATATTGAATCCGCCATCTTGTCTTTTCCATATTAACAGAAACACGAAACAATATTTCGAAGCCTTCCATTGTATTCGTGTACGTACACCCAACACACTGTTTTCAAGGGACCTGCAGAGGCTTGTAACTAGAGATGTAAAATTACCGTCATTAAGATTTTCTGAAAAATTACCAAAATATGACCGTAAATTTACGGTAAATTGACGTCACTATTTTTGGTCCAATCTTGTGTTGCAAAATTACCGTCACAATTTTATCCGGTCATTTGACAGTAAAAATGGCGTAATAACATCTATTTAGATGCAAAAAATACCGGTCACATTTTTTTTCGTAAATTAACGGTCAGAAAAAAATATGACCGGTTATTTACAACTAGATAGCAGTTGCGTGAGTTGCGTCATGTTTTCACTTCTCATAATCATAATTTTCGTTTTTTTTTTAGTTAAAAAGCAATAGAATACAGCTGAAATATGAACGTTGATACTATTTTTTATTTTGTTTTCATATCTAGCATGACTATCATTATTGTTGAAAATTAAATCTTTATTATCATCAACGTTAAACATAAACATTATTATTATGATAGTATCACATAAACATTTTTAATAAGGAAAAATAACAGTGCGATAATGATTTTAAAAAAATTAAGAACTCAGTCTTGACTCTTGACTAGTCTTGACTCTTTTGACTACCGTTTTTTTTCTTGCTATTGTCTCGTCAAACGTCCAAACTCAAAATTCCATTCTCATGTCCATTTCTGTTTCTGTATCGCCGTGATCTTCTGGTTCTTCATCCTGTGGTTTATCTCGAGCTTGATCGAAGTCTTCTTCAAGTTCCTCAGATAGTTCCCCGTTCGACTCGTCATTGTCTGATGTCACAGCTGCTCTCGGTTTGGGTTTGTTCGTCTTCTTATTTTTTAGAGCTAAATTGTGAGCAATATACGTCAACATGCCTGCACGTTTTATTGTTAGACGGTTACGCTTCGTCGAATGGATTCATCCATAGGTACTGAAGGATCGCTCAGTCGCTGCTGATGTGGGTGGCAAACTCAGAATTGCGACACTTATTTTGCTCAGAGATGTTTTATTGCAGATTCCTTTCCACCAGTTAACAGCGGATGTTACAGAAACGACCCTTTGCACGTAGTTCTTGCCCCAAACTCCTTGATCAGCTATATAGTCACTCAGTTCAGCCAAAAGTTGATTATCATCCAGCTGAAATTTTATTGCCAACTCGAAAATGAGTTGATTTCCGACCATCGATTCTCCGTCAGACAACAGTTTACCCTTGAACACTGGGTCCAAAATATTTGCCGCGAAATGGATTGGATGAAATGCCATATCTCGTCGTTTCTTCAACGCAGAGCGTTGAAACGCAGCTCTTCAAACCGAGTTTTTATCGGTAACTTGAGAGTAGTTCGTACTGCAGCCTCATCTTCCTTTTGGACTTCAGCGAATAGAGCTGAAATTACATGACCATCTTTGATTTCTTTCACTATCGCCGTTGCGTTTTTGACGAGACGTGTAACCGCTGGTAGAGCTGCGATATCTTTGATCAAGAAATTAAGAATATGCGCAATACAACCGTAAAACGCAATTTTCTCCGTCGCATATCGATCTTCTAATAGTTGCCAAGATTTCTTCATAACAGCCGCATTGTCAGTACAAACGCTGAGAACTTTATTAGCACCGACTTTATCGATTATCGCACTCATCTTTTCTGCCATGAATTCTGCGGTTTGTGAGTTGGTCTCAGTTGAGATAGTTTCGAAGAATACTGGCTGTGGTGTAGTGACAATGAAGTTGATAATACCTTCGTTCCGAATATTGCTCCATCCATCGCATTGAATGCCCACGGTCGAAGCAGATGCCACTTTTTCCTCGACATCTTTCTTAACTTTCTCATAAGCGTTGTGGAGCAGAGGATTCGATAATTCGTATCTCGTTGGCAATTTGAAGGAAGGGCGAACTGCTGCGAAGAACTTTTGCCAGTAAACATTCTCCGTAATGGAGAGAGGAGTACCCGATGCTAATACTGCCAAAGCGAGCTGAGTTTGAAGATGATTTTTTTCGGTTTTTGTGATTGTATCGCAAAATCTTGCCATCGACTCACGGTCACGCCGGTTACCTTTCTGTTGCTTTCATGAAGTTGATTCACTTGTGTTTGTGTCATTTGTGTCACTCGCTTGTCCACGGCTCGGAAAATCAGTCTGATTACTCTGATCAGTCAACGGTTTTCCAGCAACCTCGACATCTTCAACGATGAAAGAATTTTCGCTGCGACTTGTTTCCGAGCTGTAACAGTTTCGCCTCGCTTTTTTGTGTCGACTCAGTCGGCTGTGCTTCGCCGGAGATTTGAGAGAATCTTTTATTTTTTGCGGACGACTTTACAGCCATCTTTGAGGTGCTTCACCATCCTTGTGCTGTTTAGAGCATATTTTTTTTACAGTGATTGCAGGCGTAGTGTACCATTTTTTGATTTGGTTGAATACCAAGCCTTGTGAAATGCTTTTTCACGAGCGCTTGAACTTGAACCCGCATCGTCTGTCTTGAGTGTCTTGACTCTTGAATCTTGATAGTCTAGAAAGGAATTATTGATGGATTTAAAAAAATACTTAAAATAAAAAGAAAACAGAATAATAGTTCGACTGTTCCACAGTAAATGTTGAACTGAAAACCGAAACTTATTGCAAAATACCTGTTTTATTTCGTAAATCTGTATAGAAGTATTGACCTTAATCACTTTAACCTCACTTTCTTGCTTCAATTGACTTACTTACTTTTTTTGCCACCACGCTACCACGCTCACTGACGCAACTGGATTATCATTGTATGTAAAAATGAAATCGTCTTTATCGACCGTCGACTTTCGAGTGTTGTGACGAAAATGGTAATTTTTATTCGCGGTTAATTACCGGTTAATGACCGTAAAAATACGGTGAATTTACCGGTCACGTTTACCATTTACATCTCTACTTGTAACCCGGGCAAAGTTTTGGCGACGATGGATCCATTGGAAACATCGAGGCCGTGACCAATCAGAAATTTCCTTGCCAAGGATTGGCTAGGATGGGCACGCAGACCCCTTTGCATGTGTTGTCGGGCGCGCATATACAGACACGTCAAACCCTTCGATGTAGCGTAGTTCTGACAAAATCTGAGAATAAGACTAAGCCCGTGCAAAGTTTTATCTCAGCAATTACTCTATCGATCGTACTGATTTTAGGCTCAATCGAAAGAGCATCGCGTAATTAGTCTCCATGTCAATATTCAGGTCGCTCGACGACTCCTGGACTTTACGGTCAGCTGAAATGTCATCGAAATTGTTGCCAGCTGTTACCCCCATCACCGCGAATCGTTTCATTCCGAGAAAGTATAGACTCGGCGAGCGCTCGGGACAGCAGACGACAGAGCTGGCAAATGTACTTGTCCCGAGACTCTGCCGAGTCTCTTGATGGATTCGAATGGAAGAAGGGCAACTGAACTGAATACCGGAATATTGCATTTATTTTTATCGTTAATACGCATGGAGAAAGAATGAAATGAGAAATGGGATCTTCTGAAAGATAAGTTGCCAGTGGAACTTTTGAGCTCTAAAAACTGCTTCATAGTCTGCCCTGAAAATTGGTCTGAAAACCACTTTAGAGTTTTTTCCTGAAATATACTTTGCAGAGCGCAATTGGAGCCCTCATTTATGCCAATCTCAATCCAATGCAGCAATGTGATTTTTAGTCGTTTCCCACGATTGTGGTAGGGTATCAATTGCACTAAAAACGAACTTCAGGTAGCACGAAAAGTAACTAGCATGGAAGTCGCAGTCGTACGTATTAAACGCAACCAAAATGGCGCAGAGAGTGTTGTCGTCATTACTTGAATGGTATTGCAGATCGGGAACAGTGGTTCTCAACCGAATTGTAATACCAAAATGGGAAACTCGTTAAATGCGTCAAAGTAGGTAAGGCTGAAGGTATACCGGCATGATTTGTCATTGAAAATATGAAAAAATAAAAATAAAAATCTAATATCACGTAAGTATAAAGATCGAAACGCGAACAAATTCTTTATGATTGTTTTATTTGTTTATTAACCAAACAATAATATCTTAGAAATGAAGGTCAAAACAATACCAGATTCTGTACAATTGTTTATTAATTATACAATAAATAATGAAGGTCGAAAAAATGAGCGGTGAAGTTTTATTTATTAAACAAACAATAATATCTAAGAAATAAAGGTCAAAACGATACCAGATCCAGTACAATTGTTTATTAATTATACAATAAATAATGAGGGTCGAAAAATGAGCGGTGAAGTTTTGTTTATTAACCAAACAATAATATATAAGAAATGAAGGTCAAACCGATACCAGATTCTGTATAATTGTTTATTAATTATACAATAAATAATGAAGGGCTGTCAACAAAGACGACGTCGTCCCTCAACAAGAGACACTTCTCCTTCGGCCAAAATATTCCAACGAGATGACTCGCTGACTTGTTCTTTTTACAAAGCGTGGCTGAGTTGACCGACCGACTGAAGAGACTGTTTCTCGCTCGAGCCATCGGTCATCAAATACAATTCACCGTTCTCCGAACCCTCCACTTGTAAGAAACGATTTGTCGTGTGTCCAATTTCGCTTGGTAATATTTTGTCTCTCAACATGGCGTGGATGACTGTGCTCTTGCCGTTACTTGTGCGACCGAGAAATGCGACTTTGATATGATCTCTCTTCAGAAAATCCTGAATGCCTCGAACTTTGTCGATATATCCTTCAACGTTTTCTGTTTCTTCGTTATTTACAATGTTTCTGTCAGCTCGTAATGCTGAAAATCAACCGCATAGTCGTGATTAAATTATCCATAATGACCCTAATTTAATTTTTTGACGAAAGGGGAAATAAAGCCCGAAAACATTCGTTGCCGTTGAATGCCAAACCATCGGTGGCTGAAAATTGTTTGGGGTCAAAAAGACCCAGTGTGTACTCGAAGGGTTAATGAAAAATAGAAAATGAAATTTTTTACCTTTGTCTGGAAATGCGAAACCGCCTCGCCCCCGTACGACATGCCGTCGATGCTGCAGTTCCTGACGCTCGGTAGATCGGACATGGCGTCGCGAACGTTAATAGTCCTGTAAGGCGCCGATTCGTGCCATTTGCAGTTCAATTGGTATTTTTTATCGTCGACCAAGACGTTCAGTTGGCAGGCTCGTTTGCTAAAAACGTGAGTGGGCTCTGGATATATGGGAAACTTTTCGCCCGGGGCTGCAGCGGTGATGATCATTCTGGAGAGAATAAAAAAATCGCCAAATGTGAAAAAAAAACGATTTTTTGACATTTTTGTTTTTATTTTTTTCATTTTTTGACTCGAAAATCGACAATTTCGCGGTTTTTTTTACCTCCTGCGAGTCTGAGGAACTCCGCAGTTTCCTGCCTGCAGAATTCCGTGCGTGCACTGATAGCCCATTTGCACTAAACATGGGAGAGTCAATTCCAAAACCATCGAACGTTTGAAGGAGACGAAATTCCTCACTTTTTCCATCAGGAGAAGCTTCCACCCGCACATTAAGTCTACGTTGCCTTTTTGCGGCAAACGCTGACCAGTTCCAACCGTTTTTTCTCCCTAAAAATCGTACGAGTTTCGTTATAAATTTTTTCGCCATTTCTTTCAAATTTTTTCTATTTTTTTTTCATTGTTTTTCGTTTTTTTTTTCATTATTTTCATTTTTTCTAATTTTTCCGTTTTTTTTCTATTTTTTCTATTTTGTTTTATGTTCATTTATTTTTTTGTAAATAAATATCGGTAATTTCACTTTTTTCTATTTTTTTTTTCCATTTTGCTTCCTCATAGAGGAAGCTATGTGACGGTGAAAATTTTTCTTTTTCAGTTCTCAATGTCAATTTCATTAAAATGTCTCAAAGCATCAGTAGAGTAACTACAGCGATTCTGGACCAAGTGGTGGCGAGGGGTATGCGGTGGCGGGGGAGGCGGGTCGTAGTGTAGGTGCGGGGAGGTGTGGGGGCGGGGTGGCGGCCCCGCCACCGCAGGTCCCCTGCCTAGGAGCTGTGGAGTCCCCGCAACTCCCCACCATGCCCCTCCCGCGTAGGTTGTCCGTTTTGTGAGCGTGGATGGTTGGGTGTGCGAGAGAGATGGATAGATGGGGGGAAATAATGGGTGCGAGAGAGAGGGATGTATGAATGGGGAGACTAATTGGTGTGAGAGAGATGGATGTAGAGCCGGGCGAATTCCATGGAGTGTGAGAGAGAGAGAGAGAGAGAGCGGGGATAGGTGGCGGTGCGGGGTGTGCGGTGGCATGAGTCCCTTCATAACTAGGCCCATGTGCGCGAGGGAGTCAGGTAAATGGGGGAGAAGGGTGTGAGGGACAAGGATAAATGCGGAGAATAGTACAACTGATTGGTGCGAGAGAGATGGATGTGGAGCTGGACCCATTGCATGGAGTGTGAGAGAGAGTGGGATAGGTGATGGTGGTGCGGGGTGTGCGGTGGCATGAGTCTCTTTTCTCTTAATGTCCTGTCTTAGTCAATTCTCTCTCTCTCTCTCTCTCTCTCTCTCTCTCTCTCTCTCTTAGTCGGTTCTTGAAGAACCCCCGTCGAAATCCCTCCTCAGTCCCTTGAAAAATTCCCTTCCGGACTCTGAACCCAATCCTTCAAAATATTCACACCAAAATATTACAAAATGTGACATCTGCATAGGATGGAAATGGTTCAACATGTAAGAGGTATCGTCGGTGTAGACTTTATGATGCTTCACCATAGGCAATTGATGGATCACTCACTATGGTTATGAGAAAGCGACTCTGGAGTGCATTTCCCCGAGCTATAGGGTGACTCTAGCGTAAACATGCGATGACTCATTGAACTCTTTCATGTTCTATGGCAAAATTTACATTTTTATTTTTTATTTTGGAGTGAATAAGATGAAGAAAAAAGAAAAAAAGAATGGGGGGGCGGGGTTTTTTTATGTGAAAGACTAGAGCGATTAGTACAGTTGCAGTCGAAGCATCACGCAGTTTGCATCGATGTAACCGTTTTTTTATTTTTTTTTTTTTTTTTATCATGTCGCAATCCGAACCAAGTTTAACTGCACGGGCGGCAGTAATTAACCCTAGAACTCATGAGTGGGGTGAGAACGCACCCCAATTTTTTATTTAAAAAATGAGTTTTTCGCTTATGTTTTCCGGTTTTCAGTCTTCGAATGGGTTTTTCGTGACCTAAATATGTACAAAATTAGATGTTCCGGGTACCGTTCTCTTCCTTATGAAAAAATGAAGAGAATGGTGTATGAAAAAGTATTTTTATCACCATAGGGCCGGTTTTATGATCGAAAAACGCGTGGGGTGCGCTCGAACCCCAGTCATGAGGTTGAGGGCAGAAAAAGAGATACATGAGGTCTAGGGTTAATACTGTTGAAGAATATATTGAGTGGGAAAAACAATGTGACGATTTCATTGAGTCGCTGAGAACTGAGGCTCGAGTGAAGCGTACACGTTTGCGATTAGGATACAATCAGTGGGTGGAGGCTCAAATTCTTCGTTTAGAGGGTTTGAAGCATAAAACGAGTCAAAGTTTCATACACACCGGTGCGGGAAATAATAATAGTGATAGTGAGCTGATATGGCGTGAGACGGAGAGCGCATTTAAAAGACGTGTAACAACGGGTGCAATTATTAATCAGAGTCATATAGATCCGAGGTTATTCCTCATGGATGCGAGTGAAATAGCGATTAAAAAAGTGCAAGAGGCCATTCATCAACATAACTGTGTTAAGGTGAATACACTGTTTAGTGGTGAATTTGCTGTGGGAGACAAACATGCGTATAAGAGCATAAATACGCGGAACTTTGAACTTTTACGAACGAGCGACTTGAATGCGTGGTATGAGGAGCAGGTTGTTGAGCCTACCCTGGCTAAGCTCGAGGAATTTCAAGAGCAAGACAGTGGGTGGTCGTTACGACGCATTCTCAACCTGACTCTAAATATTAATAAATACAGACCAATGAGTGCGGGTTGTCGTGTTACACTGCCGAGAGATATACGACTGAAAAAGGCTGTTGTGAATGTGCAATCGCGAGACAATAACGCCTGTTTTGCATGGGCAGTGATGGCGGCTCTTTATCCAGCCGAGACGCATAGTGATCGTGTATCATCATATCCAGACTATCGCACTATTCTCAAATTCACGGGCATTAGCTTCCCCGTTGAATTAAATAAAGTTAAAAAATTCGAAATTTTAAATAATCTTTCGATAAATGTTTATGGACTACAAAAGCATGTTGTTGTGCCTATTCACATCACCGCGGAGAAAAAGGATAGACATATCAACCTGCTTTATTTGGAGGCTGGTGGGGAGGATCAAGCTGGACATTATTCGTGGATCAAAAATCTTTCACGTCTAGTGAGTTCCAGTTTGAATAAGTATCAAGCAGCGAAACACATCTGCGATCGGTAAGTGTGTAAAAATAAATTTCACATTAAAAAAAAAAATTGTAGTGCCATTTTATCGTTTTTCTATTTTTATTTTATTCAATTTTTCTAGATGCTTGCACTATTTCTCATCGAGGGAGAAGTTGCAATTGCACGATGTTGATTGTTGCAAAATCAACGACTGTGCGGTTCGACTACCGAGCGATGAGGATAAGTGGCTGAGCTTTTCCAATTCTCAGCGGAAGGAGCGGGTGCCATTCATTGTTTATGCAGACCTTGAATGCATTCTGGAAAAAACTTCTGAAGAAGAGCAGAGGAACAACGGACGTCTGCAACATCATCATCCATTTAGTGCAGGTTGTTATATAAGGTGTGCTTACGACAACTCTCTTTCGGGGTATTATGCTCATCGCGGGGATGATTGTATTGCATGGCTCGTGAACCATTTAAAGGCGTTAGCTCTGCAGGTAGAAAAAATCTTGACGAAGAATGTTCCCATGCGCGAGCTAACACCCTTAGAGTGGAAGCGATTTCGTGAGGATCGAGCGTGTCATATTTGTGAAAAAGATTTCTCAAAAGAAGACCTGCGGGCGCGTGATCATTGCCATTTGACCGGAAAATTTAGAGGTCCTGCCCATTTAGACTGCAATTTAAATTATAAAAATTCTTTTTTTATTCCAATAGTTTTTCATAATTTATCCGGTTACGATGCTCATTTTATAATTAAAGAGATCACTATGGCGTTCGAGGGTAAAACCGATGTCCTACCTCTGACGAAGGAAAAATATATTTCATTTTCGAAAACAATTCAAACGTCGAAGGACTCGAGAAAAAATATTAAGCTAAGATTCATCGACTCATTTAAATTTCTCGCGGCTAGTTTGGACAAGTTGGCCTCATTTTTAACCATTGATAAATTGAAAATTTTAAAATCACAATTTCAAAGTTTATCATCTGATGATTTTATGCTATTAACTCGTAAGGGTGTATTTCCCTACGAATACATAGATAGCAAAGAAAAGTTAGACGAGACATCTCTACCATCCCAAGATGCATTCTACAGTTCTTTGATGGGGGAGAGTATAAGTGAGTCGGAGTATGGCCATGCTAAGGATGTATGGGAAAGGTTTTCAGTGCGAACGCTCGGTGAATACAGCGATTTGTATTTAAAAACAGACGTCTTGCTGTTGGCCGACATTTTCGAAAACTTTCGTGACACATGCATGCTTAGCTATACCCTCGACCCGGCACACTATTATACCCTTCCCGGCTACACTTGGGATGCTATGATGAAAAGAACTGGCGTGAAATTTGAATTGCTAATGGACATTGACATGGTTTTATTCGTTGAGAGAGGTATACGCGGTGGTTTGAGCCAATGCTCCACCAGATATGCCAAAGCCAATAATAAATACATGCAATCGTTTGATTCATCGAGTCCATCGTCTTACCTAATGTATTACGATGTCAATAATTTATATGGTTGGGCAATGAGTCAACCTCTCCCTTACGCGGAATTTCAATGGGTCGAAGATGTGTCAACTTTCAATATAGAATCGATCGCGCTTGATTCATCGCACGGTTATATCCTCGAAGTTGATTTAGAATATCCGCAGAATTTGCACGATGCGCACATTGACCTGCCGTTTTGTCCAACGCATGGTAAGCCCCCAGGCAAGAAGCAGGAAAAATTGTTGGCTACGGTGCATGACAAAACACGTTATGTAATACATTATCGTGCGCTCCAGCAATGTTTGCAGCATGGCCTTCGGGTTTCCAAGATCCATAGAATACTGAAATTCAAACAATCGTCTTGGCTGCGAACGTATATTGAGTTGAATACTCATTTTCGGACAAACGCCAAGAATGAGTTTGAAAAAACATTATTCAAATTAATGAATAACGCGGTGTTTGGCAAAACGATGGAAGATGTACGCAGCCATGTGCAGGTCAAACTCTTGACTAAATGGGAAGGCAGGTATAGTGCAGAGGCAATGATCGCAAAGCCAAATTTCCATAGTTGTAGCATATTTGCTGAGAATTTAATTGCAGTGGAATTGCGTAATCTCGAGGTGAAATTTAATAAGCCCATATATGTGGGTATGGCAATTTTAGATATTTCTAAGACATGCTTGTATGAATTTCATCATGATTTTATGGTTCCACTGTATCGTGATAAATGCACTGTGATGTATACGGACACTGATAGTCTTATATATCATATTAAATGTGATGATGTTTATGAAGACATGCGAAGAAATATAAACAAATTTGACACGAGTGACTATCCCACGGACAATGTATATAATATTCCCCACGTGAACAAAAAGGTCCCAGGACTCATGAAAGATGAGAACAATGGCGCGATTATGACCGAGTTTGTTGGGCTCAGGTCAAAAATGTATGCGACACGCGTTGATGGAAAGAGAGAGACAAAAAAAGTCAAGGGAGTCAAGAGTAATGTCGTTGTGAGGACAATAGAGTTTGATGATTATTTAAAATGCTTGAGAGATGATATAGAAATGACTCGCAGTCAATCATGCATTCGATCGACATTGCATCAGGTATATACCATCTCTGAAACAAAAATTGCCTTAAGTCCCCATGATGACAAAAGGTATATAATTCCTGAGAGTGTTCGAACGTTGCCGTGGGGGCACTATAGAGTGCCACTCTAATTTTATTTATGAATATTAAATAAGTTTATTCATGTCACACATCCGGCAAATGTAAAAAAATTACACATCCGGCAAATGTAAAAAATGAATAAAAATGTTTGGATCTAATTGTGTGTCATAGCATCTTCTTTTTCAAAGAAAACCCCTCAATACCACTTTTCAGCATGGACAAGTGTTGTCGGGAGAGGCTGCTGCTGCTGCTGCTGCTGCTGCTGCTGCTGCGCATCCGGCAGGTTGAAAAAAACAAACATCCGCTGATACAATTTTTTTTTCACATTTCATTTATTTTTTTCACTATTTATCCAGCTATTGTGTGCATTGTCAAAGCCGAGCCATTTTACAAGTGACCGACTACCACGTTTCTTCAACACTTTCTCAACGAGGTAAATATTGGGATATTTCACATGGTACTCCATGTGAAAGTAGAGTAGTTCATGTTGATAGAAACTACCGGAAATCGCTTCATCCTGATAATCTCTCAAATTATATGTTATGGGATGGGTTTTCCTCACTCGATCAATCGTGAATATTTCCGTTGTCCAATTGGGCGTATAACCCTTCTCAAATACATGCTTGAATTTACTTATACGAACTTTGTCACCAACGTTGAATTCTTTTTCTCCTCCGGCTTCACCATTGTCTCAACAATGGTTTTGTTGAAAATATTAAACAAAATTTCTTTTTCATTCGTAGCATTGACATTTTTCGGTTTCATTTTTATGGTTCGATGGGTGGTATTATTATATTCATTAATTATCTTATCAATAATATCGAGCCATTTCCAACTTCCGCGAAAGCTAAACTCTTTCCACATTTTGTTCTTAAGTGTACGAATGAAACGTTCACAAATTGATGCTTTCAAGTGGCTATACGTAGAATACATGTGAACGTTGAACTTTTTCAGCATCGTCTTAAAATCAGAATTATAGAATTCTTTTCCATGATCAACGTGCAGGTTTTTTGGTACACGTCCTTCCAAGAGTATTGACTTCATTGCAGCGGTGACATCTTTCGCACTCTTCGTTTTTAAAGGTTTGGCCCAGGCGAATTTGGAGAAAATATCGATGACGGTGAGGAGAAATTTGTGCTTGGAGTTGTGTTGAGCATATGCAGACATATCAACGAGGTCAGCTTGCCACGTCTCGTCCAGACCGCGTATATCCACATGGCGACGTGGGAAATTCCGTCGAGCTGGCTTATGCAACTCCTCGACTACGGCACGCTTCTTATCCTCACTCATCCTTTCTCGGTGGTGGTGGTGGTGGTGGTGGTGGTGGTGGTGGTGGTGGTGGTGGTGGTGGTGGTGGTGGTGGTGGTGGTGGTGGTGGTGGTGGTGGTGGATTTTCCAAAATCGTCACACTTTTGAGTGGGGTGGGCTTTGGATCTTTTTGCTTAACTTTATCATCAATTCTCTCTACTTGCGCGCGCGGCGGTCACTAATATTATCTCTCTGAGACGTTCTTCAAGAGCAATTATCATTTTTTCACATCGGTCCATCGCAGACGTTAGTATTTTTTCACTTAGACCCATAACATGGGATTGTAATATAGTCAGATTAACAGCATCATGTGGTGCTATGGCATCGCCAACGTTACACACACGTTTTTCCTCTAAATTATAGTGACCGTCTGCCGTAGTCTTGAATCCAACACCTGGTTTACCGGCAAGACCAACAGTCGTGCTTAACTGTCGTCCAAACACATCAACGGTCATGTTGAGAATGCGTAAAAAATCGGGGGCTCATGCACATTAATAAATGATTTTAGCTTCACGTAATTCTTCAATAATTGAAATTATCTCGTTGGAATGTGAAGAGTTGCCAGCGAGTTGAGATGCGAGTAATAGACGAAGACGGTCAACTAGCTCATTCGGATCATCCCAGTAAACATAGTCGAAGGTTGTGTTTTTTCCAAACGTTTTAAACACATCGCCGCTGCCGACACCACCACCACCACCACCACCACCTTTGTGTCGCCTCTCTTCCTCCACCCCCTCCTCATCCGCCCCCCCACGAGCCACTATATTTGATATATAATTCTTGAATTTATAACTATGATCTCGTCGTATTGCACCATTGCGCTTGTAAAATTTTCTATGAGCATTTGTAGCATTAATAATTTTGGCATAATGAGGCAAATCGTTGGGGCTTAAATAGCTCAAGCTGGGCACTTTTTTGAACAACAACTCGACTAATCCCGCAGTCTTGGGATACTTCTGATCTCCAATGTGGATGTAATCAGATCGGAAGTGGATCGGTGAATCGCCAATCATGAGTTTATTGCCAACAAGGTTTCGCACTCCATATGAGACATCGAGCGTTATTTTTTTATCATTGCGAAGAAGTCCCAAATATTCTTGAATTAATTCATCAACATCGGCGGTTGATTTGTCATCGTCATCGGTTGATATCTCTCCATCCCTCTCACCATCCGTAGCATTTCGCTCGATAACCGTGTCATCGAGAATTCCCGAAAAGTCTTGGCGTGTATCATTGCGACGGTCATCCTCCGCGGCTGCTGCTACCTCCTCCTCCTCCTCCTCCGCCTCCTCCTCCTCTTTCTCCTTCTTAATATTCATTTTTTCATCCTTAATTTCATGCTTCATGTTCTTATTGTATGAGACGAGCTTTTCCAACGGATCGATGATTGCTTGAAACACATCTTGCATTTTCTGTTGAGTACTATTACGTCCGATCTTCAACATTCGATGTTTTCGTCTGATTGCATCACTCGCCTTGGCAAGTTGATGCAACATTGTCTTTTCCCGCAAAATGTCTTTGCTTTTCATGTTTACACGTGCAAAGTAGAGCTTTGACTGTCTGTTTATTAACGAAGAGCACTCATTTATCACACACACAGTTTAGAAAAGAATCGAAACCTCTTCTATATCTGCCCGCATTAATTTCACTATCCTTGTCGATGGTGATGAATCCATACCTGTCAGACTTCCAACACTTTATGCACAAATCTTTGAAGCGATTATAAGTCATATCGGTATTAACATGATCGTTGTACACATGTTTAAGATTCATATCATCCTGTTTGAAGAGCACAACAAAGTTTGCATTGTCCCTGACGAGATGTTTGGGGATACGAGTATATGTCTGACAGAGATAAAAACTATCGACAATCTCATGTCTACCCATGGAGAAAAATGCTCTCACATTATCCTGTTTTTCACACGATATATCATCAAAGATGAAAATAGAATTTGGACGAGCGTCACTGGGCGATACAACTTGTTCATGCTCGTTGAATGGATAATATTTAATCCCCTCCACCGGTTGAAGTAATTTTTCAAGTAGCCTATATTTTGGCTGTTTCAACGACTTGGAGTATAAATAAATATTCTCAAATCTCAGACCATTTGGATGAATTAGGAGGGTGAGTAAAGCATTCGTTTTTCCACAATTCGAGGGGCCGCAAAACACAGCGCGTATACTATCGGGAAGTAAATTTCCATGACACTTTTTTTTCCCAACACCGCCGCCGCCGCCGCTCGCACCATCCACAAATTCATCAAAATTTATTATGGGGAGTTTTCCACCCGAAACTTGTTTCTTGAACGTCATCTCGCATCGGACTAATGTGAAAAGGCATATAAATAGCTCTTTATATTGGCTAAAACAATCAGTTGAGCATTGACCCCAGCATGGTGATGATCGTGCATGGAAAAGGTTTAATCAACACTCTAATCAACAAACTTCCCGTTGAACTACATCTGCCTGGTTATCAATATTGTGGGCCCGGTACAAAGTTGGCTAAGCGTCTCACTCGCGGCGATCCAGGTATCAATCCATTGGATGCGGCATGCAAACAACACGATATTGCATATTCAAAGAATCGTGAGAATCTAGCAGCAAGACATTGGGCCGATAAAGTCTTGGCTGAACGGGCGTGGCAACGTGTAATCTCGAGAGACGCCGGTGTTGGTGAGAGAGCAAGTGCTTGGGCAGTGGCAAACATTATGAAGGCGAAAACAAAACTCGGCTTGGGCATGAAGGAGCGAAAGAAGAATAAGAAAAATAAAAAATATGTTTGCTTGAAAAAAGTTATTGCTGCTGCGAGGAGGAGGATGATACCAAGCGGTGATCCTCGAAAAGTTGTAATGTCGGCATTGAAGGGTGCGCGCGACAGTGTGAAGAATGTTAAAGTACGCACACCACGAATTATACCTGTTCCACGAAAAACTGGCGGTATATTGCCCCTCATACCCATCTTTGCAGGCCTGAGCGCTGCTGGTGCCTTGACTGGTGGGGCTGCGGCTGTGGCTAATGCAGTTAATAATGCTCAAGCGGCAAAGAGTGAATTGGAGGAAAGAAAGCGACATAATGCGAGTGTAGAGGCCATTGCACTGGGCAAAGGTTTACATTTGAAACCATACAAACAGGGTCTGGGTCTTCACATCAAGTCAAAAAACGAATAATCATGCTACCACATCGACCCCTCACCGATCTCGATCTCGCGAGAGTTATCAAAGTCATGAAAGTTCCCAATTTCCGCGGAGTTTTCATGCGCGATACACTGCCCGCGAGTGGACCTCTCAAAAGCGAGTCGGCAATTGTGAATTTGGATGAGAATGTGGGTTCCGGCACACACTGGGTGGCATACAAAAAGATTGGAAAGAAAATCTTCTATTTCGATAGTTTTGGCAACCTTCCACCACCATCCGAGCTCATTGATTACTTTGGCGTTGCTGGTAGCATGCATTATAATTATAAAAAATATCAGGAATTCGATACAATTGAATGTGGACATTTGTGTTTAAAGTTTCTCTGCGGTCAGTTGAATCGTCGAAATAGATATGTACTATATAAATGAGAATTGTGGAACTATGCATTCAGTCGAGCTCTCATCACCATGGATGATAGCTTAACCCTCACAATATCTGGATCATCCTCCATTCTCGAGGCACAATTCTTTCCCCCCATTGAACTCTCACCACACAAAAACTATATCCTCGGACTCGTTGAGCTATTGACATTTAATTCAATTCCCAACGTAGATGAGGGTAATAATAAATTTCACGTTGGAACGCATGTGGTGACCATACCAACGGGCAGTTATGAAATAGGAGATATTGAAGAGTATTTGCAAGCCGAATTATCACCTAGAAAAATTAATATTCAGCTGAAGCCAAATAATAATACTCTACGCAGTGAAATTAAGTGTAGCGAAATTATTGACTTTACGCAGGTTGATTCGATTGGATCATTACTGGGCTTTTCATCGGATGCTTTGCTGAAAGCCAATAAAAGATATGAATCTGATCTGCCCGTCTCCATTCTTAAAGTGAACGCCATACGTGTTGAGTGTAATATAACGAGCGGTGCATACATTAATGGGCGAAAAGTTCATACAATTCATGAATTTTTCCCGTCGGTACCACCCGGCTATAAAATCATCGAAGTGCCCTCACACGTTATTTATTTGCCAATCACGTGTCATACAATCGATAATATTCAGCTTCGGATTGTCGATCAGGACGGGAATTTGATAAATTTCCGCGGCGAAGTTATCACCATACGACTGCATATAAAATCTACATGGGTATAGTTTACCATAGAGTGTTAAATATTAATAAGCCACCGGCATGGAATCGCGAGACCAGTCGACGGTCAACGCTCAAAGAGCTAAGACCCGAAAATCTGCTACTCCTGAAGAATTTGGGTCTCAGAGTTCGTGGAGTACGCGTATAAGAAATTACATATTTTGCGCATTGTGCATGTGCTGCATGAAATGGAGGAGGAGATTATAAACATTCAAACACCCGTCATCTTCGATGAGTCTGTAATACATTATGAGGTTCATGCTCATCAACCGTATGCCTCATCAACTTACAACAACAACGCATTTCAATTCAACATCAGGATTTGTCAATTCTTCCAAGCAAAAGTTCCATCCATATTTGTGGAAAATTGACAAAAGAAAATGGCACACCCACAGCTCCGACAACGAAACTGGTCAACAATGCTATCTGTCATTTGTTTGAGGAAGTACGCTATGAAGTCAATGCCGTTGAAATTGATCGCAATAAAAATGTTGGTATTACTACCCTGATTAAGGGATATGTATCGCTCACTCCGGCCAAGAGCTCGATGCTTGAAAATACTGGCTGGCTCGATGTTGACGAGTCGACACAAATTGTGGATGCGGCGGGCAACTTTGACGTTTGCATACCGTTGAGCATGCTTCTAGGCTTTGCTGAAGATTATCGGAAAATGGTGGTGAATGCGAAGCATGAATTGATTTTGATAAGATCACGCTCCGATGTCAATGCGATAATACAATCGGCTGAAGAAAATGTGAAAATCATCCTGCAGAAAATTGAATGGCTTGTACCTTATGTTACGCTGGCGGATCAGAGAAAAATTCAACTTTTAAGATTTATCGCTAAAGACACACCGATCCCCATGAGTTTCCGCACGTGGGAATTGTATGAGTATCCAATGCTGCCGGCCACATCGAAACACGTGTGGTCAATCAAGACGTCGACGCAGCTGGAGAAGCCACGCTATGTAATCCTTGCGTTTCAAACGGGGCGAAAAAATTTGACGGACATGAATGCGAGCTGTTTCGACCATTGTGATCTTACCAATGTTAAACTCTACTTAAATTCTCAATGTTATCCCTATGGCAATATGAATTTGAATATAGCGAAAAATCAATATGCCCTGCTGTATGACATGTATACAAACTTTCAATCAATGTATTATAATAAGGAGAATGAGCCCTGGCTGAACAAAACCGATTTTCTAAAATGTGCACCGCTTGTTGTAATCGATTGTTCGAAGCAAAATGATTCCCTCAAGTCCGGACCCATAGATGTACGTCTTGAATTTGAAACCAGCACGAATATTCCCGCACAAACATCTGCATACTGTCTCATTCTCCATGATCGCATAGTCGAGTATAATCCAATAAGTGGTGGGGTAAAAAAATTAGTATAAAACTTGTGTGCTGACCGCATTCAACATCAGTCAACATGAACTTTATCATTGATCTACAAGGCTTCAAGGCATCTCAAAATGAGTTCATTCTCAAGGAAATATCAATTATTCAAGCTGATGAGAAAAAATCCGAACCTATAACACTGTTCTTCAAATCACCATATGCCTGGGACACTCTACCACCGCGATGCAAAACAACAAACAAGTGGTTGGAGAGAAATTTTCATGGAATATCTTGGGACTATGGCGGTATTCCATATGACGCAGCAAAAATTATAATTTCATGCATTGTACAACGAGCTCGTGCTATATATGTGAAAGGACACGAGAAAGCTTCATGGCTGATGAATTTCTTGGATTTACCAAGGGAGATTATCGATATGGATACCTTGGGCTGCCCATCGGTGCAGAAATTGCCGAAAGTTCGTCTCAACTGTTCTCACCACCATCACAACCGAGCCGACCAAAATTTGAAATACAGTTGTGCGAATGAAAATGTGAAATCTCTGCGAATTTGGTTATATGTATATCGTGCATTGTGTGATAGAGGGATTTTTAAATAAACAAAACATTTTTATTGTGAATATTCGTTTTTTTTCTTTTTTCGTTTTATTAGAAATACCATTCTCCTCCTCCTCCTCCTCCCCCTTCTCCATTACCACAGCTCAACAGACACCTACACTACGACCCGCCTCCCCCGCCACCGCATACCCCTCGCCTCCACTTGGTCCAGAATCGCTGTAGTTACTCTACTAGCATCCAAAAATCATATCTAGAAAAAATGTCCGGATGTGTGTGTGTATGTTATGGCACTGTAAAATTCAAACGTTCATAATTCGAGAACGGTTTCAGCTACAGGGCTCCCGTTTTGCCCAGATGTTAATCCATACAAGCTCTTCATTCTCTGATAATTTTGTTGGAATTGCTAGAAAAATAGAAATTGTACAGCATTTTGAAATTTTCAAAAAAAGGGTGTCGACGCTCTAATTTCCGCAAATTTAAAGATTTATTACTAATTTTTTTGTTATAAATAGAGTATCATAATAGGAAGGTTGGTATTGAATTTGGGGAATATCGGTCAAACGGTTTAAATTTTATGATCTTTCGAATTTTACGAAAATCTGAGATTTTCGAAAAATCGTCCAATCGCTCTAATTTCTGCAAATTTTGTAAAATATTGTGTATAAGTGTGTACTTCCTCTTTACTTTCTAGAAAAGTTGTCAAAATTACATAATTTAAATGCAGATAGAAAAAAAGCTGCGAATTGAAATTTGCAAATTGCTTCCTCAAGTTGCTCAAGATGCACGATGCTCAAAGCTTCCTCTATGAGGAAGCCAAAATAAAAAATATAGCTTCCTCATAAAGGAAGATTCGAAGCCAAAATAAAGAGATAGCTTTCTCATAGAGGAAGATTTGAGCATCGTGCATCTTGAGCAACTTGAGGAAGCAATTTGCAGGTTTTTTGTATTTGCATTTAAATAATATAATTCGACCACTTTTCGAGAAACTAAAGATCACGTACAGACTTATACACAATATCATGCAAAATTTGCTGAAATTAGAGCGGTTGGACGATTTTTAAAAAATCTCAGATTTTCGTAAAATTCGAAAAATCATCAAATTTAAACGGTTCAACCGATATTTCCCAAATTCGATACCAATCTTTCTATTATGATACTCTATTTATAAAAAAAAAAAAATAGTAACAAATCTTAAAATTTGCGTAAGTTAGAACGTCGACCTTTGTTTGAAAATTTAAAAATTCCGTAGAATTCGTATTTTTCCAGCAATTCCAACAAAAATCTCAGATAGTTCTCGAGTTATGAACGTTTGAATTTTACAATGCCGGAACATACAGACACACACACATCCGGACATTTTTATTTCATTATTCATAATGAAATGAAAAATGACTGTATTGTGAATATCTTACTTCCGGGCAACCGTCGTTACGCGGATTCTTCGCTGTGCACTGCTGTGTTGATATTGCGTTATGAGTTGTATGCAGCCGCGGCCACCTTGCGGAATTGGAGCAGCGTGTTGATTAACAACTTCCAAGAAAATAGCGGTTGTAGTTGAAGGTGTGAGTGAGCAGAATTTCCATTGACAAGTACCGCCAAGTCCGACTTCTTGTTTACCCACACAGGGTCCTTTGACGTTGAGCGAAACGCACGGGCCAATCGCACCGGAAACTTTGATTTCTCTCGAAGTTTTAATTTTCAGAGTCGCGTTGAAAGTCATTTTCAAATCTCTTTTCGGATCCCTGCTAAAAACACGCTGGTAAGTTTGCTTGAAAAGCGAGGAATTGAAAGAATCTCCCATGACCATGTGACCACCGGTGGAATTGCAACATTGTCGCATTTCCAGAAGTCCAGTTTGATCGAGGGCGCATGAATAAATGTCAATTATGTGACCAGTCGTCGCAGCCCGAGCTGCCAACCCGTCGTAATGTTTCGTCGCTTTTTTCATGTGCTTCGCGTTGTCCTTGTGGATATCGTGATGCGATCTTATTGGCTGACGAAGATCGTCCGTTACCACTTGACCAGGCCCTTGAGAACATGGCCCACCGACGAAGAGCGTGATTCTGCAAATACAAATGATCGGAGCGCATGAAGTAACAAAGTTAGCAAACTAACTTCAGCAAAAAAAAATGCTTCCCCGTCGAATGGAATCCCGAAAGAAAATATTTACCTGGCACCCGTGTTGGCATAACTTGCCTCCAGGAGACCAGTAGCAACGGCAAGCGCAACGCCGGTTGATCGCAGAGATCGTTTTCCTGGACCAACGGGCCAAGGATCCCGCTGCAGCTCTCCCAGCAAATCAGTCAAGCTCATGTCGCACTTGTGAACCGGTTGAAGAAACCGATTAGCCGGTGGTATCGGTTAACCGGTGGGGCCTCTCTGCTGATTTGGGTTTTGACCTGGTACCGACCAACATATCCTGGACTTGTTTAGGCTGCAAATCCTTTGTACCGCGGAACACGTGACTTTTGCTACATCCCTCGCAATCGAGCTCGTGCACTTGAACCATTTTCCCAAAGGTTATGAGGGTCTACCGAGAAACGGCACAGAAGTGTG
The DNA here is from genome assembly GCA_963921915.1 of Hyposoter dolosus. Taxonomy (NCBI): domain Eukaryota; kingdom Metazoa; phylum Arthropoda; class Insecta; order Hymenoptera; family Ichneumonidae; genus Hyposoter; species Hyposoter dolosus. Next base: position 14,590,713 of record OY998136.1, on the reverse strand, counting down.
AAAAAAAACTCGGAAAAGACCGAAAATGAGCGAGCACTGAAGGTTGACCTAAAAGCGCCGCGAAAGTCCCAAAAACGATTCAAGGAAACCGAAAAAATCTGTCACCAATGCGGAGCAAAACTGGGAAACGGCACGAAAGTGTCCTCGAACCCGGAGGATGCCGAGAAACTTGCGCGCACCGAAGGTCGACCGAGAAACGGCACAAAAGTGTCCAAAGAAACTCGGAGAAGGCCGAAAACGAGCGTGCACTGATGGGTAACCGAGAAGCGGCACAAAAGTGTCCAAAACGACTCGAGGAAACTGAAGGCGTCACACACGAACGCGAAGGCAAACTGGGAAACGGCACGAAAGTGTCCTTGAACCCGGAGGATGCCGAAAAACGTACACGCACTGAAGGTCGACCGAGAAACGGCACAAAAGTGTCCAAAGAAACTCGGAGAAGGCCGAAAACGAGCGTGTACTGATGGGTAACCGAGAAGCGGCACAAAAGTGTCCAAAACGACTCGAGGAAACCGAAGGCGTCACACGCGAACGCGAAGGCAAACTGGGAAACGGCACGAAAGTGTCCTTGAACCCGGAGGATGCCGAAAAACGTACGCGCACTGAAGGTCGACCGAGAAACGGCACAAAAGTGTTCAAAGAAACTCGGAGAAGGCCGAAAACGAGCGTGCACTGATGGTTAACCGAGAAGCGGCACAAAAGTGTCCAAAACGACAAGCAAACGGAGGCAAACTAGAAAACAGCACGAAAGTGTCCTTGAATCCGGAGGATGCCGAAAAACGCACGCACACTGAAGGTTGACCAAAAAACGGCGCAAAGGTGTCCAAACAAGAGGCTGTCGCTTTGTTCCTGCAAAAAGACGAAAAAATCCATGAGATTTTGAAGGCCAAAGAAAAAAACGCCGAACGGAGAACATTTATCCAGCAGCAGAGAAGAACCGAGACGAGAGCCTCGAATTTTTCACTCCCACACAATTCGCACGCTTTTTAGAACGTACAAAAATAATTAAAAAATTAAATACTCACCCTCATCCACTTGCGTTTTTCCTTTTTCTGGCGTAATTGTTTGTGTTTCGCCTCCAACTCTTCGCCCTAGTCTTCCACCTCGCTGACCTCGCTCTCCCAAATTTCTTCTCCATCGGTTCCTCGTTCTTCTAATGGATTATTTACATTTAAATTAGTACATTTTAAATAGAAATGGAAATAGAAATAGAAATAAATAGAAATAGAAAAAGAAAAAAAAATACACAGAAATAAATAGAAACAGAAACCATTATTACAACTGAAACAAAATTAGAAAATTTCCAGCTATCAGTACTTGTGGGTACCATTACCCACTGGGAAATTTGCAAATTTTGTTTCAGTTGTAATAACAAAGAACATAGATTTACATGGAAGCACAGGGCTTATGGGCGCGCTTGGCACGGTTTCTCTGGGGTCCGCGTAGTGCTGACCCCAGCCACCGCGGCGCTGCTATGTATCCGTGTGAACGAATACTATGACGCTGGGGTCATAGCGCGTACTCTCTCGCACCCAGCCGCTTTTCCGTGCTTGGGGTAATGGTGCATTCTCGCTCGCTCTCACACGTTTTGTAATGCTTGGGGAGCTTGGGGTCCGATGCGTACGACGTATTATTATCGCATTCATCTCTTTTCTATGGGACTTGTAGGAAAGTAACAAACTTTCTCGTCCCCGGCAATGAAGATTTAGACTAATAAAGCGTTCAAACAATATTTTAAAACCAAACTATGTTACAAATCAAGCCTCCCTGATGAATGGGATCGACAAGCAGGATATTTTCTCCAAATGTCGTCGTAGTCGCACGGCGAACCATGAAGTCTAGCGGCGCAGGGGTCCCTGGTTCAATTCCTCGTGGATGCTTTTTTTTTTTCGTGACCGGAAATACATCATTGAACACAAAAATTTATATCATAATCAAATAAAATTAGCAACAATATGCGATTGAAAAATGAGTGTCAGTAGAATAATGCGTAAATTGCCATATTTAGCATTGCTCACATTTTTTATGAATGACATACGTTAAACTCTTTATTTATTTGAATAAATTATAGCAATCTTCAAGCAAAGAATATGTCACTAACTATAAGAGTCCCGATGTTTTTTCGTTCGCATGAAAATTTCTTTTAAAGGTACGAGACATTTACATTCAGTTAAATGCTCGTGCTTGATGGCAACCCGATACAATGTTGCATTGCTTTTCTTCTATCTTCCTCGCATCTTTCGTGGCTCTGTTTTTTAACGGTTTTCGACTGTCGAGCAACAATTTATCGCTCTCATTTCGAGACCATTTTCGCACGAGCTAGCGCGTGTTCGGCTTTTACGGGAAAAATTCTTTTGTACTCTGATATTAGATCGATTCGTTGATTTTGATTAATTTTCGGTAATTTGTCATTTCGTTATTTAACGATGCCTAAAAATAACATTTGTGCTTACAACGGGTGCGATAATTCTGCACGGAAGAGGCCCGATTTGAGTTTTCACCGTTTTCCTCGTGACGACGACCGGTATGTAGTGAAAAGTCAAAGTAACGAGAAAAAACAAAATACAAATCAATTAATATACTGTGACCGCATTAAGGTATAATTGTACATACTTCAGTCTGAAATGACGTTTGCATGAGAATTATTTTTTTACAATTTTTCACATGCACTATCAAAGTGGTTGGAACACTTATTTACTCTTTTAGCGAAAGGTGCTTCCCCGTTTTTTGGGTTTTCTGTTTTCCTGTTTCAATATATATTCTGATTATTGTATATATATATACTGATTGTAAAATATTAATTTCATATTATGCGAAATCGTTTATGCAATTTTCTTATTTTTTCGTGGTTTTGAGCGTCTATCGAAAGACTAAACCAATTTTTCGGGCCATATGAAGCAAAAATTTTAAAAAATTCTGGAAGACCAAACATGAGTCGACACTTTCTACTACGCGAAATTTGTTTTTCCAGTTTTCAATGTCTATGTGCTTAAAATGTCCCAACACATGGAAAAATCATATCTAGGAAAAATGAGCGGATGTGTGTGTGTATATGCGTGTGTGTGGGCATGTTTTGGCACTGTAAAATTCAAACATTTATAACTCGAGAACGGTTTGAGCTACAGGGCTCCCGTTTTGCACAGATGTTAATCTATACAAGCTCTTCATTCTCTGAGAATTTTGTTTGAATTGCTAGAAAAATACGAATTTTACGGCATTTTTAAATTTGCAAAAAAAGTTTGTCACCACTCTAGCTTCCGCAAATTATAAGATTTATTACTAATTATTTTTTTTTATTAAAAAAAAAAAAGTATCATTATAGGAAAGTTGGTATTGAATTTGGAAAATGTCGGTTGAATGGTTTAAATTTTATGATTTTTCAAATTTTACGAAAATCTGGATTTTTTGAAGAATCGTCCAACCGTTCTAATTTCTGCAAATTTTGTGAAATATTGTGTATAACTCTGTACTTCCTCTTTACTTTCTAGAAAAGTTGTCAAAATTATTTTAAAAAAAAAGTAAAAAAAAATCGATAAGTGAGTGACAATTTTATTAAAATAAACGCTGCAAATTGAAAGTTGCAAATTGCTTCCTCAAGATTTAGTACGATGCTCAAAGCTTCCTCTGTACTGAAGTATATTTTTAATTATGGTTTCCTCATAGAGGAAGCTTTGAGCATCGTGCATCTTGAGCATCTTCAGGAAGCAATTTGCAAATTTCAATTTGCAGCGTTTTTCGTATTTCCATTTGAATTATATAATTTCGACAACTTTTCTAGAAATTAAAGAGGAAGTACGGACTTATACACAATATCGTAGAAAATTCGCAAAATTTAAAGCGGTTTGACGATTTTTCGAAAAACTCCGAATTTCGTAAAATTCGCAATATCATGAAATTTAAACAGTTCAACCGATATTTCCCAAATTCAATTCCAACTTTACTATTAAGATACTTTATTTATAAAAAATTTAAAAAATTAGTAAAAACCTTAAAATTTGCGGAAGTTAGAGCGGGGACACTCTTTTTTGGAAAATTTCAAAATGCCGTAGAATTCCTATCTTTCTAGCAATTCCGACAAAATTCTCAGGGAATGAAGAGCTTGTATAGATTTTTTTCTAGAAAGCATTTTTCGATGTTTTGGGACATTTTGAGCATGTTGATATTGAAAACTGGAAAATCAAATTTTCAGCGTCACACAGCTTCCTCTATGAGGAAGAAAAAACCTTGAGGAAAAGAAAAAATAGTAAATTTTTTTGGCTGGTTGGAGGCTGTGAATTTTTCGAAATCCTTTTTAGCTTTGATTCAAATTCCAACAGTTTGATTTAAAATGAAGAAGCAAGTTTTTTTTTCTATTTAATTGCAACTATGTTCTAAACATTCCAACTAAAAATCAGAATTCATTTGACACGTTTTTGAAAGTTGTACCGGCAATAAAGTTTCCGATAAAAATGTGATTGTTTTGTTTGAGTTCTATAAAATATTTACAATCATCATCTCAACTCGTGATTATCTTCTTAATATTATTTTTAACCGTTACTGAGTATGGACTGAAAAGTTGGTTACATCTTTCTACAACGTTTGAATATTTTTCTTGTGAGCATGAAATATTGCATGTATCTTTTTTCCGATGTGTTTAGCTTTAAAAAGTGGATCGCCGTCATTGGGAGAAACGAGTGGCTGCAAGTGGAGCCTCAGAAAATGCAGAATCATCGTGTTTGTTCGGTGCATTTTGACAAACGCGATTTTTTAACTAACAACCGCGCCGGGGGTAAGCCTACGTTAAGTTCGGATGCGCTCCCAACTGTGAGTAGTTTGAAAAATAATTCGATAGCATCTCAGCCGTCCGGTGAACCAACAAACCCTATAGCATCGGAATTGCCCGTTTCCGGAACTGGAGAAGTTTCTGGATCGCGTGAAGTAGTTGTTGCAAAAGCGCGTAGTAAACCTCATTTATCTCGGCGGGAGCAGATTTTGATGAAGAAGCTTGCCACGGCCACTAGTAAATTGAAAAAATCCCGTCAAGTTGTCCGCAATCTCCAGCGCAAAAGTGTAAAAAAATTATCAGTTCCAGAAATCATTGAGGGCGCCGCGCATCACGTTACTGGTGACCGTTTAACTCTTTTAAAAATGCAATTAGAACACATTAAAGTTTCGCCGTGGTCAGAAGACGACAAGCAATTTGCTTTAGGTCTTTTTTATAAGTCGCCCAAAGCTTACGTTTATTTGAGAGAAAAAAAAAATATTTCTTTGCCGTGTGTCACTTCGATTAGGCAATGGGTCAATGATTTAAATTTAACGACTGGAATCAGCCCCGAAGTGTTTGATTTATTAAAAATAAAAGCTTCAACATTGGATGAACGCGAACGCCAATGCGTTTTAATGTGGGACGAAATGGCAATAAAAAAAGTGCTGGAATACAATTCGAAAGCAGACGTGATAGAGGGTTACGAAGATCTTGGTCATCTTGGCCGTACCGACAAAGTCGCAAAATATGCGCTGTTATTTATGCTTCGCGGTTTGACAACATCATGGAAACAGCCGATTGTTTTTTACGTCTCGCATGGAAACGTTGCTGGTGAACAATTGCAAGAACTTATTAAAACCGTTGTGAACTCCGCATTTGATGCTGGATTCGTTGTAAGATCCATGGTTTGTGACCAAGGATCTCCCAACAGAAAAGCAATTAACGCTTTGGGGATAAATGAGGACACACCGTTCGTTACGTTGTCGGGGCATAAAATTTATTTCAATTATGATGTTCCTCATTTGTTTAAAAGCATTCGGAATAATATGCTGAGCAAAGATCTTCTCGTTGCACAATCGCGTATATCGTGGAGTGCGATCCGAGAATTGTACGATGCCGAAAATATGAAAGCGTGTAAAGCGGCGCCTAAACTAACTGAACGCCACGTCAATCCGAATGCTTTTCAGCGTATGAGCGTTCGATATGCAACCCAAGTTTTCAGCGCTTCCGTCTCCGCAGCAATGACTACCGGAAGAATGACCGGAGATCTGAGAAATCCTTTCAATATCGCGACAGCTAACTTCATTAAAAAATTGAATGATGTTTTTGATTGCCTTAACAGTAGATTTGCGAACGATCCGAATCCACTTAAAAGAGCTTTATCAGACAAATCCCCTCAGGTACAGAAATATTTGGAAAATGCACTTCCATGGCTGGATCAATGGACGGTATTGGGCGGTCCGAATCCACCATGTTTTTCGGGTTTAAAAATGGCCATCAAATCTGTTTTAATGTTTTGGAACGATCTCCGCGCGGAGGGAAATCTTTATCTTTTGACTACGCGTTTGAATCAAGATCCGCTTGAAAATCAATTTGGAGTTTTGCGCAGTCGTTCCGGCTACAACGACAATCCATCTGCAAAGCAGTTCAAGCACAACTTACAATATGTTATTAATAACGATTTAGAAACAGCTCCGAGAGGAACGAATTGCGAGGAAGACGGAACCGTTACGTTGCTCGCGAAAAAATCCAAATTAAAAACTGATTCGGTTGAAAATGTTTCGGGTTTGTTGGTTACTACCGACGGGGCAATGAAAAAGAACAGTAGTAACGATGAAGATCATAATGATCAGGATGTTAGTGCGGCGAATACTCTCACTGATGAAATTGTCGAGATTGACGATGACGTACTGGACCGAACAGTTCAAATACCCACAGAGGAACAGAAAAATAGTGAGGTAACTCTCGAATCTTGCACTATGAATTATGTTGCTGGTTACCTCCTCCATGAATGTTTAAAAAAGTTTAATTGTTCGAATTGTAAAGATCTCTTCGTTAAAGATAACCAAAATTTCGAGAACAATAACGAGCTTCTAGTTTTTTTTAAAGCGTACAAAACTGCTGACGGGAATGAACTAGGACATTTAACAGCTCCTGTCGACAAGTTCCACACTTTGATAGTTGCTGCGTACGGACGTTTTCAAACAGAATTTCGATTACATTCCCACGAAGTCGGCATTGGTAACTACCTGAAGCAGTGCATTCACGAAACGTTGACGGAGACCGACAGTGACTTCTGGCTGACAAACGGGGACTGTAAAGATCATCGCGATTTCATCGTAGATTTGTTCGTTCGCACACACATTTTTAACCACCTTAAGTGGATGTCCCGGGATATGAGAGATGCGACGAATAAAAAAAGGGCAAACACCAGCGTTCCCGCGAAGCCAAATCGCAAGATCCTCAAAATTACTCACAGTTGAAGTGACTTTCCTGCAAAATTTCCCGCGTTTTTCAACCAAATTTAACTTTAACGTCGTTTCTTTTGCCATTTTGTAAATTGAAATTTTACTTAATTCGACTAATTTCCTCTTTTTTGATCAATGTTTTACGCGCTTTTTCTTTTTTGAAGTCATTATCTTTTTTAAAGTCATTAAACCCCCTTTCCTCGAACCTACCCTTATCCTTATTCCTTCCCATCCTGACGGAAAAAACTCGCCACCTTCACGTGGTTTCCGTTGAGTAATATCAATCATATGATATCGACGCTTCTTACGAAAAGTAGCACGTTTACATGTTATTTAGCATGTAAACGTGCTACTTTTCGTAAGAAGAGTCGATATAATCATTAATATCCTGATTTTTCACTTTATGATTTTCATTATGACTAACAAAACGCACATCCTTTGCTTGGCTTGTTTCGCTGCTTGATTGATATTAGCTAAGAGCGAGTATACTTGAAAATAAAAAGATATTTTGTCAAATCTTATCAATCTTCTCCTTTACAGAGTTGGTTTTCTACACAATTTTCACGAAAAAAATGTGTTATTTATTTTGGAGCAAATATTTTCATTTCAGCACAGACGACATTTATTTGCTATGAAGTCATATAAAAAACGACTCAATTTTAATTCCAAATGAAAAGATGTCTACTTGGAATTATCATAAATATTAATAATAGTATTAATATTGATTGATAATAAAAATTCTTTTATCAAAAGTCGCGGCAGCGGCTCGACGCCAAGTATTAAAAAAATAACTAGAATACAAGTATAAAATCATAACAAATGTTCTTATTATCTATCAAATATATCGATTTACTCATAGAACGGCTGAAAAATAACTAAACGTAAAAAAAAAAAATATATCTTGCACCGGGATTTGAACCCCGGATCTCTGCGTGTTATCCCCTCTTGAGCTTCAAGCATGAATCTTGCTTAAGACTGAGTGAGAGAGCGTTATTGCCGTTCGCTCGTAAGAGCAAGCGAGACAACGCGAGGGGGCGGGGTCAGCTGACTGCTCAGATGTGTGCGGCACATCGATAGATTGCCGCGCGCTCTACAGTCCAGAAACCGAACTACTTTTTCTGTGCCAAAAGTTAACATGGGCCCTGTGCTTCCATGTAAATCTATGTTCTTTGGTAATAATTATATATTGTTATCAACTTACTTCTATCAGCAACGACTACTCTGAACAAAAATCGTTTTATCCGTGCTTGTTTGTCAGGCTTCGGCAGGGCACTGAGTTCGCCAAGCTCGTCCCACGCTTTTTGAAGTATTGATTCTTCAACTTTGGAAAATCGGCTCGCTTCCCGTCGAGGCTTCGAGCCGTTTTCCAAAGTGTAAAGCTCCAAGTGAGCGTGCCGCATAATTTCCGTGACCCCTTCTGTGTAAATTCGTAATTACAATAAGAGCGGTGTAAATCTTTTCAAGCAATTAAGGTATTCGTTAGTTGACGATAAGCAGTGAAAAAAGTTAATACGCATATATAGTGAAGGTATTTTTACGTGTCCCGAGTTGGAGATTTCGTTTGAAATGCGCTGTCTTCGATTAAGGTGATGGAGCAGTCACCTCGAATTTTCGAAATGAAAATTCTCCGTTGTCGTTTGATTAATCAGAAAAAGGCTCTGTCAGCCGACGCGGGACGATGGCAAAAATCCGCTGACAGGGGCTTTTTTTAATTGGTGAAACCCTATCGAAAATATTCAATTTCGAAAATTGCAGCTATCTCTCTCGCACTCACGTGGCGAGAAAGCGACTGCTCCTTCACCTTAAGAGCGCGATACTTTAAATTTGAATGCTATCGCCAGTGAGTCCTTTTGACTATTCCCAAACACAATTTCAATTAAAGAATGCGTGATTGGATTTTTGGTGGACTCTTTTGGACTCTTACCGTCCAAAGTGAGGGCTGAACACTTGAATTTTTGAAGATTCGCGTACCACAAAAATACTTATTTGTTTATTTTGACTTTTAATTACACGTTGGACTTTTCACAAGTTTACAAGTTCTTATTCAACAACTTCTTTATCGAAAAAAGATGACATTCGCGACATTACCCACTGACGGTAACCGATTCGCGGTAAGAAAGAGAAAAAGGTTTAAAAAATCAGAGGGTACTGGAAAGACAGCCAGGACGTAATATAATAATAAAACTTACGAATAAACGCAAGAATTTGTGGCTTTGTCGCTGTTTTGGCCTTGAAAGTTCGGTGATACCGTTCCAGGACGTTGTCCGTCCTTCTGGGACGCCGGTGTACCGAAAAGGCCGATGGTCCCTTTGTGCTGAGCCAAAATCTTTCGTACTACATTATGAAATCGCTGTACAGGTCAGCGATTTCAGGGCACTCATCGGCCAGTTCGGTGCCCACCAAATCAAATCCCTCGGGAATATCCTCTGCCGGTAACAGCGCCAAATTTCTTACATTTGCTTCGAATTCATAGGCAATTCGAAGCTTCTCCGGATGGTGACGCTTGACCTTTGAAATAACTGCGGTTTTCTTCCGGCGTTTCAGAAGGGCCTATTGTTGGATAATTGAAAAACTTTTTAATTTTATGACTATATATATATAAAGAGTGATTAAAAAAAGCATTCAGTTTAACAGCATATACTCTTAGTAAACAATAGAGGGATAATTGTTATGCACTTACGTGACAGTGATGGAACCAGCAGCCTTGAACTTCTGCTGCTGGAAAAATCGCTGCCAGAGAATTCTGAAGCGCCGGTTCGAAATCCGTAATTATCCTTTCAGGACAAACACCGACCAGTACCGTCGAAAACGCGCTCTGGAGAACCGCCCGGTACGCTTCCTCCGTTTTCCGGCCCATTATTCCTAAGGCCACCGGGAAACCCTGGAAATTGCATTAATTGTTTATTACGGAAACTTATTGTTCAATACATGGTAGGACGAACGACGTGTACCTCCTAATGGTACACGATTAGTAAAAAATGTAATGAAAAAAGTTTTGGGGACCCAAACTTTTATGTTCAGGACATTACCAACATTTACCTCGCCTTTGTATTCCACCATGATGGTGAGAATTTGGATGACACCTTTGATCGATGGTACCACATCGAATGTACCATCGATCAATATTGTGCTGATATTCCGAAATTTTGCGGCATATTCTGCGCAGCCCAGCACAACGTGTTGCTCGTCTATCATTTCTTCATTCCCGTTCATCGGTGCCGGCTTTCTAATTAATATCTCGAAGGGCTCAATGGTGTAGTGGGAGTCACCGACGATTTCACCTGTCTTGCCATCGGCGAGTGGCATGACGTACGACAATTTTTTTATAAGGCTTTCGCTGCTTAGCCATTCCGCGAGTTCGGAAAGGGATTTGGGGAGGATTGGTAGATTTTTTCCTCGACGCCAACGGCTCACGGTCGGCTTGAATTTTGGAAAAGTTTCGAACTGGGCGGCAACGGGATTACTAAAAGGATTTATAGGATGTTGGGTTGCGGTCGAAATAGCGAGGATATGGATAATTGAAGTGTTTTCTTATGTTAGGGATCATGTTTTTTTAACAAAAATAGGACAATTAGCGGTTTTTAACTTTTACATACAGTTTATCACGAATTTTAATGCGTACAAATTTTATAAAAACAGAATGAAGACAGAACTGCTCATTTTTATTGATTCGGAACGGTTGCAGATTTAAATCGGTAGTAGCGAAAGTCGGATTACCGCGCGCAAAGTGTGCGCATGCGCGGAGAGCGGAAATGGAGCAGAAGAATGCGGACATGGCCGTTTGGTCTCTCTGCTGTAGAGCAGTGACTAGAGCCGCCACCAAGCAAACAAGAAGAATGCGGCGTGCGAACAGCCAATACAGCTAGTCTCACGTTGCGGCGGGACTGAAAAAAACAAATGATGTGCAACACGCACGTTGCACATCATTTGTTTTTTTGCACGATCGTCCTCACTGCTCCTCACGCAAGAACGCGTTTCTTTCGGAAAAATGATTCTCCACCATTGCCGGGTAATTCGTCTATCCGTATTTTCTCCGAAACGGTGACCGTGCGCAGTCGCAGTCACAACGTGAGTACTTCTAATGTTTTAAAATTTGTCATATTTTTTTCGTGCTCCGAATTTTTCTTTTTTATGCGTGAACGATATTAAATTCATATTTTTGTTTTTTTCTGTAGATGTACCGGTGTGGAGTTTGCGAAATTTTAGTGGAGCTCTCCGCAGTGGAACATCACAAATATTTCGAGGGGTGCGACGCCGCTGATATTGTTCATATTGAAGCAGGAGACCCTATGGTTTTCCCTGCTCTAGGTACGTAATTTCTTTATCATTAATGTATGTAATGCTGCATAGTTAAAATATTTTTTAAACTGGAATTGCTTTATGTTTTCAGTTCGTCGAAGACTCTTCGAAACAGTGGTGGTCTCGGGTTTTCGAATGACACGAAAACAAAAATTGCTTATCGTCGAAACTGCGGAGCTGGACAAATTCATTATGATGGACACGCCAATTAATGCCACGGACGTAGAGAACGTTAATAATTCATGGAAAATTCTGACCATACGTCTCAACTCGTTGGGCCAAGGTACAGCAACCACGGTGCAATGGAAAAAGGTGCGTTAAAAACAATTATGGCTCTCTTTTTTTTTGTTTATGACAGACTATTTCTTCGTTTTATTTTCATGCATGTTTCTGATTTTGACAGGGACTTCAAGAGTGGAGAACGCTACTCGAGGCAGGCTGGGCTCTCCACGAAAAATCGGTCGAAGGGCACACTCCACGAGACATTGTACGAGTCAAATTCACAGCCGAGGAAAAGAGAATGTTATTTCTCAGGGGGTCCATAAAAAGATTCACTTTGAAAATGACGAAATGGTAATTACTTGAATAATTAAAATTTATTGTAAAATTTAATACAAAAAATGTTTGGCGTTGACACTGCATGAATAAAATATATTGATTTTTGTTTAATTTGGTGTTGGGATCGTTTCGATTTTCTTAAATTAAATATTTCAAAAATATTCAAAAGAGAAAAATTCGGGTTGGAGTATAATGTAAGAATCGTACTGCGAGATTGTAGTAATAAAAAAAAAAAAAAACATAAACAGTCGTCACCGTGAATTGTGATCCGACCGATTTATTCGATACACACGTTTTTCTGATTTTCGTGGTTCTTCCCCTGGTCGTTTTATTTTTTCCTAACGTTTTTTTTATTCAACAAATAAAACTCACTGTCTTGCCGCTGAGTCGTAAGTTTTTTTCATAGGCCCCGGCTCAGTAGTTATTCTTCTATGAATCGTTTCGCGGAACAGTCCCCTTTGGAGTGCAAATGGCTCGCAGCACATCGGAAGATGGTCTCCTTTTTGATGCACCAGAATACCATCACTGTTGATGCTGCCGGTGACCGGACAACCGTTTCTCCCATATTTGCATTTCACATACCTGGAAAGAAAAAAATTTGTAGATTAACGTTGATGCGCAGATTGCCAGTTATATGTTATATTTTCACAAAAAACGGGTGAAAAATAGTTACAGATAAATCTTACCAGCCAATTTGGCATCCCGCTTTCATTCGCTTTCCATTCCGATGCTAATGGTACCGTCCATTCCACAATGTTCGCGTTGTTTTATAAGGATACATTATTACCTCTTCTGAAAAAATTTAAGACCCTTCAAAGAAAAAGAACTTCAAAAACCTTGGTAGAAAAAACATCTACCCTGAAAAACCTTGGTATAAAAAACATCTCGCCTAAAAAACCTTGGGCAACCTCACCTAGAAAAATTTAAGACCCTTAAAATAATACAATGAAGAACAACCTCACAAGAATCTCGCCAAAAATTCAAAACACTTCAAATAAATACAAAAAAGTATACAACAAAAAGTGGCAAGAAAGAATAACACAAAATGATATCATTCACGTGAAGTACTTAATTTTCTGATATCAATAAAAGGACAAGTTTTTCATTCATGTCTAAGAATTGACTGATGAGTGATGAGACAAAATCATTTGTTATTAAAAAATGATGATTCAATCAATGAAGAACCACCGTACAAAAATCTCCTTGATAAATTATTAAAAAACACCTCCAATAAATATTAAAAAATACAACCAAAAATGCTCACATAACGATAATGTAAAAATGGATCATTTGCGTTCAGCACTAAAATTTCTGATACCAATAAGAGAACAAGTTTTTCGTTGAGGTCTGAGAATCGACTAACGACTAATTAGACAAAATCATTTGTTGGCGAAAAAAAGTTTAATCTGAAAAATTAAATACACCTAAAATGAATATAAAAAATACAACAAAGAATGCTCAAATGACATAAATGTAAAAATGGATCATTTGCGTTCAGCACTAAAATTTCTGATACCAATGAGAGGACAAGTTTTTCATTGAGGTCTGAGAATCGACTAACGACTAATTAGAGAAAATCATTTGTTGGCAAAAAAGAGTTTACCTGAAAAATTAAAAACACCTAAAATGAATATAAAAAAATACAACGAAAAATGCTCAAAAAACAATAATGTGAAAATAGTTCATTTACGTTGAGCATTACAATTTCTGTTACCAATCAGAGGACAAATTTTTCATTGAGGTCTGAGAATCGACTAACGACTAATTAGAGAAAATCATTTGTTGGCAAAAAAGAGTTTACCTGAAAAATTAAAAACACCTAAAATGAATATAAAAAAATACAACGAAAAATGCTCAAAAAACAATAATGTGAAAATAGTTCATTTACGTTGAGCATTACAATTTCTGTTACCAATCAGAGGACAAATTTTTCGTTGAGGTCTGAGAATCGACTAACGACTAATTAGACAAAATCATTTGTTGTCAAACAAGAGTTTGTACTAACTTACAAGGCTTCAATGGTTTTTATTAATTTGACCATGTTTTTCGAATTTTCGCCCAGACCGATCCATGATACCCTTAACGACTGCCGCCTCACCCGTACACGGGAAAATTTAAAATCTTTTCGGTGGTAACAGATCGTACCACAGGTTATAACTTGAGGCCCCAATACTGTTTGATCGGTAACGATTTGTTATTTGCTCATATATCTCGCTCATATAGCTCATATATCTATCTCATATATATTGCTCATTCAAGAAAAAATCAGGGTCCACATGTAATACCCACAGTACTTTATACCATTGTTGGTAAAATTGTGCATTGAACATAACTTAAGAAACTCCTAACCAAAAACTTTTCTTCCGCTCGGTAAAAAGACAGCTCATATAGCTAGCGGGCGAAAAGTCGGTACAGAGGAAAGACGTAACCGAAAACATCGCGTCACTCGCAACAAAAAACTTTTCGTCAAATGGGAACAGAGGGATAAGTCGTCAGTCGCAACCAATCAGAAAGACGAGAGCCACACGAGCTCTTTCTCTGTGTCGTATACATACACGCACGCACACTTCAACCATTGCATAATTTTGCCCGTGCAAAGTTTTTTCTCAGCAATTACGGCATCAATCGGGATGATTTAGGGCTCTATCCAGGGGGGATAACTTTAACATTCTCCAGTTCAAATTTCAGATCACCAGATTACTTCTGGGTTTCATAATTCAAGAAAATGTCTACCCCCACCGTCAAAATCGTTTTATTCAGAGCTAATATAAATCTGCCGAGTCTCGGGCCAGCAGACGACTGAGCCGTGCAATGTACTTGACGCGAGACTCTGCCGAGTCTCTGAACGAATACATTCATTAAATAGAAAAAATCAACATATATTCTTTCTTTCAGCCGGGAAGTAAACATTGTCACCGACGAATTTTTTGGATACTACCTTCATTGAGTCTAAAATGATTCTGTCCACAACGGAGTAGAGCCGTTTCGCAGTTGAATCGTGAATTAAAAACGTCCCCAACCAAGAACAATGGAAAATCTTTTATTCATATCATTTATTATTATTCTAATTATTATTCATACTGTGGCCATTGTGTCTTGTGAGAATACAAAAGTAGTCAATCCACACTGATACCAGATGATGCCAGAATTTAATTCTCAGATGCGTCATGGCCGAACTCAGATCTAATTGTTGACAATGATGATCTTGAATATCACAAATTAATTAACTAATTGAACCATGGCTTCTCCCAGGAATATCATAACTTTGTTATGTGGAGTAAGTATATACAGGTACGTGTTTATTCCAATCATTAAAAATTAATTTCTAATCTTGTACCCCTAATATCACCTACTCTCGACGAATTAATGAATTTTTGAATTATTTCTAATAATAACGCAAATAATAATAACTCTGAAGAATTTCAATGGATATTGATTCTGATCTCAACTCATGAAGAATGTATAAATCAATTTTAATTTCAAATAAGTAGACGTGCACGTGTCTACATGACTATAGAGACACTACCGTTATATGTTGATTTTTTCTTGAATGAGCAATTTGCATAAAAAGTTATGGGCCGGACAAGTACTCTGTGCGCATTCGCTCAACGTACGGTGGTGACCGTTTAACAAATCGTTACCGATCAAACAGTATTGGGGCCTCAAGTTATAACCTGTGGTACGATCTGTTACCACCGAAAAGATTTTAAATTTTCCCGTGTACGGGTGAGGCGGCAGTCGTTAAGGGTATCATGGATCGGTCTGGGCGAAAATTCGAAAAACATGGTCAAATTAATAAAAACCATTGAAGCCTTGTAAGTTAGTATAAACTCTTGTTTGACAACAAATGATTTTGTCTAATTAGTCGTTAGTCGATTCTCAGACCTCAACGAAAAATTTGTCCTCTTATTGGTATCAGAAATTTTAGTGCTGAACGCAAATGATCCATTTTTACATTATTGTCATTTGAGCATTTTTTGTTGTATTTTTTATATTCATTTTAGGTGTATTTAATTTTTCAGATTAAACTTTTTTTCGCCAACAAATGATTTTGTCTAATTAGTCGTTAGTCGATTCTCAGACCTCAACGAAAAACTTGTTCTCTTATTGGTATCAGAAATTTTAGTGCTGAACGCAAATGATCCATTTTTACATTTTCGTTATTTGAGCATTTTTGGTTGTATTTTTTAATATTTATTGGAGGTGTTTTTAATAATTTATCAAGGAGATTTTTGTACGGTGGTTCTTCATTGATTGAATCATCATTTTTTAATAACAAATGATTTTGTCTCATCACTCATCAGTCAATTCTTAGACATGAATGAAAAACTTGTCCTTTTATTGATATCAGAAAATTTAGTACTGCACGTGAATGATATCATTTTGTGTTATTCTTTCTTGCCACTTTTTGTTGTATACTTTTTTGTATTTATTTGAAGTGTTTTGAATTTTTGGCGGGATTCTTGTGAGGTTGTTCTTCATTGTATTATTTTAAGGGTCTTAAATTTTTCTAGGTGAGGTTGCCCAAGGATTTTTAGGCGAGATGTTTTTTATACCAAGGTTTTTCAGGGTAGATGTTTTTTCTACCAAGGTTTTCGAATTTCTTTTTCTTTGAAGGGTCTTAAATTTTTTCAGCCGAGGTTGTCAAAGGTTTTATAGGCCAGATGTTTTTTATACCAAGGTTTTTTAGGCGTATGTTTTTTATACCAAGGTTTTTTAGGCGAGTAGATTTATTTGTGAAAACAAATAAAAAAGGGGGTCACCAACAAATGGACTTGTCCAGGCTTTTTTCCCCGGGGACGGGATTTTTGGCTAGTTGTTCCATTGCTGATATTTTGTGCGATAAAATGGGATAAGAAATGGCAATATTAGATATAGGCGTTGACTCGTTCTTTGCCATTTTTATAAAGTACATACAAGTAAAGGAGAAAAATTAATACGAACAAAATTCTCAACATTTTCAGAGGAATTATTTTTTTACAAATATTTTGTTCAATAAATTCAAATGAAATTTTCAACATGTATATAGTAAGGGTAAAGAGAGAAATTAAATTCTCTATATTTGTTATGAGTCACGATATAATGATAACTGATATTTTTAAAGATAAATTCGGGTTAAAGGCCGCAAGACGGGGTCGACGGTTGACTTGAAAACGAGTCTTCTCTCGCAATTTCGTCAAGAAAAATTTGAAGGAAATCATACTACATATTTCCCTAAAGATTCTCCAGGAGGAGCTTTTAGGAATGTCCCGAAGGATTTTTGGATCTCCTGGAGCATGAGTTTCCGTCGGATCTTTTGAGCTCTAAAGACTGCTCAAAAGGCAGACTGTCTTGAAAACTGCTTTGAAGACCGCTTTAAAGTTTTTTCCGGTAAAATAAGCTCTGTAGAGCTCAGATTGAGCCCTTATTGAAGCCTCTATGTCAATTCCCCGACGACATATGATTTTTCGCCAATTACCATGATTTTTGTTTGAGAATGACGATTTTTCATCAATTTGTAAACGAAAATCGATCGTCTCCGAGCACCGACGGTAAAATCATGATTTTTGTTCGTCGACATGGTTTGTTGAGCTGAAAAAAAACGTAAACGCGTGCCATAATCTCAATTTTTCTTAAAAATAGTATTTTTGCCTTTTGCCCATCAGCTTAGAAAAGAAAACAACATTTTTACATCACTTGGGAGCGAAGAATTTTTTGAGTTGGCTGTATAGGAATAAATTGCTGATTTCTTCCCTAGAATTGTACTCTGTGGAGCTTCATTAAAACCCAGAATCATGTCTCTATCTCGATTTTTGAACAAAATATGATTTTTGGCCTATTACCACGATTTTTGCTTGAACATGACGATTTTTCGACAATGTTCAAACTAAAATCGATCGTCTCCGAGCCACGATGGTGATTTCCCGATTAATTCCTCATCGACACGGTTTGCTTAGCTCAAACGGAGCGTAAACACGTGCCATCGTCTTCATTACTCGCCAGAAAACTATTTCCGACTTTTCATCATCGCTACGGAAAGAACAAGTTTTTTTCCTGAATTTAAAGAAGAGAATTTATTGTCTTGGGATGATGGGAGGACGACGCTGATTTTTTTCCTGGAAATATACTCTGTGCAGCCACATTTAATCCTAGAATCATGACATTATCTCATCTCCTCGCCGAGATATGATTTTTGGCCCATTACCACGATTTGTGCTTGAAAATGACGATTTTTCGTCAATTTTCAAACTAAAATCGATCGTCTCCGAGCAACGATGGTGATTTCTCGATTTTTTCCTCATCGACACGGTTTGTTTAGCCCAAACGGAGCGTAAACACGTGCCATCGTCTTCATTACTCGCCAGAAAACCATTTTTGACTTTTCATCATCGCTGTGGAAAGAACAAGTTTTTTTCCTAACTTTGAAGAGAAGAATTTTTTGTCTTGGGATGATGGGAGGACGATGCTGATTTTTTTCCTGAAAAAGTACTTTGTCCAGCCACATTTAAGCCTAGAATCATGCCATTATCTCACCTCCTCCGCGAGATATGATTTTTGGCCCATTACTACGATTTTTGCTTGAAAATTACGATTTTTCGTCAATTTTCAAACTAAAATCGATCGTCTGCGATTTTCAAAGGGTAAAATTATGATTTTTTTTTCAGTCAACATGTTTTGATAAGCTGAAAGCAAGATCAAACACGTCCCAACGTCTCAATTTATCGCAAGAGGGCAATTTTCAACTTTTGATCATCAGCTTTGAAAAATCAAAAAATTTTTACATCAATTTTGCAACGAAGAATTTACCGTGTTGGCTCGATGGGAGTACCATGCTGAAAACTGGTCGCTGTATAATATTTCGCTCCTTCCGGAGCAAAACTCTCACCAACACGATTTTTATGTAGCTTAGCGACAAGATTTTCATGTCGCTGAGAGTTATTGTCGCTTCGCGATTAATCCAACTAGCAGGGAATAAATGCATCGCTATCAGAAAGCAATAAATTTTTTCCCTGTAAGAATCATTTAGACAAACGTTGACGCTGCAAACGATTTCAGAAAACTTGTCGCTCTATAATATTTGGCTCTTTCTGGAGCATAATTCTCAGCGACACGATTTGCATGTCGCTCAGCGACAAGATTTTTATGTCGATGAGAGTTATTGTCGCTTTGTGATTAATCTTACAAACAGGGAAAACATGCATCGCTATCAAAAAGCGATGAATGATTTCCCTGTATAAATGTTGTCGCTGTAAACAATTCCAGAAAACTTCTCGCTCCACGATATTTGTTCTTTCCGGAGCAACAACTTGTCGCTGAGAGTCATCCAGAGCTTCCGGATAACTCGCAGCGACAAGATTTTCATGTGGCTCAGCGACAAGATTTTTATGTCACTGAAAATTATTTGGAGCTTCCGGATAGCTGGCAGCGATGAGAGTTTCATGTGGCTCAGTGACAAGATTTTCATGTGGCTCAGCGACAAGATTTTTATGTCGCTGAGAGTTATTGTCGCTTTGCATTCAATCGAATATCCCAGCGGCGATTTTAGATGTGCTGTAAATGAATAAAATTGTGGGCTTAGGAATAGGGCGAAGGTTGTGAAGCATACTCATTCCTGAAGCATATTCCCCCGTCACTGGAGCATGTCGGTGGTAATGCCAGCTGCAAGTTAGCATTTGTGAGGTTATGACGAGCTGTCAAAGCTGTAAGCACAGTATTCACGTTTATCTTCCATAACCCTGCATTCTCGAGAAAATAAATGGTTAGCCAACGTTTGTTGTTCGACAAGGAACAAGTTTGCAACTGTTATTTTCTCGAAAATACTAACGGCGTGAAAGAAAAATGTGAACCTATTTCAGCTATCTCTCTCACACTCGCGTTCATATGGGCCGTTGAAATATCGATGATGATTTTTTCATCGCGATCAGCTGACGTTTTTCGCCCGCTCGCCTGCACTGTTTGTGTGTCGTCGGTCGCGACCAATCAGAAACACGCCAGCGCCGCGAGGCATTTCTCTGTATCGTATACATACACGCACGCACACTTCGATCATCGCATAATTTTGCCTGTGCAAAGTTTTTTTTCAGCAATTACGGCATCAATCGGGTTGATTAATGGCTCGATCGAAGGGGGATAACTTAATTAGTGTACAGTCCAAATTTCAGATCATGAGATTACCCCTTGGCTTCGTAATTCAAGAAAGAGTCTACCCCCACCGTCGAAATCGCTTTATTCAGAGATAATATACTCGGGTGAGTCTCGGGCAAGCAGACGACGCTGTCAAAAGTACTTGTCCCAAGACTCTGCCGAGTCTCTTGATGGGACAGACGCTCGTTCTCATTCCAATGTCCATGAGATCTTTCGCCTTTGCAAAATACTCCCCATCCCGATAGTGAGGCGTCCGAAAAAATCTTGAGAGTAAAATTTGAATCTCGAATTGGGTTTACTAAGGATCCAATTTTTGATTCCCACCATATAAGATCAGGCAAAAAAGTTTCCGGTTTATTCATGTATCCTTGATACTTTCCTCCGTTGGATGCGAGAGCTAAGTATTTTTCTCGCTCAAAGGCTTTAGTATGGCCCCAGCCGTAGTTGTGTTACGTCCCAAGAGATGGGATCGTTCGGCTCACGGAGCTTTGAGTTTTGACCGCGATATTTGAATTTGTTTGATCAACGGTTTGAGATTCTTTGATATGATCTCCGTGATTTTCCGATTTACCGATTACTATATTTTAACGATTTAGAATTATCTTTGAGGTAGATCGAGGTTTGAGAGGGTTCTTGACCACAGGAGCCTCGTGGACCCCTTTTTAATGAAGGACGGACACTTCTTTTATTATTAAAAGAAAATAACAAATGTCTATTTATTCTTGTTGATGTAGTTGACAATTGGTTTAACACTGAATTTTGTTACACTTGTTAACGTTGAATGGTATTCTTGAGTTAGCTATTATTAACATTGGTAGTTATTTACGATTTAGATTTTTATGAGAGTCAGTTTTGTTCTGAGTTTTGCGCACAATTAATGGTTGCCGCAGATTTAAGATTTAGTAAACGAAGTTGATAACTCTGACTCTCGATGCTAACTGACTTTTTAAAATCATAATTTGTGGGTCCTCGGCTAGGAGTTCTTTTGGATTTTCTGGGGGTAGGATGCTGTAGAAGGGATAGATTTTGTTATAGTCAAATATAAGGATTGGTCTAGGAGTCATTAATTTAGAGTCATTAATTTGTGATTGGTTTGTATTTGGAAGTGAGGACTTTTCTGGAAATGTGATTGGAAGAAAAGTCATTAAAATTAGGCTGTCGCCTAGACTTCCTAGAAAAGGGGCGAGATTGCTCTAGATGCAAGTGGTTGCACGTGCACATCTTGACTTGTAGGAGAGCAAGTTTTACGACTTTAGGCGTGTGGGAATATTTTCGGGTGTGCTTGATTTGAGATAACGAATTTCAACAGTTTTTCAGAGAAAATAATATTAGAGACGATGTAAAGGAAAAACGTTTTCTTATTAATGGTTTTTCGGAGAAATAATATTAGGAATGATGTTAGAGGAAAACATTCATCCTAGATTTAATGTGTTTTCGAGATTTTCTGTAGAGAACAGCTGAAGGGTATTTGGTGACGGAAAGTCGGGTACGCTAGAGCGCACGTGTTACTTTTAAGGACAACGGGTGCTCTGTAAGGGTTTCTGTTGCACTTTGTCTTATGTAATATATAGAGAAATATGTACGATTCGGATTAGAATGTATGCTAAATTCTAATCTAATTGGTACGTATGTAGTTAATATCGACAAATGATGATGTTTGCTAGTTAGCGTACCTACCGATGGTACATGTTTAATGAAAAAATTTATGGGGGGCCTAGCGTGAGAGCTAGGACGTAACAGTTGATCGCAAAACACTCTGATACTGACGTACCGAGGAATTGTGCAAATTCTCGAATTTTTACGGATTTTCAAGACTTTAACTAAGCGCTTTTTCCCTGATATTTTCTTTTTTCTCCTTTGTTAATTCCACCGTCCAGCGTACGGAATTAAAATAAAATCCTAAAAATTTGCAACGCTGGGACGGTGTGATTTGACTTTTCTTTTCGTTTATAATAAATACTAGCTTTTCCAAGAGTTTGCATGTCTCTCTAACATTATCTTGGCACGCGGTGTATGAGTTGCCAAAAAGTAAAAAATCGTCGATATATAGCACGGACAAATATCCTCTTTTTGTCAGGTGCGAAACTATCGGTTTCATTATTTTCGTAAAAATCAAAGGAGCGACGCTAAGGCCGAACGGCAAACATGTAAATTCAAAATATTGTTGATCAATCTGAAACCACACATATTTTCTGTGTGTTTTCGCGAGTGGGATCAGGTAATACGCGTCTTTAAGGTCCAAAGTAGCCATAAAACAATGAGGGCTTATGAGTCTGAGATCCGTTTTCCGTTCTTCCATTTTGAAATGCTCCGTTATAACGAAAGCGTTGAGTTCTTTCAAATTTATAATCAGCCATTTTGAACCGTCGGGTTTCGGTCGTAAAAATATGTTTGAAATGAATTGATTTTTTATCGGGTTACATTTAACTATAGCTCCTTTTCTGAGTAGTTCGTCTATTAGATTTAATGTTTCTCGTTTTTCTGCGGGGGACCACGCGGGTTCGACAGGTACCCTGTTTTGTTCGACTGTTGGTGAAAACGGTATTTTGTATCCCTTGAACCATGAAAGGATCTTCTGATCCGACGTTATTTCTTGCCAATTTTTTAAGAAAAATTGTAATCTACCTGCCGAGATACCTACAAGGTTTAACGTCGTCGACCCTGCGGGTTGTTGTCTCTTCGTTGATACGGTTTGTGATGTGATTGGCTCGCTGTTGTCTCTGGGATCGATATTTCTTCTGCGCTTGAGGTGTTGTGTATTTCTGCCCCCCGGTCGTCCCCGATTGTGTTTTTTGCGCTTGGTAACGCGGCGGGGTCTTGAAGTTTTTTGAGCTTTTTGGTGTTTGATTTTTTGTTGCTGGTTTCAGCTCAGAAAGTGAGCGTTCCAGGTTTTTGGCTGATCGCAAGCGTTCCTCGATATCCTTTCCACACAGTCATTCGTCCGTTGTTGAATTTTGCAGTGCCTGCTTTACCAATATTTTCAGCGGCGCTAAGATAAGGCTTTTTCTCACTGCAGTTTCTTCGCGTTGAAGATCTGCGAGACGTCTCGCTGTGTCGCTTATCGATTCTATTAGCTCAAGGTTGGCGTCGTTATTCCTTTTTATGATTCTTGCCAAAGCCTTCCCTTGAGCGGAAAGGCATGCTGAAATCCTTTCTTGTTGCGAGATAATACGATTATCTCGCTTTATGATCGCGTCCGTCGAAGCCGATTTTAGCTCAGAATTTAATTTTAGCGGATCAATGAAAACGCAATTGCTTGGCGGAGGATATTTTCCCATGATTGCCGTCTTTTCCTCTGACGGCAGGCCTTGTTTGAATATTTCCTGGCATCGCACCTCGATAGGTTTTGGAATTTCCGATGCTAGGGCCCTGTCTGGAGCGATCCGTCTCCCCATGGCTTTGAGGACGTTTTCTGCTAGTCCCCCTTAATCATCGAGCTCCGGGTTCGGTGTTATCTCAACCCTCAGATCTTTGGAACCGCCGTCTTCGGCGTGTTCCTCGGCTCCTCGCAGTGTAACGACGGGTGCACCCCGAGTCGTTGCATCGTCAACTTGTGACCATGGATCATGACCTGTATCAATAAATGCGGAATATTTTTCATGTGAAAGATCACAGTAGCGGCTCAGTTTCAATACTGTCCATGTATGTATTGTGACGAATTTTTCCAACGTTCTAAAACGCCACAAAAGTCGCTCTCTCCTTTCCGTCGATTTTTATACAAAATAAATGATCGAAAAGTTAATGTTGGGCGCCAGTCGCAAAGCGACTCGACGGCGAAGAGAGAGAGACGAAGTTGATCAGCTTGCTAGCAGCGGGATGGGCGGGGCGACCACGAGAATAATCAAGGACACAAAATTACGTTTGAAAATAATAAAAACCAGTTTAATTGTTAACGGGAAAAATTGGATAAAATAATTACAAAAAAAATACGCACGCTCGGGATAAGTTATATCGCAGACATATTTACATGATTTCGATTAAGAAGAGAATTTACTGAATTTCTTGCAACAAAAAGGAAAAAATTTACTGACTCGAAAATAACAAAAGATTTTAACGGGAGAACGAGAAATATAATAATCAAGCGTCTCTAATGAACCGCGGGGGTAGAATCACGAACTCACTCACACAATATTTCTCACACACACGAAAATTGGCCGGGATCCTGCACACTGAACAATCTAAACCGAGCTCGAATTTATTCTCTCCGTGGCTCTACTCACGCCGAGAAAATAAATTTTGAAGATGGTAAATCACGACTATTCAAAGATGTTTTAATCGAAATACCGAGCCCCCGATATTCGCTTACTCAGCCGAGCTATCACACGTAATTCGATTATTATCCCGACCCACTCATACGATCTCGCACTCACACACGCACACAATTACATACTTTTCGCGATCCTTCAGCCCGGGAAGCAACTTACGCCAACCGGAAACAATTATTTACAAAACAAAAACACAACAATGGAGATCTCGAGTACGGCCACGATTACTCTTCGATATTAAAACTCTACTTTAAAGCGCGTATCGGTAAACAGGCGACCGCGGGATAAAATCGAAAGAGCCGACTAAGCAACGCGTGACAAAGCCGTCACCGCGACCAAATTTCTCTCAACACATGAGAAGAGCGATAATTATTTTAATTTAATTAAAGTCACGAAACATGACCCGGGAAAGATGTGCGAGGGCCTACCAACCAAACCAGAGAGTGAAAACGAAGGAACTCACGGTGTTTCTTCCCATTTTCGCGACACGTCCTCTCTGCTCGATACTTCACGAGAATCTCCTCGAGAACAAGAGCGTTACGCGTAACGAGAAATTTGTCTCCCGCCCCTCTCCTAATTTCGAATATTCCCGAAAATTACTGACAGGTCCGTCGCGAGAATCGGAGGTGCGAGCGTCAGACAGGGCCCCAAGAACCTGACAAAAATCGGGAATGCTGCACACGATGTTATAGCATTTTACCCCTAGCTTGACCATTACATTTTTACGCTGTAAAACGGACCGTGGAGTTCGTATGGTTTACGGGACTTCGCACGAAAGATACGGTGATCGCCGTTCGATGATTGACGGCGGGAGAATCCGGCGGGTACAACGGCCCTGACGTAACGATAGAAAAACGACCACGTCCTCGATGCCAAACGAATGTTTTCCAAATCTCGAACATTCTCGAGCCTTCCGTGAAATTTCCGTTGCCTCGTCCTTGATTGAGGCGTGGATCGTGCTGACAAGCGAATGTGAAATATCCTCTATCTCTCTCTCTCTCTTTCCCGCAGTCGCTTACATGAAATATAATATCCCGACACTCAAATTAATAAAATAATAACAAAATAATCGCCCTAGGCAAGCCCTGTGAGACAATCGTGTGGCCGAAGTATCGAGCAGGAGCATCGGGAAGCCGTTCCCCTTTTGATCATTGTGTTTTAGTGACGGTCAAAATAAAAAAACCGTCACAGTATATATGAATATATACATATATATTTATACGTATTTTGCCATGGCTACAGCTTCCTCGTTTAGGTTAAGCCTTACGAGTGGCATCGTTTCCAGTTTTTTCCAATTTTTTGGGAGTGAGTTACAACTCCTCTCCAAGGGCTACAGCCCTTGCAGAGTGCCAAATTCGCTACAGCGAATTGATCACGTTTGACGGGTGAGACGGTCTAACCTGCAAAATATTTCCCTTCCCCTCTCCCATTCCTGGGGATTACGAGGGTAGCGGGGATACAACCAGAGAACATAGATTTACATCTCTGTTCTCTGATACAACTTACCATTTCTCGTGTGATCTATCGAAAGACTGTCATTTTCCCAGTTCCTCGTCGGAGACTCGTAGCCGCGTCTTCTTTTTCTACTTTCGATGTTATGGTCTCGCGACGAGCGCGAGTCGGGCGACGACGAGGCGTGTCTATGAAGCCATTTCTTTTTCGTCTTTTTCTTTGCCCATTTCCGTTTCAATCGTTTTATTCTTTTTTCTAGCTGTTCCCCGTCGTTTTCCTTTCCTGATTCTGTACTTCTGCTTCTGTTCCGGTACATTTTTAATCTTTTTCGTGCACTCTTTTGTTTTTTGATTGTGGCTTGTCGGCACAAAGAAGAAGAATGACCAGAATCAGGGGGCAAGGGCGTAGGGCCGACTTTTTCAGATTGAATATTATATAACTACAAAAAATGTGGCCTCATCGGTATGAAGTAGGGAAACTACCAGTTGATCTCGAGGAAGAGGCGCGGAATACAATTAATCTGGGCAGGAAAATAATGCTGAAGTGTAATTGAATTAAATATTCTGATAAGTTTATTCTTTCTTTCCAAATAATTTCACAACATTTTGACGATATCACGTTATTGCAATAGAGCAAAAAAATATTTATTTTTATTTATCAACTGCGCCGAAATATTGTGTCCAGAAATATAATTCCGAAGAGTGTGAACGATCGGTGAAAAATATTGGCCTAACTGGTTGTCCGGTGTTATCATTTATTTATTATTTCTTTTAATATATCGATCGAAATGATTTATTTTTGCGATGAGTATTGGAGTACTGGATTTTGTGTCCGATTTTTGTCTTTTTTTTACGTATTTATTCACGTGTGATATTCAACACAAATTCGCGCATGTATTTTCGTCTGACTTTCGAAATAAAATAGTTTTGTCAAATTAATTCAGTTCAAACAATTGGGGCAATTTTTCGATGTTCTGCTTCTCGAAAAAGACAAGTTTTCGTAGGGATTTTTAGTTTTTTCGAGTTCGTATGATGCTCGATTTTTTTTCTGCAATTTCGGCTTGAAGCCAATTTTTTTTATTGGTTTTTTTGGTTTTTCAAAATTTGTAATTTTTTTCCGTATTTTTGGAGTCACTATAATGCCATCAGTAATGCCCAGAAGGTATTTTGTTCGGTTTCGTAACGAGGGTGGATTTTTTTGTGCTTTTCAAAGTCTTGTTAATTTTTTTTTAGTGTTTTTTGACTTTTCAGATTTTTTGTTTTTGTTTTTCTTCGGTTATGGTTGATTTTTCTGTCCAAAGTTATTGACTGAAATCGTGTAGAAACACTTCCTTAAATGTATAGTAATACTAAAACATCGATCGAGATATTTTTTTGTGGATTTTTTAAATATTTATTTTTGTTTTTATTTCAATTTATTGTGTGTATGTATTTTCGTTTGGTAGCTAAATCGATAACCTCGTTCAGGAGACCTGATTTCGAACCATTTTTATTTTTGTGGGTGGTTAATTATTTGATTTATTTTTTTTTTTTATTGTCCATGACAAGAATATTAGGCTAGTTGATGAATTTTTGTTTTATCATTAGATAGACTATGGATATTTTTTGTTGTATCACGGTTTACATCAAAATAGTTACTGTTTAAATGTTAGTGTTTTTCAGTTTTTCTTCCGGACTCACAGAATTTTTTATTCACCTTTTTTTGTTACTTTCAATTATTTTAGAGTGAAAGGCTATTGCTGATTATTTTTGTAACTTAAATGCTAACATTCGACTGAGTAATTATGCGTTTCTGTTTCGACCAATTCTGGAATATACAGTCCTTTGAATCGTTGGCAAAGGAACTTTGGTTTTCGCATCAGTTTTCATCATCTTTTTTCAAAATTTTCTTGGCTTTGTCAGGTTTTTATTTTTTCACCCAAGACTGTATAGCTTTTTGGCTCGTTTTTTTGTTCCTCAATGGTTATGGTAATATTTTTGTTTAATTCTTGTTGGCACTGGAATGGAATTTGATCATCGCGTAAATTGAATTTTCATTAGTTTTTGAGTTTTGGTGACTGGGCTTTTGGATCTTTTTCTTTTAACATACGTTTTCGAATTTTTCGGCTTGGCGTCATTTTGGATTTTGAATTTTAAGATTTTCGATCGGATCGGTGCGTAGAATCCTTGAATTTTGTACATTTCTATTACGTTTTTCAATTATTCCTTTTGAAATTTACTTTTTTGAGGATTTTGGCTTTTTGATTGTGTCTTTTTGGATATTCAATTTGCGCTTTTTGGATTTTGAACAATTGAAAATTGCCTGTGTTTGCGTAAAAACGTATATGGATCTTGTTTTTGCTTTTGTGCGTTAACGCGCGTCTCTTCCAGCCGATCTTTCCTCCGCACGATTTTAATTTTTGGATTTTCTTTTTTTGGAAATTTTTTCATTTTCCGAAGGAAAAAAGGGAATCGAGGGGAAAGATGCCGTGGAACGTTGAGACGACGAGGGCTCGTGTGCGATTATTAGTGTGCGTGTTGTTTTTCTCGATCGTTCGTCACGATTGAATTTTGATTTTTATTTCTCTCATCAATTAATTCTTGGAAAAATGGACCCGCCATTTTAGATTGTACTTTTTCTTTTCTGAATCTCTTTCCAAACTACTACATGTGTTTTGACATTTTTTCATATTTCATTTTTATGTTTTTGAACATTTTGTTGTGGAATAAATTAATTTTCAGATTTGCGGTTATACTTTTGAGGTGCGCAATAATTTTCATCAATTTTTTTCGCATTAACGAGCCCATTTTTCCAGGATTTTTTTTTTGTTTCCGTCGAGTTTTTTCGCATCGTTCTCAGTGGAAATTCCGAACGTTTCAATAATTTCGGACACGATATTTTAGTTTGTTTTAGGATTTCATAATGTTTTGAGTTTTTTGTTTTTCTGTGGTCGATAAATAATGTATATTTCAAAATTGGAAAAGTTTCTCAGTTGTGAATTCAGGTCATCGAGTTTTGTGAGCAAAGTGTAAATGTTTTTCATTTGTTTTTTTTTTCAGGATTTTGGAGCTATATTACAAATGCGTCAGGTACCAAATTTATTTTATTTGTAGCCTCTCCGGCGGTTATCTTCCTCATATATCTGTCTATCTTTGTAGAATAATAGAAATAACGTTTTTTATTGTGCAGCTATTGGTGGGCGAATCAAAAAAAAATATTTAATTATTTTTGAAACACCAAGTTGGCACACTTCAGCAAAAAAGTAGCGCAAAGGGAATTTCGGAATTTTTTGCTTATCGCACATCGTGTCAAAATCAATCTCGAAAATTGACCAATGGTTCGGAAAGAGAGATGGCAAAATTTTGAAATATTGTCATTTTTTGTTTCAATCCCCATCAACGGTTAATCAACAATCTTTAAAAATTATTTCGTTGAAAATTGTCAAGTTGTTTGTGCTCATTATTTGGAACCCAATTTTCGAATATCAACGGATTTTAATAGGTCCGCTAAATGAACAGGAAATTTTGTATCTGTGCACGAACCTGTCGAGTCGTTTTATTAGAAACGGAACGAAGATTTATTGCTTTCGCGGAGATTAATTTTTTTTCGCACTGATTTCACAGCGTCGATCGTTTCGAATCTGCACTATTTTTTCATCTATAACTCGAGCATTAAAACCGGAAACAAAACTCGGTTTCAACGATAGAAAATATACTCTGAATTCGTAATCTTTGGTCTCGTGAACAAAAAAAAATTGAAATTAATTTTATAATTTTCAAACAAGTTTTTTCTTTTTCTGCAGATTTTCAAAAATAAATAGCGATCAAGTTTTCAAGATTTTGGCGGGTGTCAAAGTGACAGGAAAATAAAAATTTACCGATATTTAGTGGCTTTCGTAGTAATTATTAATTTATCTCGTAAATTTGTATGAAATTTTGAGCATCGTAACAAACTTCAATAGAGTTTTGAATGAATCACGATTTTGCATTGGAATTTTCATCAGTAAAAATACGTCAAAATTTCCAATTTGCAAATGTTTTTTTTGTCCTTGAAATTTTGGGTAAAAAAAAATTATTCCCGAAGCAATTTTTCTGCAAAATTGGTAGTAAAAATATGATAACGCACAGGGAAATTGAATTTGGATAAAAAACGTGGATTTTCGTAGTTACTACCACTGTCCCAAATTCGAAAAGTAACGAATATATTGGATATTTGTTTTTTGGTAATTGTTGCATATGCTATAGCGAAATAAAAATGAGTATTCCTGATAAAAATCTGTGTATAGAGACGTCATCATTTTTTCCTTAGTTTTTTAGAGCCATTATTAATATTAGTTGTCACTATATTGATCGAAACAAAATTTCGTGTTTGCGGTTGGCTTGGTCGTGTGATTTTTTATTTTTCTTCATTTATTATCTTCATTACCGTTCTCAAGGTTTGCTTCACTGGGTTTATTCGGATAAGGTCAAATTTCCAGACTCTGTTGGGTCCGATTTCCGAGACGTAGAGTTCGGTGCCATTCGGAGATATGGCCATTGCATGGGGATTCGTGAATGTCTGTGAAAATCATTAAATGTTTCGTCGTATTAATCGAAAAAAAAGACTCGTTATTTCTGAAAGGCTTTTTATTTTTGTTTATTTTCAATCCCTCAAGTTTTATGTATTTTTTTTCGCATCTTACCCCGGATGTTGGTCCCCAATGGCTATCGATCGTCTCAGTTTTGGGGTTCATTATGAATCCTTGGACTGGTATCAATGGCGACGTCGGGCCATTCACCGCGTACACAGTATTACCTAAAAGTCAGATTTATTAAAATTACTTCATAAGAAAAAATAATTAAAAAGATGGGAAGAGTAATATGGAATTAAGAAAATTTTCAATCAAAACGATAATGATATTTTTTATTGCTTAATTAATAATATTGTTGTTGTAAATTTAATTGAGAATTTCGTTGGCTTACCGTATGAAGCAATAGCGAAAACTCTGCCGAGATCGGGCTGCTGTATCGTGAGGGGTGGTCCACGTTTTTCTTCACTGCCACCAATGCCAGCGTTCATACATATGACCCTCATATTCTCACGATCGGCGACGCAGATCTCACCCGACTCGAGAATCGTTACTCCATGCGGAATACGGAGTGCCATAAATTCTGCAATTTTCCATTGATTATGTCACAACCGACGATTTTCAATTTTTATTTTATATATAGAATAGAATTTATAAGTTTTCCTTCCGAGAATTCTTAAAATGACAGTGCCGAGAAACACTCGACACTTGCGGCCATAAATTATGATACGCGACACACGCTCCCGAGTTAGGTCTAGATTTGTAACCAAAACACTTCTAACCAAACGGGTAAAGGCCGATCTAGCGTCCGAATGTATTTCCGGATTGCGTTATTGATGATACCGAACATCCGCTCGCCTAATTAGGTCACGACGATATTACTTCTAAGAAAACCCTTAAAACCCTATCATTTTCCATATCTCAGCCCTATAAAAAGGCTACGTCTAACCACAATCTTGGTCTTTCTGTTCCGCACTTAGAGTCACGCGCACGTATGGTTAGCCATAGTTCAGATCGTACCGTTTAGTTTATAGTCAAACTCTGCTGGTCAATTCTGTACCGTACTTAGTGTCACACGGCAATACTCCCAGCAGTAGTTCAAATTATTCATTTTATTTTACACTGAAACTCTGCTAGTCAATTCTATACCGTACTTAGTGTTACACGGTTATACAGCTATAGTAGTAGTTCAGATTGTCGTCTATTTCAAAGAGACTTTTTATTTCAAGCATCAGATCTTTATAAACCAAAGAAGTAATAATTCAACGAATCAAACAACGCTTCGAAACCAAAGATAAACTGTCATCGACTTGAATCAAGTAAGAATCAACCACAGAATAACCAAAGGACACCTCTCCGGTAACGTAATCATTTATATTGTATCAAGTTTATATTTCACCATTTATATTTACTAATATTTTGATTTTCATTGAAAGTGCATAAAGAATCTACGATCTCTTTACTCACTTAACACACTCTTCTCCCCTCTCCTAGTCGCAACCCAGATAAAAGCAAGACTTCTCGAGGTCTATCAGCGTGCGCCCACCATACTCTTAGGAGTATATCTATATACACGCATAGCGTATAGACATCTGAATTGAAAAGCCTATGGAACATAGTGTTTGCCGCTCGACACTCAAACATCCAACTTTTCTTTCGCGCCATTCGGACGTGACAATTAAATTGACGAAAAAGCCCAAATGAATGGAGAAAAAATAACCACGACCAATAAATAAATGGTTTATTTTAATAATACAAGTTTCATTACCTCCTGGTTGCGGTATCCTGTCCAGTAAATTACCGGAGTAGTCAAAGATCATGATCCTATTGTTGCAATAACCGTCGGTAACGACGACCTCGCCGAATCTCGAGACTGCAACTGACGTTGGTTGACAAAAGTGGTCCCTGTCGTTTCCTGGGACAAAGCTCTCACCCAACACGAGTTCCGGCACTGTCGAGCCACGTGAAAACTGTCGGAACACCGTGGACAAAGGACGATATACGAAAATTGAAAAAATGATTTTTCGCTATTTTATTCCTGCCTGCTGTCAATTTCCACCTCGTCACTTTGAATAAAATATAAATTATCGTAATGACTGACCTTGAGAACTTGATGGAGTGCAACATCAGTGAGCCAGTAATTGCCATGGTGGTCAATGTGTAGCCCGTGTGGCAAGAAGAATATATTTGAACCCCAGCTACTCTCGACAACGCCAGTTGATGGATTTAGCGTTAAAACTGTGTCGAGTGAAATGGGCCCTCTCATGGCTTCGGTGTATTTGAGATTTTCGTCAAAAGTGCTTCGAATATAAAATTTAACAATTGAGAAACTATTGGATGCGAGTATCCGTCCATTTTTTTAATTTTAATGTTCACATGAAGAGGCACGATTGTTCTTGCGATTCTGAACAAAAAAGTCCTTCGCAATTTTTCTCTACGATGGACCGCTCAGGAGATATTTATTTGTTAATTGAGCAGCCAATCAAATGCGTCACTGCGAAGAAGTGGGAGTGGCGTGCGGGCAGCGAAGACGATCATCTATTCGCTGCGCCTGAGCAGGGGGGCGAATCGCATTTTCCCCACCCCGTCTCATTCGGAATTATGCGTTGGTCGATATCTCGATAACGGTGCGTCGGAGAGATAAAGTGTTTGGAACTTTTTTGTTAAAAATTTTGATACCAACCGATAGCGCTACCATGCTTCCGCGAAAATTCATAACAATTCTGATTGAATTCGATTGAGTCCTCAAGCGGTTTTTGTGATTAAAAAAAAGTCAATGGGAATTAGATGCGTAGAAAAATTTCTTACTTCTGAGTCCAGACTCGACCAGCGCGATGGAAAATCACTGGTTTACCGGTAGGATCAACTGATATGCCGCTGATTTGGCCGATTTTCCAGGGCGATCGCCACTTTTTGTTCTCTACTGGGAATAATTCGCTTTCATTCTCTTCCTGTTGCTTTTGCGCTTGCTGCAATTAACACAGCCAAAAAAACAAATTCTTAAGTCTTTTAAGGATTGGATTAGGTTTAATTGAAAATTAAAATCTAAACCCGTTTCTCCAATCAATTATTGTGTAAAAAATAAAAATTATCAACGTTAATGAATTCTTTCGCAAATAAGTAATTTAAAAAATCAGAAAAGGAAAAGGAGCTTTTCGTCGTTAACTTTTTCGTTTTTAATTTTGTCAACATATAAAAGTCTGAAGGACTAGAAGCTACAATTGAATCATCAGGTGGTCAACGTCCATATGGTTGAGAAAATTGTCACTGCTGCAGAAAGGAAATGAAAAAATATTTATACAAAAATTTAACAAAAAAAAGCTCCGACTCAAATTGACCCAGATTGTCTGCGAACGGCTAATTATTGAAAATTAAAAAAATTACGAAATCTACACTTACAGCAAAAGCCCTGAGTACTTTTTCGATGTTTTCCTCGCTGGCGAAAACTGGTGGGAGAAGATACGATTCCGTGGAAAGAACCAAGGTCAATCCGAATGCGAAAATTGCAAGTAAAACTTGGAAAATTTTGCGATCCATGATGAATTTTAGAAATTGTCTTGAGCGGCCTCAAAAATGTTGTGATGAGGTCGATGCTGACCTCTTATATCGTCTCCTTGGCTATCTGGCTCAGCATGTGCGGGTCGTCGACGGTTTCAGATGGATCAATAAAACGCGCACGCGCTTTTGATGTTGCTGTTCCTATACATTAAATTTGTAGAACGTCTATTTTCAATATTTTATCGCGTTACCGACGCTTTTTACGGAATTTGTTCCACCCCCTTTGGCGCTGATTAATTTTTTGCTATTTCAGCATTAATTTCAATTTCGTCTCAATTACAAAAGCAAGCCCGTTTTTTCATTCGAGGGGGTAAATTTCGTAAAAAAACGTTCTGAATATTTAACTTCGCATGTAAAATTTCATTAATGTGAATAAACTTGGAATGACGTACTTTTTGGCTCTTTTGAAGAAACTTGAAACAAGATACTGAAGAAAATTTTCTGCTGAATCAGGATATTCGTATAAATTAGCCAAAAAGGCGATTTACAAATCGGTTTTTTGAGTTTTTAAAACCATAAAAACAACTTTTAATCAGGCAATCGGGAGTTTGCTTAATCGAATTGTTATAAATAATTTACACTTGATTTTGAATGTCTTTTTGTTATTTTTTCGTGTGTTCCCTACTGTTATTGTTTTTTCGTTTTTATTTCCGTCTCGATTTGGCGTTTCTCATCGAACGATGGAATAGAATTTGTGGCGTGTTCGTTTCTGTTTGGTTTTATTAATTACGGAAGACCGGAGTATTTTATCGATTTTTATTATCGTATTTTCGGAACGCTACCACGGAAGCATCGTTTTTGTTTCCAATATGCATGCCATTTTCGTTCGGGTATTATTGTTTATTTATAATTAACGTTTATTTCGCGATAATTTTGGGACGCAAGTTTCAAAATATTGAGCTATTTATTTTGCTAAGCTGTACATTTTTTAGGTCTGTTTTTTTTGTTTTTTCGCGCTCGACCGGAAGTGCCTTTTTGTCGTGGTTTTCGGGGGTACAGTTTTATTCGGAATTTTCGACGAATATAGTAATCTACTTCGTATTTAGTTTAGTCGACTAGAATTTTTACTTTTTTCCGTATACTTTCGATTTGGTTTAATCTGGGCGAGGAAATGTTTTTTATTATTGATTTTGGGTCAATTATTTTTGTTGCTTCGTAATATTTGTGTTATTTATATTTTTTATTTGATTAATGCGAAGAAATGAGTCTAAGGAAACTGAATAATGGCAGTTGGGGAACAAGCGTCGCCGTGGATTGTTCGTGACCAACTGCACTTGGTCCAGGATCTGCATCAAGGATCCTGGACGTTCTCTCTCGTGTCACAAACCCCCTTCGACCCCTCGTCACCATCTCGCGTACTTTCGTTCCAATCAATAAAATTGCGCAGGTGTCCCGAACGGGGAAATGCACCATTTTTTAATATTCATACATATAAATTTATCAAAAATCCATTGAAATTTGAAATTCTATATATTTAAAAAAAATAGTAGCAATTATTGTTTGAAAACCGAACCAATTATCTGTCATGCAGTCTTTCTTACGTATTTCCGATGATTTCTTTTGGTGCATGTGCAGTTTGCTCTTCGAGGACGTCCGCGAGGCGCAGGACCAAAAATATCACTGCATTGTGTCAGGCGATGAGGGGACAGGGGAGGGCAACCCAGAAGGGGTAAATCTATCTTTTCCCAAGGACGAATGTTCGCTAATGTATAAACCGATCAATAGAGGTGAAGAGAGCCAGAAATAGAGGAGTCCGGGAATCGTGACCGAATTTTCATTTCAAGATCTTTGAATGTTGCGACATTCCAATTATTTAACACACTCAAAACAATTGTGTTTTTTCTCTCATCCTCCAAGAAGGTGATGAGATTCAGCATATGGGGTCAAATTGACCCGAGCCTCTTCACGAGCTTCTAACTTTCAGTAAAATGCAAATTTATTTACATTTTGTCAAAAAGTCCGCGCTCAACTTTAACAAAAATTTAATCTCATCGTGGATGATCAAAAGTTGGTCAGAAACGGATGAATAATTTCAAGACTCCAAGCAGTAATTCATTCAATATTTTATTTATTCCATTTCGCATAGCGTCCATTTTTTCTTACATTTCGAACAATGTTAACAAATTTTAATAATAATCATTAAAATATAGTTTTTCAAGCACAGTTGGTCCGCGACCTGCAGACGTTGCATTCGCATCGATGCACCATAACTTTCATTTGAAGCTCGTAAATTTTTCAATACTTTGCTAAAGCTATTAAAACGTGAAGAAAAAAAGTAACAATTTCACGAATACTCGTCAGTTTTATCCGATCACAGAGAAGTTGAAGATTTACCTCAAAAAATAACTCAAATTTATCCCAAAAAACGTCATTGCAACGATTTTAAAGATTTACAACTTTTTATCAATTTTACACTGGAAGCTTAAAGTTCTTACGTATGTTTAAGAAATATTGTCAAAGGTGACAGTCTTTTTGCTAAATATATGACTATTGTTTATTAACTATAATGCGCCCTGAACAATAGATTCAATTATACGATCGATAACAATGATGAAATCTGGAAGGAATCTGGAAGGAAGCCAACGTTGTTCGTCCGGAAACGTCCCTCAAGGAAAAATACCTGTGCTGGGTTGACATTTGGCTGCACGACATCTGGCCCGATGACAAAATATTTGCGAGACAATAAATCCTAAATCAAACCCCAACGTAACATATTAATAATTTTCCTCCTTTTTGTGAGGCAACAAACCCAAACAAATAGTATATAATGGAAACACGGAGACATAACCCGCATGCAAAGCAACACCCAAACAGAAAACAAACGTCAACCAGTCGAACAAACGTTAACAAATAGTAACAAACCCAAACAAACAGTATAATGGAAACACAGAGACACAACTCCCATGCAAACCAACACCTAAACAAACTCAAACAAACCCGAACAAACTCATACAAATTCGAACAACCCCAAACACTCGTACAAACGCAAAACATCTTTATGGGGTGTGTATTAAATCAATCGATCAAGAGTATACCTCAACAGTGAATTACCGACAGCGGATATTAAGTCGGCAGATACTTTGTTTTACGGATATTTTGTCCTTCGGATATTATTTCCTCGGATATTTTGTCATCGAATCAGAACGCGTGTGTTACCGTGCTGGGCACTAATCACAAAAAATCGGTAATGACACTAATGACGACCTAATTTCGCGCTTTAACTCGTTGCTATACTGTCGGTCCTCATAGTGCGAGTTTCTTAGTGATTTGCTGACACATTGTTTGCCAATGAACGGCGAACAATGTGTCAGGCGTAAATTTTAACCCTCGCTTGTCACTCTGGGGTAATAAAAAACACCAGGCGGCGTAGCTGGTTTTACAAAAGTGTGGCAAGTAAGGGTCGACTTGGACAACTTGTTTAACCCTAGAACTGCTACAACCCTATAATATTTTTACCTTTAAACAACAAACCGGGCTAAATATTTATCCCAGTTGTATCTTGTTTCTTAAATCGTTCTGAAAGCAGTATTCTGACTTATTAGTACATCAATTTTTTTGTTTTTTCCTGCCAAAGAGAATGGTGAAGAGCAAATTCAATTTCATCAAGGTTTAGTCAGTGAAAAATTGATCCAAATACCTAAAAAGGCTAAAAAAGTAACTTAAGAACGTAATAATTCGAAGCTCGCCTGGGGTATATATCTACCACCCCGATTTGCAGTTCCAGGGCTGAGAATTAAAATTATTGGAAAGTTGCTATAAATCGTAAATAAATTGAAAATATTTTTGTGTGCTTGAATAATTCTGGATATAAATATCGACATTTTGGAATTCGATGCGCAATTGAGGCATTATAATATTTATAATTATTGCTAGTTAATTAATATTTTTTTAAATGTTTAACCGAGTGGCAGTTTTCGTTGATTTATATTCGTTTTACTTGTCGATTTCGAGAGCTATGGAAGTTTCGGGCTGCGTCCAAATGTACCCCGTTCGTGTCATGCTGCAATGAGCATCGTAATATCTTCCTGGCGCTCGACAATAAGACCAGCGAGGACAACGGCAACGAAACTTGCTGTGAAATTCTTCCTTGCAAACCTCGTTCCACCAACACGTTCTCTGAACACACAAAATCACGATTATTTATTTTTTTTTTGCTATCGAGTCTCCGCGATAAATATGTGCAGAAACTTTTTCGAAGCGTAGGCTCATTTTTTTTCTCACCTCAGCCAAGTAGCCTCTTACACTCTGATCGCTGTAATTTCTTTTCATAATGTTGTGACGTGCTTGTGCAGCGATAACAGCGCCAAACAAAGCCACGATTAGGAAAAATCGTAATAACGTTCCATTCTGTTGAAAAATTCAACGTTGGTAATCTGCTCGCATCTATATTCATAAAAGTTGAAAGACAAAACATCGAAAAATGGAAAAAAATACAAAAAAAAATGGATAAAGAGTACAAATTCAATAAAATTTAAGTCAATTTTTCGGGTAATTTTTTGGCTTTTTCTTTCACGAAAAAGCTCGAGTTCCTTCAGCTCGAATGGCGTCGATTATTTGTTGTTTTTTTTTTCTATTTACGAAACTTTGTTTTTTCGAATTTGATTTCTTTTTCAAATTCCATTTTTATTTTTATTCAGGTAACTGCTGCATGATGGAAAATGAATATGAATGCTGCTGTTTGTTTATTTTTATTTTCGCTCATGGGCCCATTTCCAATGAAATGCAACAGCTGTTGTTTGCAACAGTTCGGTCAATCAATGAACGTGACATAACGAATATACATGCGAACTCACACCCGCCTTAACACATATATCTATACAGCAGATCACTCACTTTATCCGCCATTTTTTTTTCGAAGAGCGGTTTATTTATTGGTTTCAAATGCCCGCTCAACTATACATTTGAATAATTTTCACTTTGGTCGTAAATGTTCGCAAGATTCGATTCAGTTTTTGCTGTAAACGTCACGCCGGATTCACGACAACACAAAACTTGCAAGGAGGAGAGTGTCCAAAGGGTTGCGGACATGCGTATTGCAGCTGGAAACGCAACCTTGCATTTTTCCTATTTTCTGTACTGCTCCATTGATTTTTGCACAAAATTTGAACAAATATTAAGTTCCAAATTCGTTTTTATCATTTATTGTTTCCATTAAAATCTGCCGACAATGATCCAACAGGCAAGTTCGTTTTCACAACGAAACAACGATCGGCGATGCACTTGGAGTTCCAGGCGCAAAATGTTTTTTACCTCGCTGCTGATTTTTTGTTTTTTTTTTCTCCAAATTTTCTTGGACATTTTTATTTAGACACGAATTGAATCGCAATAACCTGCTACTGACGATGATGAGGGCTGACTACAAAACGTTACCCATACAAAGACACGTGCTGGTTGATTCGATATAAAATATAAATTACCATTTACCGATAGATAGGAAAGGCGTAGGTAGGCAGTTTAAATCCCGGCTCAAGCAAAAAAAAATCATATTTCAATAAATTGATGGATCTGTTTTTTAATTTTTTTTGAATATTCTGCCGTATTATTATAATAAACAATCTTTAGTTGCCACGAAAAAAAAATTGTTCAATACAATAACCATTAATATTAATATATTCATATAATCGACAGCGATGGGTACGCGGTCGGTGCATGGCTCCGGCGATCACACGAGTTAAGCAGCATTGACTGCGGTCAGTACTTGGTTGGGTGACCTCTCTTAGCCATGTACCGGCTGGCGTATCAATCACTGAGCGGGGAAGGCAGCTCACGCTGATCTTTATCTGATGGTGATAATCAACTGAAACTCAGTGAAAATATAGCCGCCTGTATCGGCCAAGGTTTTCCGCAGTTTCCCTTGGCCCTCGTGCGAATGCGATACAGTAGTGCATTAGGAAAGAGTGGCTGTGGGCAACAACTCTGACTATGACCAATTATATATGTTTATATACATTCATTTTTACTGGGGGACGTTTTTTTCACAATTTTTCGTTCAAGTATATATGATTCGAATAACAAATCAATGAAAAAAGTTTCAAGCGCGACGTATGTTATTGGTGATAAGCAAATGAAATTCTGAGATGAATTCTCCGTTGGTACTTTGTTACATACTGATAGTCGGCAATAGAGTTTTCGAGCTTGACGGTAATGACGACTATGGTTCGTGGCGCTCCTGTCGTTTCGCCGACAGCTGATACCAGAAGAAAACAAAATATACAGTAAAAGTTGTCTGATGGCGCAAAGAAGCAGATTCCGTGACAGGAGCCGAAGAGGCTTCTGGATTTCGTTGCAATCCGTTCCGAATAAATTCATTATTTTTCAACGATGGCTTCTCGGACTTTAATGAAGTTATGTGTCAATGAAATCCAAAACAGCAATAGGTGAGCGAACCAAATTAAATCATGCTTTTTCTACTTTTACGATCGATTGTTTTCCTTGTGTTGACAAAAATAGAGCGTTTAACCTCAAAATTTTATGTAATCGTCAATGCAAAAAACCGTCAAGAAATCGATTTCCATTTCCTTCTCGATATATTTTCCCAAAACTGGTATATGCTCGAAATTTTGGTTATTATATAACGCATACAAATTACTTCGGAAAATCTTGGATTTAGAGTATGTCGTTCCTCAATTAGTAACAACAGTCAATTTGTAACAACTTTTTTAAATGAACTTGGGCTCGCAGACCATTTTGTATGCAAGAATAACTGAAAAGAAAAATTTAGATTCGACCATCGCCATACAACGTCCTTAAAATACACCATTTATTTGGATAAATCAGTTTCCATTCAGCGACATATTTGTCGAATTTAAGATCGCTGAGGGCGTCGACAAGCGGCTGTATGAAATATGCGACGCATTCGCCGAACCTACCGGAGCCGGTCTTGAAAAAATTGGACAACGAGGAGAAAGATCGTAGGGGAAAATTGATAACGGTCAGCGCTACGGAGGATATTTCCATTGTATCGGGCGTTCCGGAAGATCACATTAAAAATCGCACTGTCCGTATTTATCAGCCGGCAAAAAATGCCATGCAGTCCGGCACGGACAACATTCATTTCTGGCAAATTGATTTCGACACTCGAGAGCGCTGGGAAAATCAGTTGATCGGGTGGTGCTCCACG
This sequence comes from Hyposoter dolosus, assembly GCA_963921915.1. Classification (NCBI taxonomy): domain Eukaryota; kingdom Metazoa; phylum Arthropoda; class Insecta; order Hymenoptera; family Ichneumonidae; genus Hyposoter; species Hyposoter dolosus. The sequence goes on along the minus strand of OY998136.1, from coordinate 14,549,579 downwards.
TGAGTGAATTTTTGTTCTCAAGATTTTAGAAATCGAAAAAAAAGTTTAATAAATAGTGGTTTTTTTTTTTTTCATTGTTCCATTTCAGGCTCGAGCATCGATTGATGTTTTTTTCCATTTTTTAAGTCGCATCAGCTGTTAATTATTTGCTCGCCTTGGTATTTATTGAATAAAGAAAATAATCATTTAATTTCAGGGGAGATCCATTGTCGAACATGAAAGTTCAATTCGCATCGAAAGAGGAAGCGATTGATCATTGCGAAAGAATGAAGTGGAAGTGGTTTGTACAAAAGCCGAACCTTCATGAGCCGAAGCCTCGCTCCTACGGCGCAAATTTCGCGTGGAACAAACGGACTCGAGTATCCACGAAATGAGTGTATTTTAATGCGATTTAATCACGCGATAAGTACGAAATTTGTACAGTAGTCCAAGAGACCTTGTATTTCAGTGTAAAATAAAAATGAATGGCAGAATAGAAAGGCGATGGATAAATAACTCGAGGAAAAGTGATAGACAAAACCGAACGGTTAAATATTTTTATTGAAATTTTCTTTCCATCTTCATTCTCGAGGAACAGACTTTGCTAAATAATTCTGGATAATCAAGTTCGTGCGTCGTCTGCGCTGCACCGGGTAGCGCGCTCGATGAATCCCGTGCAAAAATCACTCGGATTAGATTCTCCATTGTTCTTCCCAGCGTCGATGCTTTTTGTTGATCCATGCCGATTTGGAAGTGGCTGCTTTGTCGGATTTTCCCCAGACGTTGCATTTGTCCACTGGGTTCATGCCGCTGCCCGCAGGACAATTGAACGCTTCGGCAAATGCTTTGGTGTTTGAAACTGCTCCGACGACTCTAATTTTAGCAGGGCTGTGGGGATCGAACGATTGCTTTTTCTTCTTTTCATACTGCGAAGTGCCCGCTTCGCACCACATCTACAAAAACACAGATTTCCATTATTTCCTGATGCCAATAGATTATGCTCCGTTGATCTTAACCGTAGATCGGCTTTTCACCACCGAAAGCTTGACGAAATTCATTTTGGGGGCAAAAAACCCACGGGGTAAATATTTACCCCGGTTTGTAGTTTGAAGGTTAAAAAAATGGGTTTGTACTTGTCGGGTTGAGATTTACTCACAGCTCCGAAAGAAATGAAAAACAATTGGTCGTCCGTGAATTCCTCGAGGCCTGGGAGTCTCGCGTTTCCTTTGGGATTCCTCATTTTTTTGTAAGCTTCGAAAACCGATTGGATTCCAGTCGTGTCAGCCATGTTTTCTCCTCTCGTCATCTCCGATCTTCCCACCGGTCGTCGCTAAAGTCACATATCCCAGAAAAAATAAACACTCGGCACCCACAATATTACTTTTTAACCCTCCGTCGATGATTTTTTATGGCACTGCTCCGGATCATAAGGATCCTTTTCGTCCTGCCACTAATATATCTTACGTATTCGGAGTGGAAAAAATTTGGAAAAACTCTGGAATACTCTTCAGTGCGATTCGACTTCAAGGCTCCATAGTTTTTTGTCGTTGCAATTATTTTATTTTTAAGGACGTTGTATGCTAAATTTTCCATCGATAGAATTCCTTTAAATTTGCACCACACTAAGAGCACAGGGATATCTAATAGTTCGTGCAATTTCAAGAGGTTTTACCATGCAGAGATATTTATTTATAAAAATCACGATTTTCAGTAGTTTCTCGTAAGAGCGTGTGTCAAAAGTTCCAATTTCCAACATTAAATGTTTCGGTTTCTAAATAGTGAAGCCTCTTGAAACTTTGCATACACTTTTATGTAACATCGAAGAAGCTTTATGTATTTACTTTTTCAAAAAAATCGGTCGTGAAATTTTTTCGAAATTTTGTTTATTATATAATAAATACAGATTACCTCGGACAATTTTGGATTTAGAGTATGTCGTTCTTTAGTCAATTTGTAATAACTTTTTTAAATGAATTTGGGCTCGCAAACCATTCTTTATGTAAGAATAACTGGAAACAAAAATTTAGATTTCACCGTCGCTATACAACGTCCTTAAATAAAACTTTCGAATGAAATGATTCTCGGAGGGTTAATTAGCACTCGAAACAGATCCGTAAATTGGTCAACCTATCAGTGCATAGTGGGACAATTTGACCCAAGGCGTTTCTCAAATCGTTCCATTCCGGTAATTCTTTTAGAGACGCTTTTTGAAGTAAATTATTTTTTAACGAAAACGAAAATTAAATGGCAAAAAATCGACAACAAAAAATTGCTGGGGCCTGAACGATGACGCAGTATGCACTCGAAGGGATAATATTGAAGTTTCATTTACCCAAGCACGTTCAGCACTGCTCTCCGTCGTTCCAGGTGCTTTTGTTTCTCCGTAATAAACGGCGTACTGGTCGGTGAAGCAATCGGCTCTTTGGTAAAAGCTTTTCAACATTACTTTCGAAAGTTTCGTTTTGTTGCCCCATTTACTGTACATAATTCCTGTCGTCGTGTAAGAAATAAAATCATTAAAATGCTTTTCATTCTCGGATTCCGAGGGCCCTGTTTTTTTTTTTTATGCTTACCAGAGTCGTCAAAACCGTGGCCGATTTCGTGGCCCACGATGACACCGACCGTTGCATAATTGACGGTGCTGAGAATAATTATTCAATGCAAAATTGTTGTTTGCAGAAAATTAAACAAGGAAGAAATGAAAAAATGTCTTACTCGGGCATTTGCGGAGTGAAAAGTGGCGACTGGAAATCTGCCGCTGGAATATCTGCAGGAATGAATGAGTTATTTTAGAAAATCGTGTAGGAAGGAAATGTGAGAATGGAATTGATTGAAATATTGGAAAAATTTTACTCCATTCTTCTTTTTCTGAATAAAAATCAAGAGATATTACTCCGCCATCTTCCCCCATCCCATTTTGATTTTTATTAATTTTACTTAATTTCTATCACTTTTTATTAATATTTTGTATTAGTTTTTCTTAATTGTAATCAATTTTTTATCATTCTAGTCAATTTCAATCAGTTTCTACTATTTTTGTTGATTTTTATCAATTTTTGCTTCCTCATGGAGGAAGCTTTGTGACGGTAAAAAATTTTTGTTTCAAGTTTTTAATGTGAATGTGCTTAAAATATCCCAAAACATCGAAAAATCATATCTAAAAAAAAAATGTCCATATGCGTGTGTGTGTGTGTGTATGTTGTGCAACTGTAAAATTCAAACGTTTATAACTCGAAAACGATTTGAGCTACAGAGCTCCCGTTTTGCACAGGCGTTAATCTATACAAGCTCTTCATTCTCTGGGAATTTTGTTGGAATTGCTAGAAAAATACGAATTCTACGGAATTTTGAAATTTTCAAAAAAAGGTTGTCGACGCTCTAACTTGCGCAAATTTTAAGATTTATTAATAATTTTTTTTTTTGTAATTAGAGTATCATAATAGGAAGGTTGGTATTGAATTTGAAAAATATCAGTTGGATGGTTTAAAATTTATGATTTTTTGAATTTTATGAAAATCTGAGGTTTTCGAAAAATCGTCTGACCGTTTTAATTTTTGCGAATTTTGTACGATATTGTGTTAGTGAGTCTGTAGTTTCTCTTTACTTTTTAGAAAAGTTGTCGAAATTATTCGTAAGAAAATTTTATCAAATACGCTGCAAATTGCTCCATCAACATTTTTATCTTACTCAACAAATTGTCATCGGGTACGTAAGCAGCATTTACAGTTATCGGGTCCAACATCCATCTGAAAAATGGTTTCAAATTGAATTTGAGTTGAGCGAGGCGAATGGTAAAGGAAAACTTCATCAAGGTATGAAAAATGTTTATTTCGTGGTATTAAAAAAAAACCGAATTATCTGAAATAACGAAATCATAGGACGCTTCTGTGTCCGGTAGCCAGGAAATTCCATTTTTAGAAACAACGAGAATTAATTAATAAAAATGATATAATTACGGATCGTCCTCCTTTTCCTTGGCTACGTAATCTTTCAGATCTTTTTTGTTCTTGTATCTGATGAAACTCAAAGCGTTGTCAAAGTATTCAGTTCCGATACTCAACTGTTGGAGAAAATAATTTCATTCAATTTTACCAAAATTGTTTTATGTTGGCACGAAAAAATGAATTTTAATAGTGAAAAAAAAATTAATTGAGAATTCGTCGTGGAAAAAATGTTGAATTGCCAATTTGTGGGAAATTTTTCTTACCCCCTTGTAAGATCGCAATACAGCTTGTTTGCTTTTGTACCAATCGGGAAAACCGACGAAAATTCGCATGCTGTTCAGTTTGTCCTTGGCCATTAGTTTGGATTCTTCGTCGAGCCAGCCTGAATTTTCGATTTGATCCTCCATCGCGGATTGTATGTTTTTCGTCATTTTCAAAACCTGCCAAATCGCTTAATTATTTTCAATATATTCTTCACATTCAAACAATTATTTTTCGCCACGTACGTTTGCTTCGGTCTCTTTTGTCACGTATTTATTTACGAATGCGTAGGCTGCAGCGTCCGTCATCTTCATTTCGTTGACGCACTCGGACCACCTGTAAATAAGAAAAAAAAAAATTTTAAATAAAAAAGAAGTAATTAAACTTGATTCAACTAATTAGCAATTTTTCTGTGGAATTTCGATTATTTCGATTTCGAATGGAAGAATGAGGCTGAAAAAAACTGATATACCGTGGAGGTCGTTCCTCGATGCCATATTCTTCCATGAGGAGAACGTACAGCAGATTTCTGGCATGTTCGGTCGTGTAGGTGAGCATGTTTGCCACAAAGTTCCAATGAATGTAGTTCACTGTTGAGCCAAAGTGAAAATTGATCGAATTAATTAAAAAAATTAAGTGAAAATTTTTTTTTTTTATTAAAAACCAAAATTGAAGGATCACTCGTTCGATTCGATGGGGAGAAATTTACCTATCGTTCTTTGAGAAGTTTCTGCTAAGAGATCGCGAAGTCCTACAAAGTAATCCATACCAAGGATCAACATTTCCGTCGATGGATGGAGCTTGATATTTACCGTGTCAAATAATCCCTGAATCATATCTTGCCAATCGATCTTCAAATTAGAAAAAAAAATGTCAGTTGGGAGGTTTACGTTGACCGAATAATAAGTATTAATTATTTAATTAATTAAAAAATTAATAAACACATAATGATTTTATAAAATAAATAAAATAAATAAAATAAATGATATAAACGAAATAAACGAAATAAATGAAATAAATTAAATAAATAAAATAAATGAAATAAATGAAATAAATGAAATAAATGAAATAAATGAAATAAATGAGATAAATGAAATAAATGAAATAAATGAAATAAATGAAATAAATAAAATAAATAAAATCTTACTATTGTGTTTGCATCTGCGTCTGATTCCGTCACATTATTTTTGTACCAATCGACGAATTCCTCCAGGGTCATTTCTTTGCCACTCATATCTTTTCGAATCTGCAACGAAACGCAATGCAATAAAAAAAAAAAAATGGCACAGTATCTTGATCCTACATTTTGCAAGAAAATGAATTCTCCTTCGGATTACCTGGTAAAGTTTTTTCTCAAACTCGACGATCGCTTCCGCTTCTTTGCGGACTTTTTCTTCAGACACGTCAGCTTTACTCGCCTTCACAAACATAGTCGCAACTCCGGTAACGAAATTCACGTATTCCTCGTAATCATCGCCTTCGTAATTTCTGTACTTCAGGGGCATTTGCTCATCCAGAGGAAGGTCCGCGTATATAAGCTAACGATTGAAAAGCATTTTTAGTTGAACGTTAAAAAATCATGATTGATAATGTGATTTTAATTTTTCTCAGTGCCGCTGATTTTGTGATTATATAAAAAATTGAGCGGTATTTTTGATATTTCATTGAGCATAATTTGTTGGAATACTTTGGGAGGAAAACTTTGGGAGGGGCTGGCTGGCTGTAGTTAATTATAAACTTTTTCATTTTTTGCTTCCTCATAGAGGAAGCTATGTGAAGGTGAAAATTTTTTATTTCCAGTTTTCAATGTCAATGTGTTTAAAATGTCCTAAAACGTCGAAAAATCATATCCAGAAAAAATGTCCGGATGTGTGTGTGTGTGTGTGTATGTTATGATATTGTAAAGTTGAAACCTTCATAACTTGAGAACGATTTGAGCTACAGAGCTCCCGTTTTGCACAGAACTCTTCATTCTCTGAGAATTTTGGTGGAATTGCTAGAAAAATACGAATTCTGCGGCATTTTGAAATTTTCAAAAAAAGGCTGTCGACGCTCTAACTTCCGCAAATTTTAAGATTTATTACGAATTTTTTTTTTTTTTTTATAAATAGAGTATCATAATGGGAAGATTGGTATTGAATTTGGGGAATATCGATTGAACGATTTAAATTTGATGATTTTTCGAATTTTACGAAAATCTAAGTTTTTTGAAAAATCGTCCAATCGCTCTAATTTTTACAAATTTTGTAAAATATTGTGTATAAGTCTGTACTTGCTCTTTACTTTCTAGAAAAGTTGTCCTAATTATATAATTTTAAATGTAAATACAAAAAACGCTGCACAATGAAATTTCCAAATTGCATCTTGAGCATCTTGAGTAAGCAATTTGTAAATTTTAATTTGCAGCGTTTTTTTGTCCAACGTTTACCAAGAGCTGGCCATACTCCTCCTCGTCACTTGGTCCACTTGTATGGACTTCGAAGAAAGTGTGAGCTGCTGTTAACCGGGCGTAATCACGTTCAACCTCCTGCCAAGTGTACACTTCCGAGTCCCATTCTTCGTCGTCCATCGCTATCGGCCAACCACCAGCTCGAAGTAAAACTGATTCGATAGGCTTCATTCCTCTTTCTTCCAGAGTTTCTAAATATAAACACGAAACCCCGAACAATTGCATTATTAAATTTCTTTTAATATTTTAAACTTCTATTTTTGTCGCTAAATAATTACCTGTGTCCAAGCAGGATCGATACCATTTCTTGGCTTGTCGGACTGGCAAAATGTCACTGGGTTCTGGTTCCGTTTCCAAAATTTCTGGAAAGTACAAAAATTTTCACATTTCCTGTTTTTTTTTTTGTATTTTTTTTTTTTTTTTTTTTTTAACGAAATTGAAACATGCATTAATATTTCTAATGGGCTTGCCTTTGATTCGACGATGTACCGTTTGTTGAAACAACAAATAACGACTCCAAGATGGTAAGCTCGGAGGAATCGGATTTTTATTGGCCCATCCGCTGCAACTGAATTCGTAAAAGTCGTCGCAAGGATCAACCGATCTGTTCAAACTACTGCTAAATTCTTCGGCTGTAATAATTGCAAATGAAATTTTTGTCACGAGTCCGATTCGGTCGTTGTGAAAATTTAAGAAAATAATAAACTTGAGAAAACATTGACTTGCCGATTTTTTTGCACTCTCTGGTTTCGCAGAGTTCGTAATTTTTTTTTTCGTTCGATTCATCGTTGGATTTTTCGAATTTGTGCTGAACGAGGGACGAGAGCCATTTTTCATCGTCAGGAAAAACAGCTCCTTGGAAGAGCGATGCTGGACCGGAAGTGGCAAAGGATATCGCAGCGACGAGGGTGAACAAAATTCTAGGAGGTGTTCGAAGTAATTTTTGTGAAAAAAAAACGCACACAAATGTATAAAAAATCAATGAGATTTTGCTAGCAAAACCACAGCCTCAACTTACATTGGTTTTTGGACTTTCATGACGAACCGAGTTGACGTAATTCCTTTCAGAGTCAAAGATCAAAATTTAACGGATTCGAGTTGCACCAGGACGACGACTCGATCCGCATCTCACTGTCGCCGTTACAAATATGCAGAATATATAGTAATTGATAAGCCTCCAGTGTCCTTGGCTCTTTTCCTCCGACATTATATGCTCATTGATACCGCAGCTTAGAATAATTATTTTCCGGATATATTGTGTCCCCCAAGGATGAGATAAATCGCATTGAAAATTACCAGCTTCCGACGTGTCCCTGATAAGACCAATGCGGAAGAATTTCTCAACGTGCATCATTGTTGTTTTGCAAAAATAGAATCAGGGCATTAGAATATGACAGAAAGCATATCTGAGGATTTTTTTTTTTTTTTTTTTTTGAGGAGCACACGTGTCCTTCAATAAAACGCATAGGATGAGCAAAAACTGTTCGCGTTCGATTAATTGTATCGATCGACTGTCCTGCTCCTTTTATCAAGAAGTAAAAAAAAAAAAAAACATTTTCTACCTTTCCATTCCTGGTCTCCATGACGTTTGGTTGTGGAAATTCGTGGACATTCCGCATGAGATAACGACGCATTTGGGGAATAATGTGACTCAATAAATCGAAGATCGATAAGGATTTTTAAAAAGATTGACGGAAATTCTCGTTTCCAAGGCGAAATGACAAATTTTTAGAGAATCCTGGAAAATCGTTGAGGATCATTTCGGCTGATATGAACGTGGGCTTGATCCAGGGAACTATCATTTCTGGTTGGTGTGCTTTGGCAAACGACCTCATAACCGGAGAATTGTTCTTAGAGTTGTTGAGTGAATTTTACTGCTTGGAAAAACTCCCCCTCGAGCGTTTATTTCGCTGGGAATGTTTCCTTCACTGTTTATCATTTACTAAGAACATTCTGGTGACTCTGTCAGCAGTAATCTAAACTCGATTATTGCAGGACAAGAGCTACTATCAGGACGATCTACGTTTGACATGAATATGACATGGACGATCTACGTTTATTGTCTCCTCCAAATTTTCATGTTCAAAGTTTCAATTTTGACTCGTAATAAGTCAAAGATTAGAGATTTTTAAGAGTAGATATGTTTTTAACTACATTTAGGATTAGAGTTATTTAAGATTGGAGTTATAAAGATTAGAGTTGTTGTACTGCGTTCATCTTGCTCGATTAATTGTGGATAATGAAAAACTTGTTGAAACTTCAGACATAGCAAAAGTGCATATAGAAGCAATCTTGCATGGCGGGGCATAAAGTTGCGAAGCCCCATGGTCCTTTTCACCCCCCGTTGCAAAGACGACGTTTGGGGATCAATAGATGCAGGGGATGTCGATGAATCATTGGAGCTACTGGGGGATGGAATATATTGACAAAACGTTGGTACACATAAATGAGACGTTTGAACATTACTTTTATTATATTATTTTCATTATTTACATTGATAACCCAATATTACGCGATTGCCTGTTAATTTTGCAACTTGATATGAATTTGACAGAGATATATTTGGTTTCAATCACTTGCATGACTCTCCACAGTAAATATATATATATGAATATAAATATATTCATATTTGCATGTATATTTAAATGCCTGCAGTACTGTATCGTGTGGGCGTATTGTTTCGGTGTTTATTTTCGATGATCACGTATCAAGTGGTCCATTCAGGGTAATTGGAAAGCAAGTCTTTGGGATGAGGTCTCTATCGAATTTAAACGAACCACCAAATGTACCTACGAACACATAGATACAGAGAGAAGGAGAGGAGACAATGAGGGAGGAAGAAAAAATAATGAGAATATAAAGATAAAACGATAACTCGTACGGATCAAATAACCAGAGTCCAATTACAGTCACTTTGATAACGGCATTGTGCAAGTACGAAAATAATTGCTTGACGATCGGGCCAATAGACCATTCGTGTACAAGGTAATAATATTGTTATTACCTTGTAGAATTAACATTCGGACGACAATTCGTCGTATGTTCGAGTCGAACAATAAAGAATATTGCATCATGGTTGCCATCAGAGATTCGAATCTTGATGTGATGGAATTATTTAGGATTTTTGTAGGGGCTAATTTTTAGTGAAGATTTTGCCCAGGTTTTCCCGATTTCGCATTTGTTTTTTTTTATTTAATATTTTACCGGTTATTTATTGTCAGGATATTCGCACTGATCAGCTTAGCAGTTGATTGCACAACGTCGGGATCAAGGGCGGAGCTGATTGAAAAGTTAACGAGGCATATGGAACTTTGATACGAAAAATTATGATCCTTTAACAATGGGACAACGAGCTAGCCCAGAGTAAGGAATCGTTTCGTCAGAGCTTTTAAGAAAATAATGTTCATGTACTTCGTTTTATCGAGAGTGTTTGCTCAACGGTCTCATGGAGCCATCGATGAAAGTTCAGAATTATCTCGTTGGTGCGTCTCTCAAAGTTGCCCTCAGCACGACAGAAACAAATGCATGGAGAAAAGGAGAGAGAAGCTGCGATGCTGTAAAGTCGTTTGTTATCGGATCGCATGGTTATCCCGAAGCAAACGAGAGGAAGATACTGGTGTAGCGGTTGGTCGAACATCGTGCACGAGATGCACTCTGACGCCCGCCGCACAGGCGTGCAATGTTCAGAAAACTTGTCCCATTAAAGGATAAGTAGGGGGTCCCAAAAGTCTTTTTAAAACTGGAAAATCCTGATCCAGCATGAATTTCTGAGCAGAAAAGTCCTCGGAAATGTTTCTCTCCGATGCAGCGTTGCCGAGATATTCATCATTTTTTTCCAAGCCAATCGAGTGCGCAGGAGCGACACGCCCACTCCAATCTCATTGGTTGTCACGGATCACTCGATATCTCAGCCCTCGCGTACGCTAGAAGAAGATTTCCAAGTACTTTTGTCTTCAGAATTTCGAAAGCTGTCCATTCGTTTACACTTTAAGGAGATTTTCCACGTTCTTACAATTAAGGGTGCAGTACATTGAGAATAATCGATAGCAGGATCGAAAAAACGCATTCCAATTGAGATTTACTCTTCTTGGGTCTTGAAATATATCTTGTTTGTTCCAAATTTCGATGTGCACCTGAGCAAAAAATTGGAAAAAATTGATTTTTATTGAGAAATCGAATTGAGTTATGGTTCTCATTATATTTGCTCGCCTATCTCAATACCACATTTTCGCTTTTTCAATTCTCATTTCACATTGTTGTTGTTACAGTGTTTTAAAATGTATATATATTTTTATCTGTTTTAAATATATGTATACATCTGTTATAACATAGAATATATATTATTGTTTTATTTTTCATTTGTAATTTATTAATCTTACGCACAATTTAACTTAGTATTTACACGAATAAGTCTTAAACTTTGAAGAGTCTCACAATAATTATGTGATTTGCTTATAACATATATTTACACAATTCTCGTCGAGAACGCGAGAGGGACAATAATTCATTGCTTTGTATGTCGATGATTTAATTTAATATTTCTTGTTTTTAAACGCATATTAGCTATAATTACGTGTATTATTTACACATCTATACAATCAAGTTTTACGGAGCGATCACTTGCGGAAAACAGAATCGCTAGAAAAATAAAAAATTCGCTCGTACTTGCGAGCAATTTTTTGAGCAGCTACGTATTTACAATAAATTCGCAATTTTTTTGTTCTCACGGCCCTTTGAGCACGAGATTAAAATGTTTTTTTTTTTCTTTTTTTTTTCTTTTTTTTCGGCTCTGTGCATTCGGCAGCAATTGACGCAAAATTATTGAATATAATTCAATATGAATTCGACGTTCCCTGAATTCATAGCAACGTTCAAAAATTCAGTAGTTTCATGAAAATTATTCGCAAATAGTTGACTTTTTTTTCTGGCTCCGTCAAACAACTCTTTTGAGTCGGGTGGATTTTTAGTATGCAGAGAAATTTTCATTTAGTCTCAAAAATCGACGATTTATCGTTCCATTCTCGATGATGAGCAAACGGATAAAGTTTCGGTAATAAATTATTATTATGTACTGTTTCATTCACAACGAAAATACACATTTTTTTTAGTATCAAGAGACACATTTGAATTGGCGCCTATTTTTGGCAGCTCTATGCATATTTAAGCATTTAAATAAAATATTGATAAATATTACTGAAATTTTGTCAGAGCGAATCCTGATTATCCTCACGCTCAACGAATACAATTTTCAATGTAGTACACTCAGGAACACGACGAGAATAAAATTTGAATCTCGGTTTTTCTTAAAAATACAATTCGATAATTCGGCTCGAGGAAAGCATCAGTTTATCTTTATTTATTTATTCATTTATTTATTTATTTATTTATTTATTTATTTATTCTCGGAACCTCCAAGAATCGAGAATGAAAATCACTTGTTGCTCAAGTTTTTTTCAAGGAAGAAGTGAAAAAAAGGAAAAATAATAGAATATTTTGAAAAGACGATTTTAAACAGTGACTTCTTCGGAAAATCGGCTTTTGTCGTCCAGGTTAATAACAATCGCATGCGTACGAGCATGTCCCGATTTATTTTTGGCTCTTTCCTTCGTAGCACTTGTACTGCTGCCCGATGTACCAGGAACGAGGTCCTTACTTTTCGATGAATTTTCAAGGATTCCCGAAGCTTCGCCGTTCTCGGTGTTGGTTGAATTTTTTAAATTTTTACCGACGCACACATCGACTACGGCGACAATACTTTCGAGTGCGACTGCTTGATGCGGCTCGTCGGCTATTTGTCTACTTGTGAACAGCTCCTTATCTTCCTTGTTCTTGAAAGTTTCTGAAGTCTCGGAAAGTGTGGAATCCTCGATCGTTTTATCCTTCGTACTATTATTTTTATTTTCTTCCATTTGTATGCTCGTACGTGCTTCACAATTCGTCACGTTTCTCGTCGACGTCGTCGTCGTCGTCATTGACGTCGCCTCCAGTGATTTTTTCTTTCCCCCTTTGTTTCTCGTTGAATCCTCGAGATGATCCTTTTCCTGATGATAAATATCCGACGATTTTTCTTCCTTCAACGTCGATACCTCCGTCTCTTCTATCAACGAACTCGTTTTTTCTGACGATAATCGAAGACTCGACGATATCGCCTGAATCGTTGATATCTGAGTCTCGGCACGTCCGGCGGCCTCTTGCATCGCTTGGATCTTCGTCGCCAGATGACGATTCCCCAAACGCATGTTTTTCTCTTTCAAGAGCTCCAGCTGGGCGTACAACCGACGAAATTCCTCCTGAAAAAAAAAAAAAAAAAATTCCGCACCTCTTATTCGTCTCATTTTACAAGTGTCGAGGCGCGCGATAATTGCCAAAAGTGACAAGCGGTAGAAAAAAAAAATTATTTATTTTTCTATCGCAATTAAAATCCTTTTTGAAACTTTTTTGTGTTTCGTTTTCACTGGAATTAATCCGTAAGGACTTGATAAAGAATTCCGTCAGAAAAATGTGCATGAAAAAAAAAATATATATATATATATTTCGTTGCATCCCCACGACGTAAGCTCCAACGACATTTTGTTGCGAAATCCACTTTTTCTACTGGGAGGATTTTTCAATAGTGCATCTTTTGAGGGATGAAAAAAAAAACGCAAAAAAAAAATATCTCTGCTTTTAATATACGGATTAAGGGGGTGGGAGTTTGTTAAGGCACGTTGATAAAATCGCTTTGTGTCGTGAAAATGAATGAAACCGGAAGGAAAAGCGTCCGAGAATTTTCCGACCGAGTTTTATTGAGTAAATGGCTGAAGAATCAGAAAAAAACACTTTTCAATCCTCGAATCCACGATTTTTAATTCTTGCAGATACTTTCGTGTGGAAAATTGCAAGGGAAAGGAAAAAAAAAGGAAAAATAGAAAACTTGAGAATTTGTTAGTTTTTTTTAAATTACCGTAACACCATCGGCTTCTTCGGTGAAGTTTCCCTGATGCAGGGAAATCGAGTTGGTTTGGTTACTCGTGCCTTGCGTCCGGCACGTTTTTCCAATAAATTTGCCCGTTCCTTGGAGCTTGCCAACCGCGTCCTCCTTTCCACCTCCTCGAAAAACGACGTATGCCTGCGTGACATTCGTTTATTTCGATCATTTTCATTCCCTCGCTCCTTTTTTTTCTTACCATGCCTTCGTATTTTTTTTTTTTTTTTTTTTTCACGTTAACGTGGCACGAAACGAAGAAAAATCCGTGACGTTAAAACACGAAATCAACGTTACCCTCACTTTTTTATTTCTCATTTTTTTCTTTATTTTTTCTTTTTGTTTTCAAGGAAAAAACCTACGTCTGAGATTTTTTGTATTTATTTTCGCATTTCTCATACTTTTTACGTATTTTCCTTTACCATCAGCTGGAACGGACAAACTCATTTGTAGTCCGAAAAGAAGAAAGGACCCGAGCGGGGCTCGCGAATGGTCGTAGTTCAGGGCAAATCGTTTAACAATTATTTATGACTCAGAATTCTTTTTCGCTCACTTCGATTTCGCCTCGAATCGTTAAACTTAATTAAAAATTCGGATGAATTGATTTTTTCGGAAAAAAGGCTTGAATTGATAATTTTTGGGAATTTACGAAAATTTCACTCGTCTTGTTGCCATCGAAATAAAATAATAAATAAAAACGAGCATTCACTCACTTTGCTGCCAAATATGAGGCAAAGAAGAAGGGTGACGGTGAGTTGGGTATGACAGAAAAATATGATGTACAATAAGTCCGGATTCGCTGGGGATTGCAGAAAGAACCTGAAAAATAATTACGATAGAAAAATATGAAAGGATGAACGAAACAAGAAATTTTATCATATTTCTCATCTTTTTCACATTAGCAATCCTCTTCATGTCAATTAAAATTTAATCTTTAATCTTTAACCTTAAAGTATTCATAAACCTTGACGGTTATTAAATTTTGCTTGGCGAGCCATGACGAGCCAAATGATGGAAAAATCGTTCATTAACAATTCCAGTGCACTTTGGTTGTCAAAAGAAATTTTACGACCCTTATGCAACTGAGACGCTCTCAAGGCTTCCAACATTCCAGCTGGCTAGCCTCAGGTCGAGTGTTAATGTAACATGTCCATTATACAGGGTGGTCAGATTTAAATTTCTGGAATTTTCGTCGAAAAATTTCTCACTCGAACGGAAAAAAAAATGGTAGGTAAATATACGGTTGGAGGGCCACAAAAATTTGTTTTTCTCCATACCTCGGTCGAAAGTACGTGATTCCCGCATCGATTTCGATGCAGAAAGTGCGACATTCGTGCATTGGTAAAAAAAAAACACAATCGCCCTCTGATCGGGAGCAAATAGTATTTTCGGCTGCCACGACTGCCGAAAGTGACTTTCTAACCGTGTTTTCTCTAATGTCAAAGTCTAATGACAGAGCTGTTGTGTTATTCCAAATTTGAATTTTTTCCATGATCCGTTTTTCTAAGGTTAGAGCTTTTTGGAAAATATCAGAGAATGAACTATTTTAAAATCAAAGTGCAAGAGGACAAATTTCGAAATTTTCGTCAACCGATCGATTTGGTGACGAATGTCCATTTAATAAAAATGAAAACTGTGCATTTCGTGAAAATATCGTTAACAATTTTTTTCATTGCAGTGGTCGTGATAAATATGATGGAAACAAATTTCTGGAATAAAAATCTTCGTAAAAAATATGATTTTACATTACACTGATGGTCGCAACGTTGCGTTCCAACGAAAAATACTTTTTCTGTGAATTTTTTGTTCAAATTCAAAAACCATGACAATTTTTCTATCGATTCTGTGTTTGGATTCTAAAAAAAATTCTTTTATTGCACGGACGAAATATTGAATAAGAATCATGAGCTCTGTTCAAGAGAAAACATAATTTCGTTGCATTCCAACGATGGAAACTTCAATATTATAATTTTATTGAATTTTGTGATAATAGATCACAAAATCATGCACTTGTATGTGTGTGTTGTGGATTATCTATTACGTAAAATTTAAAAAAATTCGTATTAGTTTGAATCAATTATTGTTTTTATTCTTCGATGATTGTGTATCTTTTCGTTGCTTTTCTTGTGTATTTGATGCCTGCCCCCGACCAGCTGGCACTCGCTTCGCTCGTGCCGCAAATGTCGGGGCAGGCATCAATACATGAAATCTGTCATGATCGATAATCTGCCGTGAATCGATCGTACTTTCGACCGGCTATGGAGAAAAATAGTATACACCACACGGGCAGAAGTTTGGAAGCCCTGAACTGCGCAACATCATGCCCTCGGCTTCGCCTCGGGCATGAAGTTGCGCAGTGCAGGAATCCCAAACTTTCTGCCCTTGTAGTGTAATATACTATTTTTACAATTTTTTTTTTGGATAGGGATTTCATTTGATGAATAAAAGCCGAAGGAATTAAATGTAGTGTCATCTTTCAACGCTCTATCGCCATTTTTTATTTTCAAAAATATAGCTTCACATAGCTCCTGTACTTGATCCTCGTACTAGGTCCTCGAAAAAAAAGGCGTTTTGCGGTGAGCAAGAAATCTCCAGTTTGGATCAGCTGAAATAAAAAAAAAACTAAAGAGATTTGTTTAGTGGATAGATGAATCCGGGTATTCATCGAAGGAATAAGATATCCGAAAATTATTTCCATCTTTTTTGAACCATTAAATGATCATTAACAATCCCTATCCAGAAAAAAATTCCTAAAAAAACAG
Source organism: Hyposoter dolosus (assembly GCA_963921915.1). NCBI lineage: Eukaryota > Metazoa > Arthropoda > Insecta > Hymenoptera > Ichneumonidae > Hyposoter > Hyposoter dolosus. The sequence continues at coordinate 14,533,220 of OY998136.1, read as the reverse complement.
ATTTTGGAAGAAATGAGAATTTTACAAATACCAGAACAAAAATAAATAACGAATTGGTACACAAAATGATCTCTGCGATCTATTTTTTGTCGAGCAGGCCCCGTAAAAAAACCTAATCTTTTTATCTCTCCGTTCCCGATTATATAGTCGGATTCAGTATAAAGATTGAATGGCAAAAACTCTTGAAATTGTTACTGAAAAAATAAGATTTGATGAATCTGGACACCGTCGTGGGAACAGTCGACCCTTACTGAAAATATGGAAATTAAATTCATTGAAATAATAATAAAAAGTCTCATACTGGAAAGGAGCACCCTGTACAAAGTGGTAAAGCCGTGAGTACGGGCAGCATAGGGACCGAGTCAGAGAGTCTGAACGGTGCGGAACTCTTCCACTTACGAGAGCTCACAGCAGAGGCTCTACTCTCTCAGGAGGACTCTACCGTCTAATGTGACCGTACATTTAGCGAAGGCTGTTTCGTCGCAAATTACTCGACCGTGAGGCATCTTCTTACACACCTCAATTTATTATGCTCTGATCGAAAAAATCGGCCACACATGGGACATTCCATCTCGCATCGACAAAACTTGTTAAAATTTTTTTAAGTATTTTCCATACTACAAATGGATTTAGGGTTCGAAAAAAGAAAACATCTTGTTTGGGTTGATTTTCCAATTGCGCCCGAATGAATATTTTCGACAACATTCAAAATTTGCATTCAAAAAATATTTTTTCTTACGATAACATTTTTTTTATTTTTTATTAATTTGAATATAAATTGACTCACATCGATACGTTGAGGAAAACGGAGAGAAGAAATTCGTTGTATATCGCCATGGAGATGAAACGACTTTCGTTGAATTCGGACGGTGCTTTGCGGACGACTATGCACAGTCGTATTCCCCATACGAGAAACATCACCTCCACTAAAATCAGAACGATGGGAAAAATGATTGAAAAATGTTTAAATATAAAAAGGAAAGAGTTTTGCAAATTTGGAAAAATTTCAAAACGGCCAAAAAACACGAGAGTGGTTTTAATTTTTTTCATTCTTCAGCGGCTTAAACGAATCGACAAAACTGCGAACTCGTTAAGTAGAAAAGGGTGAATTGAACGGACGGATGTTTTTTTTTATTGAAATATTTAGAAATTTGTTCATCAACCACGATGAACCATCGCGGTTTTCAACGTTTCAGTTGGAAAATAAAAAGTGAATTTTTGATCCGGAAAAATGGGTTTGAAGGTTTCACAAATTCTGCGGATTCTCACGGACGATGAATTTAGAGAAAAATGGTGGTATTGCGTCTTGCCATTTTCCGTTCAATAAACCACAGATATACGAATAAGTCTGCGCGGAATTCTCTCGAAGAAAAATATCCACACGAGTTGAGAAATAAACGAAGAAGAATCTCAACGTGCTTGTTGTATTTACAATTTTCATCTCGAGGCTGCATATTCGCATATCTATATCGTAGCTATAAGGGAATTTTAATAACGCGTCATGACGCTTAAACTCTGCAGAAACGTATTCTTGGTCGCATCGAAAGAGCAAAAGAACTTGAGTCCATTTCCACTTGGTATGTCAGCTGCCACATCCCGTTCAATGCACCGCGACGTGTCCCACTCGAGAGTGAATATATATATCTACTCCAGTCTCTTAAAACGGATTACCATAAGATCCTCTTTGCTTGGATTCACTATGGGAGCAAGAACTTGGAAGTGAAAAAAAATCGTTCTTTATCTTCGAGATGTTTTCTTTGCCGGGATATAGAGCTGGTCCGGAATAGCATAACCTTTGAAATAGGTTCTCGAAGAACGAGAAAAGGTCTAGAAATACCAATCGCTGGATATGGGAGCAAAAATATTCAGTGAAATAAAAATTTGCGGAAAACTGAAAATTGAGCATTTTCCATTGACGATTGTTCACAGAAATATTTCTATATCGTCATTGAAAAATAATATCGACCGAATCGTAAATATATATATATATATATATTTTTAATATTATTGTTCCTGCGTATACATCCAGAAAAAACTTTTATTAAAAAGTAATAAAGGAGTATATTTACAATACATTCCTTTGAATTCAATACTTATTTATTGAATCCCAAGAAATATTTATTCTTTTTAAATAACGAGGTTTATTATTTAAAATTATTTTTTAACAATAAATAAATGTCAGGATCAATAAATTCATTTGTTAAGAATGAATAAATTATTTACTTTGAGTAAATAAATATATTCTTAAAAATAAATGACATATTTATTACGTTCAAATAAAATTTCTATTTATTGTGAATAATCCAGAAGATTTATATATTAAATGAATAAAATTTGGAACAAATAAATGTCCATTAGGTTGGTATTTAAATAAATAAATTTTCCTCAATTAAATCAATTTTATTGATTTTTAATAAATCTTTTTTTCTGATGGGTGTACCCTTGCAGGTTTTTACGATCCCTTCCCTTTATCCTCGCCTATTCCCCACGACACTGTTCCTGAATTTCTGAGTTCCTGGAGTGTTGCCCACAGCGACTCTTTCTTAATGCACTACTGTATCGCATTCGCACAAGGGCCAAGGGAAACTGCGGAAAACCTTGGACGATACAGGCGGCTATATTTTCCCTCCCGCTCAGTGATTGACACGCCAGCCGGTATATGGCCAAGCGATCACTCAACCAAGCACTGACCGCAGTCAATGCTGCTTAACTTTTGTGATCGCCGGAGCCACGCAGCGACCGCGTACCCATCGCTGTCGGTACCAAATCGTTTATTTTTTTTTTTTTTTTTAATTCATAACGTCGCATCGTTGAAAAGTTGGGGGATGATATTTTTTCGTCGAGGCGTGAAACGGGAAGTGAAAAAAGGGTGAATAGGGGTCTCTTAAATCTTCATCCTTCAATGTCATCTGAATAATCCTTCCGGGGTGTTCTCGTCTTAGTATCGCTGCGCGCGGTTGAATCCCCCTTTTGAAATATCGGAATTAAAAACGGAATGAGGATCCTTGACTTCCTTACTGTCTACCCTCGCAATACTCGCCGTTCTATTTGTATAGCCCTGCGGAGCAATTCTCTAAAAATCCTCTTCTCTCTCTAGTTCCCATACTAAATGTAATCTTGTTGAACCTTTCAACGCCACGAGTGTATAAATTTCGCACCCGATTTCACGTCTTGTTCTTCTACTGTATTTCCTTTTTTCCCTTTTTTAGTTCACCCTCAAAGACATTAGTTACAGCAGGAAAAATGTCAGAGAAAAGGATTCTCGTCTCACGAGGAATTTATTCGAAACCAGTTACCGACTAGAATAACCTTTCACATAAAATTTTAATGAAAATTTTATCGTTCATTGTGAAAAAAAAAAAAATAACAAACAAGATTTGATTGCTCGAAAAAAAAAAATCGATTGAAAACTTAAAACGTTCATTACTATTGAAAATTTATCGAGTCTTTTCGTAAATTAATTTTATTATTCCTTTCGATCTGGTTAATTTTTTTTCTTTTATTAAATTTCATTTCGTTATTAATTCGCTCGACAAAGGCTCTGTCTCTCTCCATTAATACTTAGTCCCACTCGGTCACTGGAGTTTAATGATTTTAGCAAACACCATTCGGGAAATGATGCAAATAGTACAACGACGAGTCGCTATTGTCCTTGAATTATTCGTTTGTACGACTGCAATAATTCAGTCTCGTGGATGCAAACAAATTTGAAACAGGCAAAGCATTCCATTGCATCTCGAATTGCATACAAATTCTGGTATGCATTTGTAACAATATCCAGGCTTTTGAAAAATTACCTTATTGTTATTTCACAAGTATCACGTACGAGATCGAGTTTCGTTTGTTGTATTGCGTGAAATTGTACTCCAGGTTTGTGCGGCCAATATGGCATGCAGGAATTCCTCATTAATCATTTTCGAGCACGATAAACATATGAAGTTGCGTTTTTCATCTCTCGCAATGCCCAATGTCTTTTTTATTCTTTTGTATCAATTCGAATGAGAATTTGGAGAAAAAAAAATGCAGGAATTAACCCTTTGTTGTCACACTGGGTCACTGTGACCCGGAAAAGTTTTCTAGTGATTGGTCATCCCTGTATTTTATTTTGAGACTAATATAAATATTTTCGATTTGAAAATCTCCTTATTTTACTGAAAATGTAAAAATTTGTAACAATCATGATTTTTTTCGAGCAGAGTTCCGGCCGAAAGTGAACAAATAAAAAGAAAAATTAGAATCGATACTTTGAGCAGGGCAAAGTAGTTGATACGTTGAAACTCCAGGAAACACGGGTATGCATAAATTCAAAATTATAGATATATCCACAGGCAGGCCAGTATATAATGTAAAAAGATTTACGATTAGAGCGAGGCTCCAACTGCCAAAGCACGGTTTTTTTTGCTCGATTTCGTTTGTTTTTTGTTTTTTTTTTGTTTTAACACTGGGAAACGATAAAAGTGGATGCACAGCATCGCCTCTTGAATTATTTACTTTTACGAGGCCCTCGTAATTCATCCGATGAGGAAAACTCCTCGAGAACCATTTCGTCCGTCGTCCCGGGTGTAAAAAATAGTTGGTCGTATTTTTCGAAAATTCTTCTCATGCTATATCGGCTAGAATTATGCTGGAGATTAAAATATCATTGGACAAAAATATGATTTTGTAAAAAATATGCAATAATTGTCAACTTTTTATTTGGGACTTTGATTTTTTGGCCCGTTTACGTATTTGATTTGATTTCGTGATGAAAATTCTTGGAGACCTCAAGGATTTTAAATGATTTTTTTTTCTCGCTCGTTTTCGTTGGTCTCGAATTTCTTGATAACGATGTTGAGTCCCAAATCGTAAATGATGAGAAAATTCTGAAAATTTGGAATGTTTTTACATGAAGTATTAACGAGGTCGTGTACGAATTTCGTGACGATTAAGGAGCTATTGATCTAACAATTTACATTAAAAAATTTCACATGTACTCAAAATCCTTAATTGGAGAAAAAAAATGTTTAAACTTACACGTTGTAAAACTATGATCCCACCAATCGGTTCGACAGAGATAAGCTTTGAGGTCATCAGCGGTGCGTCCAACGATGACAACGGGGGGTGCGACCAGTGTTCTGATGCCAAGGAACACCGTAAATATCGTGACGATGATTCCAAGTCTTTTCAGGAGATTCATGTCCGTTATTTTGACAGCCTTTGCCGATTTGACTCGGAAAATTACGGATATTCTGTAACTCAACAAAATATTAAATTTCATTTGTATTTTAAAAAAAAAAACAATTTGCAAATTTCAAATTGCAGCTTTTTTTCTATCTGCATTTAAATTATGTAATTTTGACAACTTTTCTAGAAAGTAAAGAGGAAGTACACACTTATACACAATATTTTACAAAATTTACAGAAATTAGAGCGATTTCACGATTTTTCGAAAATCTCAGATTTTCGTAAAATTCGAAAGATCATGAAATTTAAACCGTTTGACCGATATTCCCCAAATTAAATACCAACCTTCCTATTATGATACTCTATTTATAAAAAAAAATAGTAATAAATCTTTAAATATGCGGAAATAGAGCGTCGACACCCTTGTTTTGAAAATTTCAAAATGCTGTACAATTCGTATTATTCTAGCAATTCTAACAAAATTATCAGGGAATGAATAGCTTGTATGGATTAACATCTGGGCGAAACGGGAGCCCTGTAGCTCAAAACGTTCTCGAGTGTTATGAACGTTTGAATTTTACAGTGCCATAACATACACACACACACACACACATCCGGACATTTCTTCTAGACATGATTTTTGGATGTTTTGGGACCTTTTAAGGACATTGACATTAAAAACTGGAAAAAAAAAAATTTCACCGTCACATAGCTTCCTCTATGAGGAAGCAAAATAAATTCGTTTGAAAAATTGGCGAAATTAATATGAAAATTTTTTACGACTGAATGCGAATATGCAATTCGTTTACATGCTCGAGTGCATTTTCCCGTTATACATTATTGAATGCATTTGGTGTGCATGCAACTAAACGATAAGTTCGGCTCTTTCTTTTGGTTTGTCTCTTTCGAAGAGAGTTGGCATTTTTATCGGACGGAAGTTTTTAAAGTGCGGACGTCCGATCGTCGCTTATCGTCGCGAGAAGATTTTAAAAGAGTCTCCGCAAAACGCCGCGTCTCTACGGTTACATCTCGAGTATCTGCAACGAACACTTTCTCTCCTTCTCACTTTTCTCCAATCCTGTCATATATATTCGGCCAAAGGATTCTCGTTTTTTAGACTGGGTGTGCAGGCAAACGATTGGAGTCCTAACTGGTCTCATCGATCTCCGTCAAGTCCCGAGCACCTTAAAGATCCTCCTCCGCCCATATCTCGTTTTATCTGAACCCCAATGCTTTTTTTTTTTTTCCAATTTCGCTGTTCGTTCTCCTTTTCGTTGACGCTTTTAGACTTGGTTTCTAAACAAGCGTTTTCTTCCACAGACCGAAAGAGTGAAAAGCTATGAAAAGAGAGCTGCGGAGGAAAAGATGATCTCCACGTGTACCAAAGATCGCATGACGATCTTTCCAATTGCTCATTTATCTTTCGAGCTTTTTGCCATCAGCTTCGCGCAAGGCAACGTCTTGGTCAGCTCAAAGCGTGGAACGAGAGGAAACCTTTTAAATTTATGGAAACCGAACATTTTTCACTTTCAGACCAACTTTATGTCCGAATTTTGAAAAATTATTTGAAGAGTCAGAGTTCGAAAAATAACGGCGACGAGACTACGACCTTTTTATAAGAATAAAAACTAGAAAGAAAAGAGGACGTACAGACTTATACACAATATGTTACAACGTTTGCAAAAAATGAAGCGGTTAAACGATTTTTCAAAAAACTAAGATTTTCGTAAAATTTGAGAACCCATCAAATTTAAACCGTTCAACCGATATTTCCCAAATTCAATACCAACCTTCCTATTATGATACTCTATTTAAAAAAAAAAAAAAAAAATTAATAATAAATCTTGAAATTTGCGCAAGTTAGAGCTTTCTAGCTTCTAGAGTTTTTCTAGTAATGCCAATAAAATTCCCAGAGAATGGGGAGCTTGTATAGATTTACATCTGTGCTAAACGGGAGCCCTGTCGCTAAAACCGTTCTCGAGTTATGAAGGTTTTAATTTTACAATGCCAAAACATACACACACACACACACACACACACATCTGGACATTTTTTCTAGATATGATTTTTCGAAAATCAATAAGTTTTTCATTTGCAAACTAAAAACTTCTGCATAGATTTTTGTTTTTTTATAATTTTTTCAATTAAAAAAAATAAACTTTTAACCATACCCAGGACAATTCGACTTTTGGAACACGTTGTACATGGTTATTAATATACGAACGGAATCATCATAAACTTGACGTATATGTATATCCATGTATAGGGAAAATACTACTCGACATATGTATCCACGTGTACACGCTTGAGTAAAGCACCAAACGGTAATGGTGTGTAACCTATAGATCGAGGCTCATGTACATATATATATATATATATATATATATGCATAGAATCAAGAGTTAAACGTAGCGAGAGGACGTGTACCAGTGCCCGTTTGCACACTAAGTGGTCTCTCTTAAAGGTGAACTCTCTTCGTAAAGATTCGTGAATCGACTCGTATGACTATAAGCGTGATTCATAAGCGTGGATACTGAGTGGATATCAATTGTGATTTCAAGTGTTTTTATTGTTTTTATTTACATATGCTTTGTCATGCTTAACTAATTTGCCCCTAGGGTCTCTAAACAATTATGGTATAGGAATATTTGTTTTTTGTACGTTTTGGTTTGTATTTTCTTTTTCGTTGCCTTTCGGGGTATTTGGAATATTTTCGTTTATTTTTTCGCGATGTTTTTGCGAATGATTGTAGAATTAATGAATTTTTATTAATTTCCTTAATGAAATTGATATTACGATAAGAAATCGTAATAATTCATTTGTGCCAATTGAAAATGTTGAACAATCGTAATTTTTCAATAAGTTTTCGAAAATTAATATAAAACTTCCAGACAGGAGTGTTTGATAAATCAGTCTCGCGAGGCTTTTGGTTGTCGTGGTTGTGGGATTTTTTCAAGAGACTTGCCTCGAGCCCAGACTTATTTTTTTCAACGTTTTTTGATGTTTTTTTTTTGCCCGAATGTTTTTCCTCGGGCTGCGGGAAGCAGTCGGAGCAAGCACGAGAACGGGCGGGAACACCGATGCCTTCCCGGACTCGATTTCCACTGTGCATCCTATCCATATAATCACAGCGTTCCAGCCACTGGTGGCCTGGAAGCTTTACAGACTTTGAAATTTATAAGGTCGTCTTTTATCTTGGTACTCATGCCCCGCTGCTCCTATTATTCTCTCCGATGAAACACAGACGCACACACACTTGCACACAGATCTCTTTGACATCCTTGCGGTCCCACGAACAAGTCCTTCTGTATTTTTTTCTCTCATTCTTTCTCTCGCAGTGACTGTTTGTTCTTTTATCGCTCTTAAAATTTGATTTTTCTTCTTGAAATTGCTCCCTTTGGTTACAATGCTTTGCTCTTCTTTGCTTCAGCATGGAGAAATAAATTGTTCTTTTTCCAACTGGCTCGTAAGAAACTGCTATGAAATCAAACGAGGAAGCATTGGAATTTGTACTTACCTTTGATTTTTTTTTTCTGGAATGTTGCTACCAATTAAGGGCAAAGATTTAATTCGTTTCATGCGCGTAAGTGATAATGAAAAACATAAATTAAGGTATTACTATCACGAAACGACTTTATTTAGGGTTTTTTCAAAATTTTGTATAAACGTTCTTAGCATCAAAACTAACAGTTTTCTCCTATGAAGAAAAATTTTCTGACGTTTAGATTTCGAGATATTTAATTTTCAATTTTTTATTTTTCCCATCTAAACGCGTGTAAATTGGAGTCGCATTTCTTTTGTTTTTTTCTTGCAATTTTTTAACGAAACGTGACTTCAATCTACATTCGTTTAGATGGGAATAATTAAAAATTGGAAATTAAATATCTCGAATTCTAAACTTCAGAAAATTTTTCTTCAGAGGAGAAAACTGTTAATTTTGGTGCCAAGAACGTTAGTAAAAAATTTTGAGAGAATCCTAAATAAAGTCGTTTGGTGATGGGAATACGTTAGAGACTCGATTGATCGATCTAATAAATTATTCAGACGCATTTAATAGCAAAATGTGTTTTTACGATTTGGTGGTTACTTCGTAAACTTGAATTCGAATGAATTTGGCCATAAACTAATTGGACAAGCTTAAAATATCTTTACACTGTAGTCGATCGAGAGGGGGATCGAATAATGATACGAAAATGAATAATTTAAGGTGGATAATGAGCTCAGAAAAGTTGAAATTTTGTGGAGCGTGACGTTTAAAGTGGATGGAAAATAGCGCTTAGGACTTTGGTGAAAGTGCTTCGGAGAGCCTGAGATTTTGTGTTGGCAGTATCAAAAGTCAGGTAAATTGAAGCATGGCGAAGCATAAAGGCAAAAAATAATTTAATATCGGATGGTAAAGGGTGAAAGGTGGCATCCAAAGGATAAAAAAACACGCAAAAGCTTTTTGCAAAGTACACACGAAAAGCGAGTTTTGAGGAAAGTCTCCAACGATGGCATTTCACTTACCGCCAGGTTTTGAGCATGAGAGCACCGTACGTCAGGGAAAATCCTATTTCTCGTAGCCATACGCGTATTGTGCAGGTCACCACATTCGGTCGTGGGTACATGACGATAGTCTGGAAATCGATAAAAAATTATCCATCATTCAAAACGTTCGATTTTGTCGATCGTTTGAAAAAAAAAAAAAAAATATTTAATTTAAAAAAAGAAATAAAAAAAAGTTGATTCGTTAAATTATGTTGAAAAATTTTGATTCCACTCGCGATTGGGCGAACGAATGAGGACACTCTGCATGATTCACTCACAAAGTGAACGAGAATAGATTAAATGGAAACGAAAGGTTTCACACGATTTGGGAAATGGGAAGATCAAAGTTAATAAAATTAGGCAGAGTAATGATAGAGAAAGAGGATAGGGTCGGGAGAGAGAGAGAGAGAGATGATGATGATGATGAGATAAATATATTTATACCCTGGATGAAATCCAAAGGGCAAATTTCAAAAATACAAGAATGCACAATTTAATTAGCGAAAACACCATACAAAAATATAAAAGAAAAAGAACAAAACAATAATAACATAATGAATTAGGATAAATAAAAATAATAATAAAATTAAAAAGAAATCACAAAATCGGAAAAACGCAAAGTGAAAAAATGAAAAAATGAAAAAGGCACGCACGCAAAGAAAACGCAAAAAGAAAAATTAAAAACGCACGCACACAAAGATAAACCGCAAGTGAAAGTACGCCATGATAGATATAGCACGATACGCAAAAACTATAAACATCATGCCTGATCAAAGTCGCACCCTCTAGCGAGAAAAGATATTCGAAAAGCTTCGACTTGAATACCGGGATAGAAGTGACAGACGAAATCGATAAAGGCAATGAGTGCCAAAAATAAACCGCTGTTAAATAAAAAGAATTCCGAAACGTAGCCGTCCGATGCAGAGGAATATGAAAAACGGGCATAGCCTGATGATCCCGACTCGGTCTAGCCGCGAGATGCGCACGAGGAAAAAGATCAAGGAGATAATTAGGAGCCTTGCCATGTAGGATTTCATGTATCTGAATCCGTAGAAAATAAAGCCGCCTTGATGATACCTAGAGCCATCGAAGTCGCCTACGAAAAGAGAGAGAGAGAGAGAGAGAGAGAGAGAGAGAGTGTCTGAGGGGATGGAGGCTCGATGATCAGCTTGAAAGGTTAACGACCCGTATAACTGCGTGCTAGTATGTATGCGAAAATCCATCGACAGACAGGAAAATGTGATTGTGGGAGAAGAGCTCGAGATGTAATGGTCCGAAAACGTGGATAAACCGCTCGTTTCTACTAAACGTAACAATCTAATCGTTGCATAATCGTCATCGGGCTCATTAGCCAACTTTAACGGCTCTCGACTGACGCTTGCAGTTGCATCGTTAAGGTACTTTCTATGTTAAATCGAATTACACGTGATTCCTATTTCGCGATATGTCCTCGCGAGTGCGGCAGTGTCATTGAGCTTTATGGTTTCCATTTATTCTTTAAATAAACAATTTTCAAATTTCAATTTGCAGCGTTTTTTGTATTTACATTTAAAATTATATAATTTGAACAACTTTTCTAGAAAGTAAAGAGCAAGTACAGACTTATACACAATATTTTACAAAATTTGCATAAATTAGAGCGGTTGGACGATTTTTCAAAAAACGCAGATTTTCGTAAAATTCGAAAAATCATAAAATTTAAACCTTTCAATCGATATTTTTCAAATTCAATACCAACCTTCCTATCATGATACTCTATTTATAAAAGAAAAAATTAGTAATAAATCTTAAAATTTGCGTAAGTTAGAGCGTCGACACCCTTTTTTTGAAAATTTCAAAAGGCTGTACAATTCGTATTTTTCTAGTAATTCCAACGAAATTATCAGCGAACGAAGAGCTGGTATGGATGAACATCTGTGCAAAACGGGAGCCCTGTAGCTCGAACCGTTCTCGAGTTATGAAGGTTTTAATTTTACAGCGCCAGAACATATACACACACACACACACACACACACACACACACACACACACACACACACACACACACACACATCTGGACATTTTTTCTAGATATGATTTTTCGATGTTTTGGGATATTTTAAGCTCATTGACATTGAAAACTGGAAAAAAAAAAATTTCACCGTCACATAGCTTCCTCTACGAAGAAGCAAAATGAATAAATAAATAAACTTGGTAGAAAAAAAAAAAGGTTTTTTAGACTGAAATTTGAAAAGAATCTCAACAAACTCAACAATTCCAATAACTCTGCGATAAAAATGACAAGAAAATTTACAACACTGAGCTCCACTCACAGTTGAATAGATGAAGAAAGCTCCAAGAACGATAACTCGGAGGAGAACAGGACTCGCTGCTCTCACGACCTGGAACACACAAAAAATGGAATCTCAGGTTAGCCATTGATCCGCGAATGCAGAAGGTGAATTCACCGGATTTTGCCATAAATAAACAAGGTCTCATGAAAATGGAAAAGTTTGCACGAATTTTGGTATACCCTTCATTTTTACGAGCTGAAAATCGTAGTTATATATAGAAGCTGCAAATCTTGATTTCCCCGGATTGGAGTAAATAATTTGTGCAGGAAGATATTGATATTCCGCGTGTGTGGTTGCATGCATTTGATATCGATGGTGGTCACTGGTTGGTGGTTGTTTGGTATGTGCCGGATGCGACTCTTGGGTAACTCGATATGAGGGCCAAGGGAGAGGCAAGCAAGTTACAAACGACAGAACGACTGGTTTAATGTTGTTCGAGTTACCCGATCGAACTTTCCTTTCCCAGCCACGCTATTACACTTTCCAACATGGCATAGAAAAGTACCATTGCCAATGGGGTGATTCTCTTTGCAATTCCGATCTGAAGTTGGAACCTTTTTCGAGTAGCATTTCTCGCCGGATCTCTCCAAGGACCTCATCTTGTGTTTCTCTCGTGAGAAAACACGAAAAAGAAAAAAAAAACAACAAAAACAACAAAAACAGCAAAAAGTTTTACTTTTTGTTTTCCCGAGGGATTCCATTCTTTCCTTGTGGGGGGGGGGGGGGGGGGGCAGTCCACCGTTGCCATGAAATTCACTGAGGACTTTGCACGTAAAAAATATGACGAAAAACGGAGGAATTAACGAAATTGGGGTAATGCGGGTCGGGCTATTATTTGCGAAGGGGGATTTACGTGACGGAGACAAATTAAGGAGGTTGGCTACACACAACAATGTTACTATGTTAAAAGCATAGGGAAATTCGAAATGATTAGAAATTAATGAAATTTGGTGAGTATGTTCTTTAGTATTAAATATGAATATACAAATTTTTGAAGATTTTTTTTCTACATAGTTTTCGAGTTATTGATCACTAGAGTTTACATGCATAAGCATAATTTTTTTATGATAAAAAAAGTGTCGTAGGAAAAATGCTTGGAAAGTTTTTTTTACAAACGATTTTGAAGGTAGAGTTTTTTTTCGACAATTTTTTCTCAGTTGATCCTCATTACCCCATACTTTTCATAAAGACGAGACGTGAGAAGCAGGCGCCGAGTTTCTCGGCCCGGAAGCGAGAATATAAGAATGAAAATGGGGAATAAAGGTAAACGTGGTATGAATGAAACTCTTTCTTATTCTTTTCGAACGTGTTGAAAGATTAAAAAAAAAAAGAAAAAAAATGACATAAAAAAAACATAGCCGTAGAAAGCAGATGTCACGTGTTGGCAGTTACGAAAAGTCTCGTTACGAGTCTCGAGACTCATCGTGCACGTTTTCCTCGCCTCGCAAAATATGCCATTTAAACTGTACAACTACCCATTCTGAAGAAAAATTAAACCCGAATACTTCGGACCCGAGGGAGAGATTAATTGTAATAAAGCAGATACAATTGCCAGGAGCAGTGCAAGACTTTTTTCAGCTTGATAAGCTTCATAGCTTCTTTCAAGCTTGATAAAGATTCACCTCCGAAACAGGATGAAAAAAGTCAATCATAAATAATTAATTATCAGCAAAGTAATGAGTGAAAATAAGAGAAAGGAGAAACGACTGAAAAAATAAATTAAAACATTTTATATAGTAAACAAAATTTCGAAAAAATTTTACGACCGATTTATTTGAAAAACTAAATAAAGCTTCTTCGATGTTACATAAAAGTGTATGCAAAGTTTTAAGAGGCTTCACCACATAGAAATTGAAATATTTAATGTTGAAAATTGCAACTTTTAACACACGCTCTTATGAGAAACTACTAAAAATGGTGATTTTTATGAATAAATATTTCGACTTCTACACGGTGAAACCGCTTAAAATTCCACGAGCTATTAGATATCACTATTTTCTTTGTGTGGTCCAAATTAAAAGGACTTCTATCGATAGAATATTTTGCAACAACGCCCTTAATCATATTAAGGCTGTAGAAATATACGAGAAGAAAAAATAACTTTGAGAACGAAGGCCCATTAGTCGAGGAATGCATAGGGTGCAATGTATATGCATCCTATATGCACTTTCACTTTTCCACTTTTGATACGAATTGTAGGTTGATTTTCTCGAGCTTTTTCCATCATTCCGAGCGTGTCTCAGTCAACTTTTGGGAGCGGAGGGTCGCAATGCGGGTCGTTAGTTCGGGCGAAGTGGAGTGATATCCAAATACGAACGTCGAGCGAGGTGATCGAGGCATAAATTTCAGATTTCGGTCATCCCTGATACGAATCTTTGTGGGCCTTTATTTTTTTTATGTCAAATCCTTACAGAAAAGCACTAAAAGGAAAGATGAATTTTAATCGAGTCAAATTTTATAGTTGCAATTGATAAATATAATTTTTTTTTTTTTTTTTTAATCGAAATAAATAAATCAAGCTCATGAAATTTTTTCCTTACTCTTGTCAATACAATTTTCGGTCATTTTATTTTCTATCTTTTTAAATTCGATTCATATTTCATTGGACAGTGCTCGATAGAGAAGAAATCGTATACGAGAATCTCACAGGAAGGACAAAAAACCCTTGCCAGTGAGTCGATCCGAATAAACTATCGAAGACAAACGTCATCAGATTACGGATCACCGTAACTGATCTAGTAGGAGCTGGAAGCTGTTCCAGCCAAAGTGTATTTGCCATATCGTCCGAAGTTGAAATATCTTGTGAGTGAATCTCCGATTCAATTCTCTGGCAATTTTTTATCATTTTCCGTGCAAGAGCACGTGATAGTCCAAATATTGTCTGTCCCTGGGAGATAGACAACGAAGTGAATAAAGTCTGGAACTGACTCGTTGTCCAGCCAACCAAACTGTAGAAATATTTAGAGACAAAAGGAAAGAAGATCGTTTTCCTTTTTCATTGAATTTTCCTTCTCGTTCGACGATCAAATTTATTTACGATTCACGACCGTACTCCCTTGATCCAAGATTCAATGTTTTGGGAAAAATAAAAATTTCCATTTTTTATTTTCGCTCAAATTTGAAAGCCCTTATTTTATTGCCCTCATAGTTTGCACATATACTGCTTGGCTACCGAAGCCAGCAGGAAATACAACAGCGTTGAAGTTTACGCATCGTCGCAATGTGCCGGATTTGCAAATCTTTGAAACTTTTTCCACGGTGAAATGACGTTTGATCAAAAGCTCGATAAAAAAAATCAGAGTTGAAAATTTTCAACGAAATATTACAAAGTGGACATTTCTCGTTTCTGAAATTCATCGGAATTCTTGCCTTTGTGTGTTTTCAGTTTTTTCCGCATTGTTGTTTGTTATACAGTTATGGTTCATCGGAGCGAAATGACACTAATGAACGTTCACAATGCACCAATATGCATCCATTTTCTGTTCGTTGCATGGTTATGAAATTTCTCGGGTTTCATTATTCCTCGGAGTGAAAAATTAACAGTGCCAAATTGTTCAAACCTGTTTTTCCTTCCTTAAGGTCTTACTATCACGAAACGACACAATTTAGGATTCTTTCAAAATTTTGTATAAACGTTCTTGTCATCAAAACTAACAGTTTTCTCCTAAGAAAATTTTTCTGATGTTTATAATTCGAGATATTTAATTTCCAATTTTTTATTTTTCCCATCTAAACGCATGTAAATTGAAGTCACGTTTCGTTAAAATGGTGCAAGAAAAAAACAAAAGAAACGCAACTTGAATTTACACGCGTTTACATGGGAAAAATAAAAAATTAAATATTTCAAATTCTAAACGTCAGAAAATTTTTCTTTAGAGGAGAAAACTGTTAGTTTTGGTGCCAAGAACGATTGTACAAAATTTTGAAAGAATATCCTAAATAAAGTCGTTTTGTGATAGTAATACGTCAACTCCCTATTGGAATTGCCACGAATGAATATAGAAAAATGAAAATTGATGGAACACGTGTGTGGAATTACACCCGAACGCTCTGAAGTGAACGGCATGGAATGGAACAAGTTGTAATCAAAGTTTGCATTAAAAACATCATATGCCTCGCTATTTTCAAAAACAATTCAAAGTTTCGAGCTCTGTTTTCTGCGTCTGTTACAGAAGGCACTATGCCGCACGAAAGTCATTATTGTAACATATTTGCCTGGCCGTGACGTTGTTGGTCGACTGTGAGAAACGAAGCTCTTTGTACAAGGGAGACGACATGGCGGTAATAATGTTCCAGTGCGTACAAACGATAACATTCGCCTACGTTTTGGTCCATACAATTTCACGGGACCCGCGTACGCAGTCAGCTTTCCAGATGCAATGACACTTTGAGCTCGTGCATTCACTTGTGGATGGATGCATCGATGACTAGAATTTCAATGATGTTGTGCGACATGAATACCAGACTTTGAAGGGTCGTCAGTCACGATGGTATCGTCATGAATCCTCTCATGTTTGCATTTGTTCGGAAAAAGGGATTACACCACCCTACCATGATGCCCCCATTTGCAGGACTATCCTCGCCATTCCATAACATCCTCCAACTCTCTACAACACGAATTGCTTGGCGATTCTGTTCACGTTTATCCCTGGATCCATATCGTGTCTTTTCCTTCATTCTCGCCCTTCCTTCTTCGTTTCTTTGCATTTCCATTATCGCTCAAATTGATTTCAAATCCTGAGGCGATCTTACCGAACGTTTTTACGGCGGCTCCGAACCCAAATTCCTCGTTGCCTAACAATTTCCGTTGCTCAGAACGACATGACAACATGGTATCCTGTGTTAGTAGCTGCTGCATCGTTTTTAGGAATTAATAAAAATGGACCACTGCGGTCGAGGGTGCTTGAAACAAACGACTCTATTTGGATCGAATTCCATTCAGGAAATTTTGAAATAAAACGAACAACCGAAAGTACAGGCTAATTTTGCTGGGGAATCAAGAATTAGTTTTATTTTCCGCACCCTCCGTGCCAGGTTCTGCGTAACGAGCCAACATTGTTGGAATAGTTTATTACTCATTCGAAGCAGCTCCCATGCTTCATCAATTTGAATGCCAGCCAATCCACGTGAATAGAAGACTTGCTGGTTCCTTTCGTTCATTCGAGTGTATGCGTCGAGTTGCATAAATTTCGAGATCTCGTTATGTATTTCGATCATCAAGATGAACATTATTTCATTCGCTTCAAGATGAAGCTCGATCTTTTCTGCTGCTAAACATTTACTCGAGTACGTATCCTTCATGAGAGCACTTACGAGCCACTTGGGAAAAAAGTAACCGCAAGAGTTTTTAAACCTTGAAATACCCGCGGGGTTTCAACCAACTTGAGACTTTTTTCTGTTATCTATATATTCAGGTCTTCGAATGGGCGTTTAAATGGACGGAATTTGAAGCACTTGAATTACTTACTTGGTATCCTGCCGAGTGGATCTTTTAATGAATCAGTCATTTTCAATATCCCATTTGATGCAAGTACAATGCCAGGGAATCGTAGACTCCTCAACGGCTGTCATTATTGTCATTGAGTGCTACTCGAATTTTGTCGATGCCAAAATATCGATTCAGCTGCTTCAATGTTTACTCTCTCGATTAGCTCGTTCCTTAGTCATGTGATTTTTCAATGTTTACTTCGGAAAAGAGAACCTCACGAGAATCCCAAGTTTTATCCAATATCTGGAGGGTTATTAACCATCCGTAGATCACATGGGTCTTTCCGACTCAAGCAAAAACTTTTTAATCAAACGTTTCTTAAAACGTTTTATTAGAAAAAAAAAAAAAAGATTTCACGACTGTAACAACATCAAAACCTCATCAAAGTACAATCAAGGCAGAGTATTCCAGAATTTTTTCCGATTTTTTTCTGTCCGAATACGTGAGATATAAGTGGCGGAGTATGGTGCGATTTTCTTGGGTCCCACCGAACACTTTGGCAGCTTTCCCTCTCTAATTATTTCATCACCACTTGAACGGGAACTTCCCGAGAACACGATTTTGAAGAGAAGCATTTTTGAGCTGCAAAAGTAGTGAACCGCAATGCAGTGGTTTAATAACAAGACCCGCACCAAATTTCTATTCGATAGAACGTATGGGAATTCGGTATTTTGGAATCGTAGAATTGATCGAGTATTGTGGTTAAGTTATAGTTGATTGTGACACCGAGTGCAGACACGAGAAGGGGATCTAATTGGTTGAGTAACATGGTACAGAGAGTACTGAATTCCCTTGGCACGCATCATAAGAGGCATATAAACAAGGATACATGATATAGTTTGGATTGAAAGCACGCTCGAATATTAAGGTATAATTGGTCGGGTATAATTATGGCGATGCTTATTCGAGCGTGAATGTTGGAGCTTTAATCCCACTGGCTGGTTCGACGCGAGGCAAGAGATCGGGGAATACATAGCGTTTAACCGATATGGGCGTAGAGCTGAACAATGATTGATAACTGGAGAACTCCGATAACAGTTAATGCTGCTCTGTTCGCGTATGTAACTGATGAACGCTGCAGCCTGGCTGATGACGATAGCTCCTCCCTGCCTCTGTCTATATTTCTGCATCAATGTGTTGCCCAGATCTCCGTGCCTCTTCCTCCTGCTCCTTATCCGACCTATTTATGCGTGAATCCGTTTGTAACCGCATGTGCGAATCTGTGTTATACGATCTACGCAGCCTGGGATGTATATTACGCGTAAACCAACTCCTCGACACTAACTATCATTTGAATTAGCTGGCCACACTCTGTAACATTGCTAGCTATTCGGTGTCATAACGAACGTCCAGCCACTTCCGGTCACTGTCATCAAAGCTCTCTAATTAATTTTACTTAGTTTGACTATGGACTATATGGACGGAGTCAAATGTCACCTTGGCCACGAGACTAGGTCAGTTCGGTATTTTTTTCAATCTTTATTCAACCGACACAAATGCAAACTGACTTTTTTCGCGGAAATTGCGCGGAAAACGGGGAAATTAACTTTTTTTTCTGCGAAATGGAATCCGAGGGCTTGCGAAATATTAGCCTGTTTTGCTTCCTCATAGAGGAAGCTATGTGAAGGTGAACATTTTTCTTCCAGTTATCAATGTCAATGTGCTTAAAATGTCCCAAAACATCGAAAAATTATATCCAGAAAAAATGTCCGGATGTGTGTGTGTGTGTATGTTATGGCACTGTAAAATTAAAACCTTCATAACTCGAGAACGGTTTGAGCTACAGGGCTCCCGTTTTGCACAGATCCATACCAGCTCTTTGTTCTCTGAGAATTTTGTCGGAATCGGTGGAAAAATACGAATTCTACGACATTATGAAATTTTCAAAAAAAGGTTGTAATCGCTCTTCGCAAATTTGAAGATTTATTATTTATTTTTTTTTCTATGAATAGCGTATCCTAATAGGAAGGTTGATATTGAATTTGGGAAATATCGGTTAAACAGTTTAAATGTTGTGGGTTTTCGAATTTTACGAAAATCTTAGTTTTTCGAAAATTCGTTTAACCGCTTCATTTTTTTTGAAATTTATTTATTCTTGAAAATATATTTGTTCTTCCAGGAAACCGAAAAAGGAAATTCTCGCTCGAATTTGCTCATGATTAATGAGCAAAAAATCATGATATTGCATTTTTTTTATTTTCGTTATGTTATGTTCCTGGTTTCAAAGGAAAAATATCCATGATACATATTTATGGGAAA
This sequence comes from Hyposoter dolosus, assembly GCA_963921915.1. NCBI lineage: Eukaryota > Metazoa > Arthropoda > Insecta > Hymenoptera > Ichneumonidae > Hyposoter > Hyposoter dolosus. Next base: position 14,513,450 of record OY998136.1, on the reverse strand, counting down.
AATATATTTTTCGGTCGTCATTAAATATGAAGATTCTTGTTCCCACACTGTGAAATTTCTTGAGGTTTTGATCTAGTGCGAGTTTAAACGTCGCGGACAGCAGTTGGCGATCCTCCAAAACGTCGGCGAAGAACACGTCGAAAAAATAACGATAATCCAACTGCGAGACTCTACCAACCCAAACAAAAGAACCAGAGCGGAAGAAATCAGAGAAAATACCGCGAAGAAAGTGTCGGCCGTGATGCACTGAACCTAGTCAAAAATGCGGTGAAACAAAACGAGAAAAAAATGTCCGCGAAAACTCGAGTTCTCCAAAAAAAAATGCTAAGAGGAAAAATATTTATATAAAAAAAAAAAAAAAAAGTTTTCTCCATCGCTCAGTGCAATCGCTGCATCTTTCGACTTTATAGAACTTTGAAAAAGCAGGAGGAGCTTCGCCATTGCAAACCTTGATGATTCAATATATTTCATGAATGGGGAAAAGACCTGTCTGTAACAATATCGTTCGATAAGTTTGAATTTCCGTCCTTCAACTTCCGGGAAAAGGACCCTGAGCTGCGTTTCCATGAAGCAGCTCAATTTGCCTCAACCTTCTCGAGCTCCTTCCAAAACTTCATCCATGCAGTTTCCTCGAGCTCTGTATCTTTCGAGCATCACGAGATTGCCTACCTCTTGGCTGATTCACTACAATGTTAAGATTCGCAGAAAATACTATCGACTTTTACATTCTGCTGAGAAGGCTGCTCCCGAAAAGATACCTCCTGAACCGGAAGCTGCCTCTTTTGGGTATAAATGAGAGCAGCAAAAAGATAAAAATTTTCCTTCGCCATCAACGTAGAATTGATTTCTCTGATGCCCCTCAATTCTATCAAATTACGTTACAGTCTCAACACATCGTACGTGGAAGTTAAGGTAACAAAAAAAAAAGAAAAGAAAAACTGTTGAAAATTTGAACAAAAAATATAAATAAATCGAGGCAATTTTTCATTTTTGATGAATTTATTATTTTTACACGATTTTTTCGATAATACTTTTGCCAACACGCACGTTTAAATAATTATTGTAACTATTCCAAAGTTCAACTATTTCCGAGACGATTATTTTTTTCAATTTCAACTCCCGCAGTAAAGTGGTGCAAGAAGGTGGCAACTGGATCTAAAGCTACGCTCGTTTTTTTTTGCACTCGAACAGTGGTGCACCGCGGGTGCTCCGTCCAACGGGTACCCAAGGGGTAGACTTGAAGTGACGAAGAAAACGAGAGGGAGCGAGGAAACAAGGAGAAAGAAAATTCTCTGGTGTATGTACGACGCAAAAGTGCGAAATGAAGCTTCCAGAGCTGAGAAATAAAAGCGTAGTGGGTGACCCTAATATACGATGGTGTGGTCAGTAAAAATGTACCACTGTTCCAACACCTTGATCTTCTCGTTAGTCAGTAAAAAAAAAAAAAATGAACGTTAATGGCTGAACCGTGTTGAACAGGAAGAAAAAAATTCTAGTACATTTTCCTCGTGCTTAAACGCTCTTCAGGGAATTTCAGTTTTATTCGAGTGATGAAGAAGCCAAACAAAAAGGAAGTTAATGAAATGTAAATAATTTTTCCACTGTCATCAATTTCGTCGTCATGTTTGTATTGAGACATTGAGAAGAACCAATTTTTTCACTTCAAATAAATGTTGGAAAAATTGTATCTCTCTGCTGTGACAGTTGGAAATGTATCAGTACAAAATTTTTTTTTGCTTCTCTCGAAAATGATGGAACCAACCGATAGAGCTGGAGGTAAAATGAAACTGGCGCACTTTCCCTGAAGGTACAGAGGTGATTTAACTTGGTCTCATCGCTCTTTGGCTTTGCTTATGGCCACGAAAAATATAACGACATTTGAATATAGCTGTATGTATGTATTTGTATATAGATTTGTGTCGTATCTTTGGTGAATAATCGATCAACGAGGCTGTGAGACTTGAATGCAGCTCTCGACAAACTGCAACCACTACGACCCCGATAAATTCTCATCGGGAGGTGGAACGAAGCACAGACAGTAAGAGAGAAAGAGAGAGAGAGAGAGAAGGATAGAAATGGAGAATATAGGCCGAGCTCTTTCCTCGGCTCTCTTGCTCTCTCTCCCTCTCTCTCTCTGCCTATTTCAACTAGGAGCCCCCTGTGGCTGTACCTGCGAAACAATGAGATTTAGGAACCGTGACCATCGGGCCAAGAGTGATTTAACGTTTGCATTGGCACATCGATCCTCTGTGCCAATGCCTGAAACATCGAAGTGCTTTTAGACTTGCGTACGTCACTAAATTTCATTATATACAAATATATCCACAGAGTGAAAAGTAAATATACAGGATGTTATAGAATTTACGATTAATCCTGCCACCTTAAATTCCGAATAGAATTTCGAGTTCCAAACTTTCGGGACTCCCTATTGATGCAGCTCTTTCTTGAAGACTTCAGACCTGCATTTGTCGACTCGACTCACTGTAATGTCGTTGTAAAGTTTGTATATTCATTGATGTACAATTTTACTTTGATTTGATATATTTCAATTTATCTTAATTATAAAAATATTTTATAATCTTTAATTATAAATAAATTATATTTAATATAAATTATAACTTAATTATAAATTTCGATTTTAAAATTTGAGAGAATGTTCATAACTACGTAAGCTATCAGTCGAGTCAAGCTCCCTCTTTTCATTTAATCATTACAATAATTATGTTCGATTCCACTCGCAATTGGGGGAACCTCGAGGTGGCGCGAAGCCTCGAAAATTATCTTACAGCGTATACCGTCGGAATGGTCAGAGATACAGCAAAAATATATAGAATCAATTTTGTAAAGCATCAAATTTCCTTAAAAAAAGTTTAAAACATCAAGTTTGTATCTCGAATAGTTTAGTCTCCAGAGTAGATTGAAAATAAGGACGTTTGGAAAACACTCGCGACTCGCCATCCGCGATGGTTTTGGGATGAAATTACTAAAACTAAGGAAGCCACATTGTAGTCAAGTTTCAGTAAATTTGATGTTCTGCAAAGTTGGTCCCGTGTGCATTTTTGCTCGAAGGACGTTTTTCTCGCAGAGTGTATGATTGGAAGAGCGTTTATAGGTCAACGTTGACAATGGACCGCTATAGAGTTTGAAGTTTGATTGAAAAGACAATTTTCGAATTGCCATTAGATTCTTTGGACATGGAATGGTGACGGTTGCATGGGATGCCGAGGATGCCCTCCGCTTCCTGTCCAACAGCAGGAACCTACTTCGACGTGCCATGTCCCTCTTCATTGTATAATCCGAACAATGCAAAAACTTTCAACTTCATCCCAGGAAATTAAAATGTTAATTTATCCATTTTCAATCGTATAGCGAGCGCGATAACGAGTGCATTGAATATTTTTTTTAACATTACTTTATTATTAAGATTTTAATGACTTATTCATGTAACAACATTTCCAGCTGCCATTTTCGTAAATTTACCATAACTGCAAATAAAAAAGTTGGCCACACCTCGTTCGTTGACGAAATTTTCACATTTTGTCTCAACTTCCAGCAGTAACCGTGAAGGAATGGCATCCAGTTTCGAATAAAACGTGGTGTAAAAACAAATCGCGAAAAACTTGGTGAGAAGCAAGCATAATAAGTTTTTATTGCCAAAAGGGTTGGCCTCGTCAATAAAACATGCAGAAATGGATAAAACATCGGATTTACAGTGTCGACATATGAATAATAAGAATGCACATGAAAATAATAATAATATGGGGAAAATAACAGTAATATTAAAAATGAAACATTTGTTTATTTCTGTGACTGTATTCAGGAGTAGTTCTATGTCAAACGAGGAGCCAACATGGTGAACATCTGTGCCTGGTTTTCTAGTTTTCCGCTCATCGAATAATAACGTAACTCCTCTTTTTTTATTGGCTCCGCGTGCGAGCCCGTTATCGCTGCAGAATACAAAATCGTTCCCGCCGCACAGCTCGTCGTGGTTCAGGCTCGTCGCAATTCTCGAAAGCAGCTTCGTGAAAAGGGCCGAAGAGATGAATTTTCATGATTTTTTTCGTTTTTTATTTTTCATGCTTTCATCGTTCTGCATATGAAGTGTCAACGTGTGCGTATAATCGAAGTACATCTGTGTATCCATTCTCAATCTGGACAAAATATATGCTCTGTTTCTCTGTGGCCTTCTCACTCAATTTTTTTTTCCTTCATCTGCTATACCGCAGCTCGTTGTTGTAATTTCATTTTTTTTCAATTTATTCGGATGTATTGTTTTTCAGATAAAAATGTTTTTTTTTTCTCATTCGTCATCGCGGCTCAGTCTTTGGAAAAGGATCGATGTCCTGGTCCGTGATTTATTGCACGGATTAAAAAACTTTGTTCGACAACAATTCAAAATTATTCAATATTTATCGAACTTCCAAAACATTGACCTTCGTCAGAGAGAATTTCGAAGCAGGAAATCTCGCGGCATCACAAAGAAATTATATTTCTTGTTTGCAAGACAAAGCACGTCAGTGGTTGTGATGGAAGCATTGAGATCGCCCAAGTTCTGTATCCGATAGGTCGGAATTTCTCGTATGAATAACGAGGTATTACACGCGTTGTCAAAAGCACGCCATTCATTATCATGTACGCGCGAGGTGTCAATTGCAGTCAAACCTTGAGACGATGTTGGGCCAAGGGTTCAGGTAAGTCTCTTGAGGAGCAGCTGAACAACTTTGCAAACATTTCCCCCAGATGGTCATGAATCACGATATGTGGTGGTGTCACTTGTAGATTATTGATAAATTAATTACAAATTCAATTGTAATCTGCTTGCAAAATTTCCTCATCGAAAATGCATGAGATTTTGAGGGTTTGTCAAGCGGCAGCAGGTTTGTATTTCACACAAACATGAAAGCCACCATTGGCAGGTGATTAAAAAAATGTTTATGAACTATTTTCAAAGCTCAAGTTCCATGCAAATTGACAAGGACGACGACAACAACTCCGGGGCCACGATTAATCATCGGTATCGTCAGCCAGTCGAGACTTAACATCATTAAAAAGTTAGCTGGATTAGCCCACAGGCTATGGATAAAGTGAAATCTGCAGAGAGCGAGAGAGAAAGAGATAGAGAGAGAGAGAGAGAGAGAGAGAGAGAGAGTGAGTGAGAGAGATAGACTGATGAATCGTGGCGAGTTTCGTGGGCAATTAACTATGATACGGTTCGATGGTTAATTCGATGAAGGTGGAGAAGATGAGAAATATAATTAGCGAAGGGAAAAAGTGTGGGAGGGACACAAGGCGTCAAAGAGTCGCTTCGTTAAGCGAAGAATAAGGTCGCTAATTAATTACGAAACGTTGCCTTTTGATGACGAAATAAGCCTTTGATGGAAATAAATGTGGATTCCTGTTTGACGAAATTGAATGACTGTCAATTAATTAAAATTCCTTTTAATTACTCCCCATCATATTCGGCAGGTCGCGGAAACTTAATTAAGTGGATATACATACCCAGCAAGTTTATTAATCTAAAAATATATATTTCGATTAGAAAAAACAAAAATTTGATGCAAGAAATAAAATTATCTACAATTTCCATTACTAAAAATTTCAACCATGTTCATTTCACTCTCCAGTATTCAGTGAGACCGTAGGATATGAGAAACGTTTTATTAAAGTATAAAATTACACAACGAAATGCGCTCAAATTCAGGAATCCCGTAGGTTTCCGTCCCGATAGCCCTTCATGGGTCCTGAAGTAGAATGAAATGTTTGCGGGAGAGAGAAAGAGCAGGACAGGTTATTCGCTGTGTGCACACTCATACACTCTCACCAAAGTGAGAATGTGTAGTTGTGTACATGCGTACTGGTGGCGACACCAATAGTATGGAAAGGCATTTTTCCTGGTAAAATTGTATGTATGTACAAGACTACATATTTTCACATTGGTGGTGAGAGTGTATCAGGGTGCAAGGTCCCAATAGGTAGGGATAGGGATTGTTCGGGATAGGCTTCCTTTCTCCTATGCGGGATACGATGTTGGACCTGGCTTTTCGAAGTGATGGTATGTGAGCTTGTATAGTGGTCTCGGTACTGTATCTATAACCGCAAAGATCCGGGAATTAGAGGGACACGAAAGCTCGCTGTTCTATACTAATATAGCTGCTGGGACAAATTCTCGGATTTCGTGCCACTAGGACGAAGGAACGTCACCCTAGACGACCATGCAATGTGACCACGTGTTATTTTTTTTTTAAGTCACAAATATCCTCAAATTGTTATTACACCATGCCAAATTCCTTTAATACATTGACGAGGAATGAAAACACTCACAACAACAGCAATGATAGCGCGATAGTGACAAAAACGATCGTTTCGTCTGTTGAGGCTTTTTTTTTTTTTTAACGAGAGCGAAGAGTTAAGGATAAAAGAGTACAGTGGAAAAAAGTGAAGAAGGGCTGGAGGCAAGTTCCGGGAGGAAAATTTCACGGAGACCGGAAAGGGATGCGACGAACATCGGAGCACGAAGCGACCGGTGTGAAATGTTTCGAGGCTTTTGTTGCAACGCCAACAAAAGACCTTTCGACTACGAATTTCGTACGACTCTGTCCCGGGTGAACCGAGAATAAGAGGTGCTTACGAGCACAAAAAAAAAGGAAGAATACCAAGAGGAAGAGGCGAGAGCAAGAGTCAACCCGTCGAAAGTCTCTCGGGATTCAATCTTTAAGGTTCGGAGCACGTAAGTGGCACGCCGCGCAAAAGATCCATTCCCCGCACGTTGTGAGCTTCCGATTTTGACGACTGTTATAGCACTGTGAAGAATATATATCGAAGGGAAGGGGAAAATGCCTTTTTTCTTTTGAGAAATCAACTGACACATTATTGCCGGATACGTTTATTTTTAGGTCCAACAAACATTCCGAACTCTCTCACATGGAAATAAATAAATTTTCGAAAATTTTCATCCGTTTGTCTGTTTTTTTCATCAGCAACACTTTCCGAAAGGGTGAACGATCAATATTTTATTCGATTGAAAAAAAAAAATGGCGAATTTCTTCACTCTTTTTTTTTTACATCGACCACAATTATTTGTATGTTATCTTAACACGGAGAAAAAACCCGGACACGGATATTTGTTTTATAAATCTTTTGAGTAAATTAAAACGTTCGCCGAGACTCCACAGAGTCTCAAGATAAAAAAGTGTAAAACCGGCTAACTTGACGGCGGTAATAGAAACTCGTTGCTTCTGCGTCATCGAAGATCGACTTTTATGAAAATCGGTATCGACACACACTGCGCTTTTTCGATAATTTTGCCTGTGCAACGTTTTTACTCAGCAACTATAATACGGCATCAATTGTGATGATTTATGGCTCAATCGACGGGGACCAACGTAATTAGTCATCAGTTCAATTTTCATATCACTAAATGACTCCGGGGCTCCGTAATTGAAGAAAATGCTTATCCCCACCACCGAATTTGCTTTACTCAGAGATAATATACTCGGGTGAGTCTGGTGCCAGCAGACGACAGAGCCGTCAAATGTACTTGTCCTGAGACTCTACAGAGTCTCTAGATTTGCACGAGTCAGTCGTTAAATTCTCTTTGGAGATAAAACAATAATGTAATGATTATGTATTTAATTGATGGGGAAAAACTGTTGGTCCCAAAGAATTGAATTTCTCTGGGAGAAAAAACGAATCTGATATGAAGAAATCAAAAGTTTTTTTTTTTTTTTTTTTTTTTTTTTTTTTTTTTTTGTAGAACGCGAATAAAAAGAGAGCTCGACCTAATTCGGGAATAATTCTATCCCAGGATTTTGGACCGGACTATTTTTCACTCGGACACTTCTGAATGGCGAAGCTTTTATATATTTCACCATGGTGTACGAATAACACAATAAAATGAAAGAAAACGAGACTACTGGAGACTTACCGAATAGATGGAGCGTTTTGCAATGGCAAGAATGAGTTCAGTATTTCGAGCTAGGAACGTGCGGAGAAAAATAAAAGGAGTTATCATGAAAAGCGAGAAGAGGAGCTGCAGTATGAAAAAAAAAAAAAGTTGGAATAGAGAGAAATGGTCACGCGATCGCAATCTTTTCCTTGCGTTCTGGCGTTTTCTGCTATAGTTATTTCGAATATTTTTATCCTTTTATAAAGAACGTGACTATAGGCTCCCACGTTCCTTTGCTTTCGAACGCATTTGCCGTGAATTTTTTCTCTCGAGTGATCGAGAACTCTTTTTCTTGATAACGATGTTTGCAGCGGAGACCAAAAAAGTGTGTGAAACCGAGAACGGCGAGGAAAACTTCATTGATGCTCGTGGTGGTGTTGAAATTTCTGTTTATTTTTCGACTGTCGAATTTCAAGGCTTTCGTACTTGGAGCATGCTTTACGAGCATGGGATAATACCCACTTGTAAAAATAATTTGAATGTGCATGTGCAAATGTCAGGATGTTAAGAGAGAAAGACGAGAAAGAAACGAAATTCGAGAATTCAGAGTTTATTTGGTGAATGTTTTTCATGTACTCGTCGTAGACTGCTTTTCTCATTAATGCAGGCCATACGTATACGCAGTTCGAGCAATCACAAGCAGCTCAAGGTTATACCGGAAAGCTCTTGATATATGTAAGCGTGATGCTTATTTATTGTGACTTTCATCCTCTTATTTTTGCCTCGCTGTTCAAGCCTTCGTCCGGAACATACAGAAGTGCGTAATGCAAAAAGCCGAGTGAACCTTGCATATGGCTAGGATTTTACGATATATACATATATGTATAAGTTTTGCAGGCCTCCACCGCAAACAAAATGTACACACGATCTACAGAAAATTCCTACCAATCTCGTTACAAGAGTGCACCAATCAGAATGAGAAACACTTCATAAATATTCATTCCTCATGCAGAGTGCAGAGGGATTAACGTGAAGAGAATTCCTGGAGACTGGGAGGGATGTCCCGGAAATGAAAGAAAACGAGAGGATAAGAGAGGAAAAAACTAAAGCTCTCTGAAATGGAGTTTTCTGGGATTTGTGAAAACATTCATATTCCAACAATAAATATATTTTTCAAGCTTCGTTTCAGCTGATAAAATAATGTTTACGGAAGGAACAAGTGGCACTGAATCGTTTCAGTATTGGGCCATACTTTTCAGATATTTCAGAGAGTAAATCCGGAATGACATAATCGGTAATTGAAAACGTTTTTCCGAAGAGCATCTTTATTGAATACACTGCTCAATTGCATGTTGTTTACCGGGAGGAATTTCAAGTTAAACTCGTCACGTTATGGGCATGACGTTTTTTCCCTCTATTATCGATTTATTTCGTCACAGTTTTGAAATCGTTACGAGACTACATAAAAACCGAGGTAAATAAGTAGCAGAGCTTAACACAGAGCCTTGCGGAGGAAGAAGCAAACCGGAAAAGCATCGTTTTTATGTGGCCCTAGCATCGTTCACATTGTAACCTTCAATTATTAAGGTACCTACTGGAAAATCTACTATATACATTTATCCAGGCACGTAGAGTATAGTAAAGACCCTTTTAATGAAACAAAAGTCATCCCTTGTTAGGGTGGCTTTTTTCTGCGGGTTCTTTTTTCATTCGGCCGTACCTCATTCCTCCCCAGCCTCTCACTCTGGACTTGATGAACTTTAAAAAACGCGTACTCAGCATTTTATACGATTTTCCGGACTGCATTTTTAATTGGGTTATTTAAATGTCATCATGTTAATCAAGAGACATGGCTGTGCCGTTTAAACCGAATGGGAGCCTCGGACGAGCCTACTAATTGGTTGGGTGACCGCTTTGCCATGGATTGCTTCGCGTATTAATGGCCGAGCAAAAACAATGAAAAAAAATATTAACATACTGTTATGACGATTGAAAAAAAAAAACGACCTCGCTAAAAATGTATTCGGCAAATGAAGATCCGAAAATTACCCTCTGCTCCCAGGTGCGAAAGAGAATCTTCTCTTACGATCGTATCAAAATAAATAAAAAAATCCCATCTTAATCGTTTAAATTTATTGCCAATTACTGCGAATAATCCGCAAAGAAGATTAAAGAAATCACAATCTGATTTGATTTGACTGAATAACGGTAGTTTAATTAATCGTCGAGAAAAAAGGAAAATGAGATTAATCGTAGAAAATTTGGGCCAAGTCTGGCCACTATCTTCTCGAGCTGACTGATTCAGGCCCCTTTATTTTCTTCCCTAACTCGAAAGTCTCGCGAGTGAGCGTGCTGTTTCGTAGAAGGGTGGAAAACAAATGGCGGACGCGAGTGGTAATTGCGGTTAGTCGTTAAAATCATTAGCCCATAAGTTCAGGCAGGCAGGCTTGTTTGGCTGAGGCTTAGTCGAGGGACAGTTAACGTAGACCATGCAGAAACTAGACAGAAAGGGGTGGTACGCGTTGTGTGTTTCATTTGTGTTTTCCATTCCATTTCAGTTCAACACTAAACACAAACGTGTACACACGTGAATATAGATATTTGTTTATAGAAGCAACACACGAGGACGTATACATTGTCGAACGTAGGGAGTTGCTCTATGTTGACAATAATGTAAAGAGATGAAATGAGATTCACAAGAGATCGTGGAGCAATTCGGAGAACCGAGCAATTACGGGAATCGGAGTCCCGCAGGGTCCACTGGGTGAGTGTTTATCTTTTTGTTGGGCGAATAATTGGTCCGGAATCGACATTGCTGGAGATTCAGAGAATGGAACACATGGTTGCGTTTCAAGTAGACAAATTCCAGCCCGGACTCTCCGGACAATCCGGGCTCAACTTAAGAGGATGGATCAGTCACTGATGAACTGCATCTCAAATTTTCGGAATAAAAATTCTTCGATGTCGTTTGACTAATCAAAAAAAGGCACTGACAGTGTGTCAATATTCAATTTCGAAAATTACAGTTATCTCTATCGCACTCACAGTGGCGAGATAGTGACTGATCCCTCGCACCTTTTAATTCTTTTGGACTTTTCGGACACACGCGAAGCCGATTAAATTTGTTCCCATTCGGTTTTATCGTGGTTATTTACTTTCCACTAGATCCCGTAGTGTGTAAACAAGTCTCGACCTCAATCTCTTCTCTTTTTTTTATCGGTCTCAGCCACTGTCGTTTGTCTCCTCTGGTTAAATGTGCGTCCATCGGTTTTAACTTCTCCTTCGTGCGGATTCTTGGAAATTCAGACCGCTACGAAACTCTCTGTTGAGCTAACTCGTGTCAATTTGCTCCTCACAACACGCAGTATTTACCAATACGCTAAGTTGCTCAGAATTGGTTTGTCATCTTTTTCAAGGAAACGAAAATATTCAAATGTTTGTTTCGTACTAAAGGAATAAATTATCATCGGTTCTGCCATTTTCTGTCTGCTTTCTTCTTCGTCATTGCCAATATGTTTGCTTCTTTGCCTGTGTAAATTGATAATTCGCGCTTTATTTTCCAAAGCAAATTTTGATCCTGATGAACAAAATCGGAAATGAATGATATTCATTTTTTTATTTTCTATGGCGTCATTATATGGTTGGTCAGGGCTGTCGAACTCGCTTGAGTAAATCTGACCTCCAGGATCAAGGTCCAGGACCACGAAAGCCCACGGAACAAATGGCAAAAAAGTCTGTTCGGTTAGTCGAAAATTTATCAGCTCTTCATCGGATCGCAAAGCCTTTTTGTAACTACATCGTCGCCGACAAATTTCTTATCTGCAGATTTCGATCCTGCGTTTGGTCTTTAAGACTCCGGGGAATTGGTTGGATCCGAACTCAATAAACCTCGATGCTAGTAAACCTAAGTAATCTCCAATGCTAGATAGGATGTTTATTTGCATCCCTTAGACACTGGCAAACGTAAGACAGCACACTCCTCTTGTCCCATGCAGAATTCGCACGGTGAAGGTAATAAATCTTGCCAATACAATTCGAACAAGGGTCTAGTCTATTTGGAGACTCGGATCCCATTGACAACGCTCCTGTAACTCCGTCTCCCGCACATATCCAATTTACCAAGCCATACAAAATGAAATAAATAAAAAATACAACGTATGGTGTGTCTCAAAATCAAGAATTTCTCTGACGAAAAGGTCATCGCTTCAGACTTTTGACAATTGCTTGTCGTTGTCGACCGAGTCACTTTACCAAGTTGGAGTTTACAACAGAGTAGTCTGAACTGAACAGAATAGTCAAAATTCACTTTTTTCAAAATATTAATAATAATCGTAAAAAAAAATGTTCAATCTGGATTTTTTTGTTCGTATTGCACAGAACGTGTGTTGTTTCCGTTGTTCCAGAAAAAATAGGATTTCACAATATCATGAAATGCTGATTGAAATGATTATTTCCTTGATAATTAATCGATTTTTTTGATGGACTCGCTGCGAAGTGTTAATCGCTATAAACAATCCTCATATCCACCGCTGCGAAAATAGATTTAGTTCGTATTCATGCATCCATGCTTCCATTCATACGTCATAAATCATTCATCCCAATCTGTGGATACACAAGTTTATGGATCTATAGCTGGGTTGGCGTAAATCCGAGAGCATAAAGGAGAGCGAGAGAGAGAGAGAGAGAGAGAGAGAGAGAAGAGAATTAGCTAGAAATGAGCCCCACGTCCCATGTTTGCATGAGGAAATTGCTTGTCATGATAAACACGAAAAGTAGATGTAGAAGCAAAAAAAAAAAAGAAATGTTAAGAATGACTGTATTCATAGAATTCACTTATGTGGCTGACTCGATCAAGAGAGGAGCGAGAACTCACTTTTCCGACGGAAATTCATACGTTACAATCCATATTTGCTGTGTATATATATACGTTACATTCGGGAGGAAGAGCCACGTCACGAAAAGCTGTTTAGTTTACGAACAATCGCGTGGTCGAGTCAGGGGGATCGTGGCCTAACCTTATCAAGGTTACCGAAAGGGAACCTTGACTCGATTCATTATCCAATCAAATGTGTACTCGTCGATGATTTTCCTCAATCTTTCATTTTTATTGACCTCTTAAGGTAGTAATATCGGTTTTAGAATCACGGTTGAAAATTTAATAAAATTTGATATAATGGTAAATTATGATTCAAAAAAAAAAGCAGTCAAATTTTCAAGAGGCTACAGAGAACCAGAATAACGATATTCGCATTGGTATAGTGTCATACATTTAACATTGAGTTTTATGATAAGTCTCAGTTTTCATTGTAATATACAATGAAATGTACAAAATCGATGAAATTGGACTGGATCTTTTTCTTATCATAATTTACTGTTGTACTAAATTTTATTAAATTGTGAACGGTAATCCTAAAACCGACAGTACTACCCACCATAACTTTGTCGCCCCTAACGTGTTGAAAGTTACTGTGTGCGAACTATTATAAAATCTGCCTTGTTAATTAATGAATCATACTTGTCAATTGGTTGATAACAAAATAAGCCGAATCAAGATATAAATTATTGTTCAATTGTCGACATATTTTTGGTGATTGTAAATAAATGGCACGATCGAATCGTTGCTGCCTAGAATTTCAATAATGTATGGAAATAACGATGCTTCTCCATGTTAACATCTGTAATCGAGGGATGGCACGATCGCTGCTCCGAGCAATGAGATTATTTCGAAAATTTGGTGTATAACGAAGCAGCAGATATATTTTGCAGGATATGTTGGAAGAGTGTCTGCTTTGTGTTATGTGTGAGTTATCAATGTGTTTATATAAGTGTATAGATATAGTAGATTGGATATTCGAGGTACAATGGACCCGACGTCCTCAGCGACATTTATACGCTAAGCTGTTATCTATTACCCGAAACTTGGAACTTTGCCATAGAGCGGACACACACCCGCAGCAACGTTTTCAACACAATCGCACCCACGCTGAAAGAGTTTAACTTTGTAAAGGCCTTTCGACGCTTTTCGAAAAGGCTCTTCACATTATTTATGCACAAGCTTAATGTTTTCACCATCAATCGTTCTCCGAAAGATTTATTAAATACTTGTTGTCAACTCGATACAAAATGGTCATAATAAAAATTGGAGAAACTTCAAAAGCTTTTTTGTTTTTATTTAAACCTTTTGCGTTTTTTTTTTTTTTTTTTTTAACAGCAACTTTGACAGGAAAAATAATTATTAGTTTCAAATTCTGAACAAAAGTTTCGGGAAATAGTTTTCGGAATATCTATTGCAACTTTTTTTTAATTCTCCAGGAAAGCTCATCAACGAGATTTCCAAATTAATGAAATTTTCCATCCCCATTGACCAGAGTGTATCTTTTCCAATAATCAAGAAATCGTTTTAATCGAAACTTTTTTTACGTGTAAGGAAAAATTATTGTAGTTGATTCTCGTCTTGGGCACCTCAATGCCTCAGAGCTCACGTTATTCTTTACTATTACGAGTTTCCGCATTTGGCTACGTTTTCGTAAAAGTGAAAGTTTAGCTTTTTCGAAAATTTAGTTTTTCCATTGCTTGGTCGTGCATGGAGTTTAATGATTTTTAGTTGGAAAAGTGCAATGTTTGAAACAGTCGTAAAAAAGTTTTTCTCCGTAAAAAAGTAAAATAGCAACCGATGGATATCACGCGTGGGTATAGAAAATTTTAGGGAAGCATAAGTTGACGCGATTTTGCGGAAGTCAAGTACGAGGAATTCTGAAGGGAAGTGTGCGAATGGTTGCACGCTTTCATCGACGTTGGTTCGAGCTCGTGAATTTCGAGCTTCCGGTACAACAGGCACGCGGTCATCTTCACAGTGTTTTTTCTTCCTCTCATTTTATTTTATTTTTTTTTTTTAGTTGGACGAAAGAACAAAGACTGGGGTATAGTCGCAAATTGTTGAACGAGGTTTGAAATCGTGTGCTATAATGCAAACTCGTGAGAATACAAAAGGACTGAGAGGACGTTGCGAGCGCACGACAACGCCAGACCATCGAAAAGGACTCACAGACGTGTGAAATTCTTGCGGATGTGCGGGAGGATCGGTTGGCTCCGTTTCCGGTCTCCCCGACCTGCCATTTACCCCCAACAATATCCATTGCTCTTCGCACAACACAGTTTGCCCTTCAACCCCTCGACGAACCTTTCTAGAAACATGCCAACACTCACCGTGTGGACAAGTTTCATTCTAGCAAAATTATACTGTAATTTGTCAAATGTTACACAACCAGCCTGCAAACTTTGATAATATTCAACGAAACAAACGCTTTTTACACTTTGATGTGTATCAACGTCCCTCAATTTTCAATTGTTTATCCTAAATGCTCAATTTTGTAGGTTTATAATTAAGTTTCGACCACGCAGTTTGTAATTATTTAAGGATGTTGAGTACCTGTGAAACTTGTTAATGTTAATTGTTCAATAAATAAATACTTCAAATAAATACTTCATGTAAACACATACCAAATTTTGAGAATTCTATCATCATTACTTTAACCACCTTAGGGGTTGAAATAAAAAATGATGAGAAAATTCTGAAAATTTAGTATATTTTGTATGAAGTATTTAAGAGGTCGTGTAAAAATTTCACTTCAATTAGGAAGCTGGTTATTAAAAAATTAACATTTTGTTGAGAACGATTTTTTAAACAAATACAAAAGATATTCATCAATGAACTTTGTTTTGTTTCAGTTGCTTTCGGTAGATTGTAGATATTAAAAAATTGAGAGGTCAAAAGAAAAACTTATCGCAAAGTTGTACCAGTTTCCATAAGACTACATTTGACCACATTTAATTTATTAATGTCGATTGTCCAATAACGAGATTCCTAATGGTCGTGAAATTTTAACACGATCTCTTAAATATTTCATACAAAAACATACCGAATTTTCAAAATTTTGTTGTCATTTGCGATTTGGGACTCAACATCCTTAATAATCGAATAAATACATGAAAAAATATTAACACTGAATTAGAATCAAACAATTTTTCACTTACTTTGACGTTCCCATATTTCCAAGTGAATAAAATAACAGCAGGGAGACAGGCTATGATGCAGCACTCGAGTATAAGAATTGCAGTCCTCATGAGCCAATTGAGCGAGGCGACACAGGGTGAACCATCTTCGCAATATTCGCAACCCTCTGCACAGGGAAGACACTCGAAAACTCCCACTTGGTTGTATTGGCTCTCTTCTCCCTGTTGGAAAAACCAATCCACAAAAGAAACAGTTAAAATTTTGTTCGGAACGTATCGGTATAGTGCGAAAGGTAAGAAACCAGTCGAGTTCTGATACGCTTTTTATTCGCGATGCACGAATGAAAACAACTTTCCGTTACAATTTTTATAGCGTATTTTCCTATTTTTACGGAGATGCCAAAAGAAAAAATCGAAATGTGAAAAGAAATAAAAGGTGAAACTTTTTTCATGGATTTATGAAAAATGCAAATTTTTCGTCGCTTTCCTTGTTTTTTTTTTTTTTTTTTTTTTTTTTTTGGTCACGTACCGGCCAAAACTACATTTTCATTGCGAGCAATCTGAAACAATTTTATTTCCCCAGTGCTGGTAGAAAAATATAAACCAAGCTTTGATTCGTTTTGTTTTTTTTTTTTTTTTTTCAACGCAATTAAACCAGAAAATCGACATTCTTTAATTAGTATTCAATTGTTACGAATGTTTGTCGGATCGGAATGGCATCGGGCAGCGTGGATCAAGTAACTGGGGCCTGATAGCATCCCTTCCTATAATTAATTCAAAATCAATCAAGCCCGGGGTTAGCGTTTGGACCAGCAGTAAGTCTATGATAATACCTTAAATTCCAAATGAACACAGAGAGCACGTAGGCGGACGGGATATATTCGAGGCACCCCGCGTTAAATTTATAGGCGTTTAATTTATGGAATCCCGTTGGTCCTGATATTTCTTTAATTCGAATCGTAATGAAATCTTTTTCCCTGGAATATATTCCGAGAATGAGAAGGTGATTGAGAAAATATTTGAAAAACAACAAATTGTAGGTCTTTGATCGGCAGAGGTTGAAAACGTCCTAGTTTTTTGAGCAATTGATTGAATAGATTTTTACCGCCCACCGTTCTCTTTCTTATTGAAAAACGATGAAATTGGTGGACAATTAAAATCCATTATCGCATACGAGGAAAGTTGTTTATGCTTAAGGTATTCCGTTCACGAATTCGGCTACTCTACGATAAACCGATTTTTATTTACAATAAAGTAAAAGTGCATCCAATCATATTGCAAAAATTTCGAGCCACGTTGTCGAACATTTAACGAAGAGTTATAACTTTTAAAAACTTAAAATTCATACGGGAGCTTATGGCGATTACATGATTATCACATTTCTATTCAATTATATATAGACTTAATATCTCTAAATTTCGGATACAAACTGCCCCACTCGTAGAAACAAATTATAAGGAATCCGTGACAACGATAAAAATAGGGGGTAATCGGATGTTCAACGGAAATATTAACAATAAGCTTTGAAAAAATATCGCAAGGGTTATGTTCGGCAACACAAATTGGCTGAGTTCGGTGCGTAACAGTTGACTGATGCATATATATACATACATACGAAGTACCGTCTTTGAAACTCATAATTTTTCATATCGAACAAAAGACGAGTGCCCTTTTCATGCGCCCACAAAATACGGCCCTCCGCGAAAGGATTTCCTCAAGATAATTTAGGGTCATTTCCGACGACGTTGTAGGGTTCCCATTCGGGATAAAATATTCTACGGCTCCCAGGATTGAAGCAGAGCTTAAAATTTCTGCCATTAAGGGCCGCGTTTCTTCGTATTTTCAATAAAAATAATTAACTGCCTCGGAGTCGATGATACTGTGGTTTTAGTTATCGATATATATCCTCAATAATAAATAACAAACGATGGACAAATTGAGAGGGTGAATTCTGTTTTCTTCGACCGCCATCATTCTTCGTTGCTCTCTCATCTTTGGCGATCCCAAAACAGAATGTCTAAAACGTATAGGTATAATAATTCAGAGTAGGCACAGGAGCGAAGTATCGAGAATGAACGTTTGCAGGCTT
Organism: Hyposoter dolosus; assembly: GCA_963921915.1. Classification (NCBI taxonomy): domain Eukaryota; kingdom Metazoa; phylum Arthropoda; class Insecta; order Hymenoptera; family Ichneumonidae; genus Hyposoter; species Hyposoter dolosus. The sequence goes on along the minus strand of OY998136.1, from coordinate 14,495,463 downwards.
GCTCTTCAAGTCTGCGGTTAACGCCTCTTCCTTAGGGGTTCGATAGTATATGACCTACTTGATACATTATACGCCCCGAGGGAAACTTGGTCAGTTACAGCTGTAAATAGGTTGCTTCGAAAAAGGACGAAATCCGTATGTAGAAAAATGATATCGACAAGAATTTTTTGAGAAAAAAGCCTGGTTGGCACTACGAAGATCAGTGGCCAGAAGCGGTTGCCTCGGAGATAAGTACATTTAAAAGCGAGTCGCTCCAAAAGTCTTTACAGCAAGGACCGATTTCCAACTGTTTTCGAAAATTTTTGGAAATTGTTTCTGTAACAACTCGATAATTACAGCATTTTGGAAAATGTTCCAGGTCCACGTATTTTTTATCTTTCGATAGCGACTATTTTCGAATCTGTAGCTTTTCCGTTTTGCAGATATGAAGATTTTTTTTTTCGTTGCATCAAAAAAATGCACAATCGCACACATTTTTTATGCTCATTTGCTTCTTTTCGTAGTCGTATTAGTGACACTAGTACTACTGGTGAAGTAAACTGTCAGAAGGTTATAAAGAACGCGAATTGGACCAATGAATTCGCTTCATAGGAAGGACTGTGGTTTTGAACACTTTTCAAAAATCATGCAGAGCCAAAAAGCTTCGAGGTGCAATTTTGGGTTTTGCCGCATACTATAAGCTACGATGCGGATATAGCATGAAAAGCCTTGAGTGTTTCAATCAATTCATGGCACGTCTCATGTTTATTAAAGCAGCTAATATCAGTTGAATGGACAAACTAGGGTCTAAATCCGAGCTCGTTACTTTCTATCTCGCTCTCTCTTTCTAGCGATATGTGTATCAAAGATTGATATCTCTGTAGATCCATCATAAAGATCGTGACCAACATAGCCACACGATAAATCGATGGGAGCTAGTACATCTCCGTCCATTGAGCATTAATTAGCATCCAGGCTGAAATTATCCCTGGGGATATTGTAACACAATGCTTGCTAAGGACAAGCTAATTTTAGAGCCTGGCTATGGTCCATGCTATACAGAGGAATATTGGACTCCAAACAGCTCATTGTTCTGAGTGATACGTCCCAAAGCGCATGGTCCCAAAAGCCATGACGTTGATTTAAAGCCAATTTTTTTATTCCATCGATGTCTCCCGTTGATGAGTAATGAAATAATGACTGATGGGCAGTCTGGTACCTAGACAATGTGCCACGGAGGATTAGAGCAAGTTTTCCCCATGCACCGAAATAGCATATTGCGGATTGGCGTCGATGAATCCATAAATATTTCATCAAGCATGGTTCTGCGGAAATTGCGTGTTTTATTAGTTGTAGAAATTGCCCGAATTCGGGTCGAAGCTAATACAATTTTCGATCACACTAACAGAAATGGCAGAAATAGTAACGAGTCCTTATTAATGTTCAACTTGATTAACTCGCCATTCAATATTGCATTCATTTGAAGGCATTGATGTTGGCAAATATGAGAGAGAAATACCTCGAGTGCTAGTAACACAATATTTCGGAATGCATTGACAAGGAGAAATTCTCGAAATTCTGCATCATGCCACCGAGAACAAATATATGCTAGTAGTGAGAGACTGCTAGAGTGGAAGGCGTGAGGAACTCGACATCCCCAAACCGCGATAATTATTCCCCAAGCAATCGAGAGCTGTGTTCGTATCTTTTGCTATTATTCGCGTCTCTCTCTCTCTCTCTCTCTCTCTCTCTCTCAGCCTTCCGAGTTTTAGTGTACCTCCAAATTCCCCGACGAGTTAATTCGCACACGGGGACGTGAAATAATAGAAATCGTCGTGGTAAATGTTCGTAACGAACTTGGCAACTGGTTTCAACATTGAGTCCATAATCTCTGTGAAATATTACTATCGACTTTGTCCATTTCCTTTTCCTTTTCCGATTGGGATTCTCTCATATTTGCATCGATTATTGAAATTTTAACTATAGTTCCCTCATTGCTATGTTTCGCTGAACTCCAAGCCCTTAGAAAACCTTCTCAAATGGTGTTATGCCTTTCGAGCTTCTTTTCATACGAATAAATTGATTTCATGATTGAAGTCCTCTTTCCTATGACAATTTTCGAGTTTCTAGCTAAATTTGAAAATATTGGAATCTGAAGGAATCCAATTGCACGCCAATGGTGACGAATCCATCAACTCGAAATAATCTGACGAGTGATCGACCTTAATAGACTCTGAAGAGTTGTACGTGGCTTGCATTTCCATCGTGTTGCTGGAAAGAGAAATCAAGAGGTAAACAAGGGAGTGGAATCTCACAAACGGATTCTGCAGTTCTAGCCACACAATTGTATTATTACGATAGACGGATAACGAGAGCGAGAGAAACAGCGAATAATGATCGGTTGGTAGCATAAATATTTAAGGCTCGGTGGTGGATTCAAAGAAAATTGTTACAACAGTAAAATGTGTTTGTTTGTATGGCCAAAAAAGAGAGAGAGAGAGAGAGAGAGAGAGAGAGAAATCGGGAGGACAAGGGGTTGAGGATGACAAGAGCTAACTCGATCGTAGTTTCCGTTAGTTCAGTCAATGCAAATTTGGTTCATGTGGAGTGGAGAAACCAAGCTATTTGAAGCGAACTCTCGTAGCGTGAAGTCAGGCACTCTCTGCTGTGAGCGTTTGTACTCGCATGGGAATGAGAGAAACAAGAAGTTGGCAGGAATTACAGATTCCTTGGAGGATCCACTGGCACGAATTACAGATTCCTTGGAGGATCAGCACCATACCATTCAAGGACATCCTGCACACACCTCCTTTGTGTCTGGGTATTATTGTCGTGCTTGAGAAACAAACACATTCTTCGTTGTCTTTCCCACGTTTGCAGATAATGATCCTCTAAACAAAGAAAATCCAGAGACCAGTAGAATTTTCTGCTCTGTAAAATGAATCGGGAAACCAAAAAATTAAAATAACATTAGAAAAGAATTTCTTAATATACAAAAAAACTTCAAAGCCAATTTTCGTTATCTCGTCATTCATCGAGAAATTAACTAACCGCCAATTTTGTTGAGCACGCACCAATCAATAAATCCTTTTAAAGTATGGTCCCCACGAGGTGCCGGTTAATAATAATCCTCTTGCGCATTAAATACCTGCTTAATTGTAATTCATAATTGAGGGAAAATGCTCGAGGGAAACATTTATTTGTCCGCAAGAATGATTCATGCGGGGTCCCACATACATTTCCCCGCACCAACAATAATTCACAATAAAATCGACGCGGTCATTTTTTTGGTTCAATAAATAATGGACATTTTCTCGGATGGTCAGAATCTCCAATCGAGCAGAGAGAGAGAGCGAGAGAGAGAGAGCGAGAGATAGAGGGCTGTGAAGACAGTAGTTTGGACCACGAGAGCAGCGTTATGTTAACGGTGGGTTGACCTGGTCACAACTTTGGTACATCGATCTCATCGAAGCCCTCCGGCGACGTGCCACCTCTCGACGAGACTGTGTATCATGACAAACGAACTTTGGACAGTGTGTTCTATTCCAGCACACGATTATATTGCAATATCTCGCTTGATACCACTTTGAAACGCCCCATCAAAAATACCAGCAAAGCAGATTTCAAAACTCTGACAACATTGACGTTTTTTTTTGTATAAAATTTTTTTTTAGTCTTGTCACGCGAATGAGTTTGGTTTCGATGTTTGAAAGCATCAGGAGGCTCGATGTCGAGTGCTCAATCTTCTGAAAACAAGTCCTTCGAGCCTTATTAAGAATTGCACTAATAATTGGCTCTTTTGTTATCAAGTCGAGATGGAAATACACTCGATCAATAGCACTCGTTGCTTACCATACCATCGTCATATTTACTCCGGAATATATGTTTTCCATTTGCTTCCATCAAATGAAAATGGCTTGGAATCTCATTGCTCCTTTTCACTCTCGATAATCATATATGTCGAAAAAAAATATTGCGCACTCGGTCACTCTCCTTTCCTTCTCTCTCTCCCTTTCTGTCTTTCCGTCTTTTAGCAAACCCATAATTCAGATGAAACCTATATTGCACTACTTCAGATATTGGATTGACCCGCCTCGGATTTGGTCCTTACTGATATAATTAATCAATTCCTACCTCCGGAAATACTTTCACGTGCGAGGGAAAAAAATTCCAGCTAATTATATTGAGGATCCTGATATTTGCTGGGACGACGAAATCTCATCGTCAGCCGGTCTGTTGGCTTCGACAAAATCTGTTTGATGTTTTATTTTTATAGCCTCGAATGACTATTTTATTTTTTGCATAGAAATTCGATTCAAATTTTCAATTTTTAAATGTTTCTTGCGCTAAATGACGTTTCTACCGAAAATGTTTCGACGATAACACTCTATTGCAGAATAAAAAGTGAAAAAGTTAATGGAGCCAGTTGCTGGTTCCGGTAATTCCCTGGTGTGGATGAAAACCTGAATTTTAGTGGCGGAAAGCTTTTGACTCTGCAACGTCTCTAGCTATAACTAACAACGTCCCTTGAAACTCAAAAGTTTAATCTACTCTGAAAGCTGTGGCTAATAGCAAACGAGGAGTTTGCTCGGCAAACTGCGAGCTTTTTTTTTTAAGAAACATTATCTGACCAGAATGAGAGGCAGGGAGAAACGACCGAGGGAGGAAAAGAGATCAACAGACAAAGGGAGGGGAGAAATGGGCGAATTTGTAATATATGAACGTGCAAGAGGCAGTGAACGTTTTATGAAGGATTTACTTCGTGCTGCACGCCGCAAGTGGTAGCAAATAAAAGGGGCTTGAGTGAGCTCGATGTTGGATAAATGTGTAGCCACGAGTTACGCGAAGATAATCTCAGAAAAAAAAAATTGTTGATCATTGCAACATTTCGAGAGTATGTTGACTGTTGACAGTTTTAGGAAAACTCAAATTTTCGTAAATTAGCTTTTCGTCTTGCGCAGAAAGTATACGTTTTCAAAAAAAAATTTAATTTTAATTTCCATAAATTTTTTATTTTTGTTGGAATTTTGTTGGAATTGCTAGAAAAATACGAATTCTACGGCATTTTGAAATTTTCAAAAAAAGAGTGTCGTCGTTCTAACTTTCGTAAATTTTAACATTTATTACTAATTTTTTTTTTTTTTTTTTTTTTACAAATAGAGTATCATAATAGGAAGGTTGGTATTGAATTTAGAGAATATCGGTCGAGCGGTTTAAATTTGATGATTTTTCGAATTTTACGAATATCTGAGTTTTTTGAAAAATCGTCGAACCGCTCTAACTTCTGCAAATTTTGTAAAATATTGTGTAAAAGTCTGTGCTTGCTCTTTACTTTCTAGAAAAGTTGTCCAAATTATATAATTTTTAATGTAAATACAAAAAAAACGCTGCAAATTGAAATTAGCAAATTGCTTCCTCAAGATGCTCAAGATGTTTAATAAAAATGGACACTTTGAGTCGTAAAAATTGCTCAGAATTCGAGGTCGTGTCTTGTTTCTATAACGCAGCAGTAATACTTGGACGTAAATTATCACCACGCACAATATCGCGAACACAGGGTACAATTTTCGAAATTTTAAAATGTTGCACGTAGTTTCGTAATAATCTATACCAGAGTTTCTATGAGGAAAGAACGAAACTACGACAAAATAGAATTTATAAAAATTTCGAGTTAGTGTCTGTTAACCTGTGGTGACGCGCGGCTTTCAAAGTGTGTGCGAAGAGCAGAAACATATATATATATATATATATATATACGTAATAGTTAAGCTGGCGAGAATAACTGGGGTACTCTGACATGAGCAGTCACAACAACGACAAACTGGTTAGAAACTATGACATTACGAGTTTTCCAGTTGTACGGAGCAGAGTATAAAATGAAGAAATAAAGAACAAGAGAAAGAGAGAGAGAGAGAGAGAGAGAGAGAGAGCGAGAGAGAGGCTCAGTGGAGAGTGAACATGTTCGTAGTCGAAATGACACGTTGGCGAGTGAGAAAGAAAAAGAGCCAGAGAGTTTGTTTTCTTCCTAAAGCAATCTTCGATTGGCTACAGTAGCAGGGGACCAAAAGTTGCAGCAGGAAGAGAAACGACAACGAAAGATTTCTATAGTGCAACTTCACAGTCCACCCGCACCAGCAGCGTCCGCACCCTTAATTCTCAGCTTCTCGCCGCCGTTTCGCCACGAGCCAAAGGACGAAGAATCGCACGGAGAAAACTTGCTCGAATGTCCGAAACTTGGATAACATCTTCCGCTAAACTTAACTTCACACCCAATGTCACCCGCTCCGTAAAAATGGGGCGAAGGCAACGATGGGAATGATAAAAATAGCCACGTCCTTAATTTGTTAAGCCTGGTAAACCGTAGCCATCAAAATTTCCCCCTGCCATGCACTGATTCGAGATTGTAATGCAAAGATGTCTATTATTGTAATGCAAGTCTATTTTTTTGGGATCATTTCAATTGATACACTGAAAACAAAATTTTGTTGGAAAAGATCGATATTTAGTTCGATACGTTCGACTAGACGTTTTTTTGAATTATCTCAAAAATGGTGTCATCGCAGCAGCAAGAAGTATTCTAGAAAGTCTCTTCGGAAGCTTATTCTTGTCGTTCCAATCGTAAATTTTGCTAACGTTTCCGTTAAAAACCAAACACACTGCCAAAATAACGAAAATTGAAATAAAATTTCTATTGATTTTGAATAATCCAGAAGATTTATATGTTAAATGAATAAATTAATTTGGAACAAAAAAATGTCTATTAGCTTGGTATTTAAATAAATAAATAATCTTCAATTAAATAAATTATATTGATTTTTAATAAATCTTTTTTCTGGGTGCAGGATCTTGATTAATTTATTATTATTATTTCTTCCTCTTTTCTCTCTTCCCCCTCGATCGTCCATATTTATTATATTTCAGCTCAGGCAAAATACACTAGCTGTAGAAATATGTATATGACATGGAATCTTTAAGCCAATATCTTTCTCGCAGTATTATCGGGCCGTCAAACATAACGACGCGGCAATATCCAGATATCTTGCGGATGGAGGCGGATGTGCTGACGATAACGGTTATCCCAACATATAGGAAGAATCGTGTGTGCATATATGTACGAGCCTCCGCTAAGGAGGCTGGCAAGAAGGAAGAAAAATTCAACGAAGCGTCATAAAGCCCCGAGTACTGACAACGCTCGAGGCCTTCCAACGAGAATCGTGCGCGCGCGCGCGCGCGTTTGGGTATATTATTGAATCAGTGTCACAATCGTAAACGCTTTTGATCCTTATCCTCCTTTTTCGTTTTTGTTTCTCTTTATTATTTATCTCGTAACCTAACAATTTCTTTCCTTTTCTTCCTCCTTGTAAAAAGCTCCTTCAAAACGTATATTAAAGATTTTATTACACTTTTTATACTCTTCCGGTTGGTCCTTGGCTCAAAGGATATCGCCACTTTACACGAGTTATAGCGCTTCGCGAAGCCAAATAAAAAATGCTCCATCAGCGTCACTGAAGGAAAAATGACCATTGGATAAATAAAAAGACGATAAATTCACACTTTCCAACATTACAAAGTGCACTTTGATCCATTAGCAAGCAAATTACGTGATTTACGAAATCGATTGCGATGGGAATCATCGCTAGGAACGACACTACTTCTCTCTGATGATGAGATTCGTTACTGAATTTATTTGCGAATAACGTTTCAATCATTCCGCCTCGCTAATTCCAAATGCATTTACAACGCATATCGTTGAAAAGGGCCAAACGTTGCAGGAGCTTTGAAAAACTAATACAAACAAGGTTTGTTCTTTCATGTGTGTATATAAATGCGTTTTATTTTTACAAAAATATATTCCATCGGAAATATTTGAAGTTTCGGTCTATTTAGCATACAGAATGAGTATGAAATTTGACCAAATGGACTGGCTCATAAAAGCAAACAATTTGGTGTGCGATCATTGTTTACATCGCCCGTTTATTATATGTACATATAGTGCTTCAAAATCGTCCTGCATGTCAACCACGATTATTCAATTTTTCATTAACTCTGTTGAATATTATATTCAGTCGTATTCGTTGCGAAAACGAAATAAAGCTATCGTTTGATCCTCCAGCAGGGTTGAACGTCGAGAGTTTATTTATTAAGGTATCACGAAACGGCTTTATTTAGAATTCTTTCAAAATTTAATATAAACATTCTTGGCATCAAAACTAACAGTTTTCTCCTGTGGAGAAAAATTTTCTGACGTTTAGAATTCGAGATATTTAATTTTCAATTTTTTTATTTTTCCCATCTAAATGCGTGTAAATTCAAGTTGCGTTTCTTTCGTTTTTTTCTCAGAAAATTTTTTCAGAAACTTTTTTCAGAAACTTTTTCTCCACAAGAGAAAACTGTTAGTTTTGATGCCAAGAATAACGTTTATACTAAATTTTGAAAGAATCCTAAATAAAGTCGTTTTGTGAGAGTAATTATGCGTCAAATTGCTCCCATTGAAGCATGCACAAGAATGACTGTTGAAATTACTAAGCCAGTCGCTGGGTAAATAAAACTTACTTATTAGCATTTATTGAATAATAAGAAATGGACCAATTGAGAATCATCGTGTTGTGTACGGCCCGATAAATCGAATTATTACTAATCCCCTCTTAACAGTCTCTCCATTATTCGCAACAGCTTTGATTCAGAGCTCCGATGAGTTCTGGTGAAAATTCAAGCGTATGAGAGAAAAGAAAGGAGGAGCGGAAAATCGGATCATGAAAATCCGGAACTCTCCGTCTTGGCGCGCGAGTTTCGCTGTCTCCTTTGCCAACTATAAGGATTTCTATTTTCTCTGACTGCAGGATGCTGCGGCAGGTGGATTTAACGTGTCTCCGCGGAAGTCAATTTTTCCGCTTCTCTTCAGATTCAGCTGAAGATGATATCCGGATTCTATTTTTAGTCTATCATTTCTCGTTGACTTGGAAGAATAAGCTACGCTCCAAAAGGTTTCGTTTATGAAGAGCCGAAAATGAAGGATTCAAAGTTCGTAGCCAATTTTACGAGAACTCAACTGCAAGGGAGGAACTTTGAGGAGATCCTTTTACAACCACGTCAAAGCTGCCACGTTACCACGTGGCAAAAACTTTATCGTTCTTCCGCCTCTTTCGTCTTTCCTTCATTCGAGTTAGCATCACGCGAATTTTCAACTCTTCCAATATACAAAAAATGTACACATAGTTTTGGGTGTGTATGAACAGGAAGGCACGTATATCTTCGATATGCAGCAAACACTGATAAAAGAAATTTGTTGAATTTTGAATTGAAATTTCAATTTGTTTGCTACTATTTTGTTGATTCAAAATAAAAAGTAATGTTTGTGGTGGTCAAAACAATCAATTTGTCCTGATGCAGTCGTTCAGTTGCTTCAACACCTTTAGTCGCGTTTATTGTGACCAAATGAAATCGTTTGAATAACAAAATCGAACTCTGCTTTACTAAATGTTTGATTGACTTGAGAGATTAAAAAAAAAAATACCGTGTATTCCGTTTAACAAAACTTTAAGTTGTATAAACTAAATCATCAGTTTGATTAACTTTTGGGTTGTTGGGTGGACCAACCGTGGGTTGGAAGTTATGGGTTGTTTATTTTTGGGCAGTTGAAATAACTGAATTGTTTTGTAAAATGAACAAAATATTTTTTTCGCCCTCCGTGACCGCGGGATTTGTTGATTCAACACAAATTTTGTTGTATCAACAAATTTCTTTTCTCAGCGAAGGGAAGCTCGAAGAAAAGAGAATCCTCGAGGAGTCCGAACGTTCCTTCATCCTCGTCCACTCAATTTCCACGCTTTTCCTCCTCACTCTTCAGACCCCCACGGGCGCGTATATTGCCATGAATTCCAAGTCAATTTTCGTGATTTCAACTACGCGCTCGCAGGGCGTTACGTTGGTAGAGCATCGTTCATTCAAATGTGCCCTTTTCAGTGGCCGGATAACAAAGGCGAGAGTTGAGATTGCGAATGGCGCGAAACTGACGTGTATTTAATAATTATCAGGATTCGTGAAGCCTGACTGTTTTGCGGGGATGGAAATTAATCACGTCCCTCCCTCGCAGCTACCTCATAAAGAAAGATTCAAAGTCAAAATTGAAAAGATAGCTTCCTCATAGAGGAAGATTTGAGCATCGTGCATCTTGTTTTCTTAATCTACTGATATTTAAGAATTTCAAGAGGTGAAGTAGCCCGTAACGTGCCTTGATGGTAAACTGGCCAAACATCCTCATCGCTTTTTCGAGCTTTCGTTGGCCTTTGGTGCGCACGGACACGGCACGCTTGAAAGATGAAATGACCGAACTACGTTTTTACGTGACTAGAATTTTCTCAATATTCTGCTTCTCAAGGAGCAATGGAACATCTTACATTCCTCTTTTTTCAGAATGGTCTATATCGTCTCTCTCCCTTTCTATGAAAATGTATATATATATATATATATATAGATTTCCATAATTCCGAGCCAATTTGTTATCAAGGAAAACTCCACGAAGAGCCTTACCGCAGGCACTATTCATTACAAGGGTATACTCGTCGTTTTTTTTCAATGGCGTTGGCTCGTTGGTTATTTCCTAACGAGCAGCCTCCCTATTTTTTCCAGCACTTCGGATATATTCGAGTTCGATGCGATTCGATAAACGAGAAATGAGAGAAACGTATTTGGATCGTTGAAAAAAAAAAAAAAAAAAAAGAAACAGTATTTCTAATTCACACAAATAAATTGATAAACGAATGATTGTTTTTTTTTCCGATTTATTACCAAACGATCGAACGCTGAAATTTTTCATTTTGTTATTTATAAACTCTTAGAATAAAAATGGAATGTTTCATTTTGAGGTATTACTATCACGAAACGACTTTATTTAGGATTTTTTCAAAATTTTGTATAAACGTTCTTGGCACCAAAAATAACAGTTCTCTCCTAGTAAGAAAACTTCGAAGTCACGTTTCGTTAAAAAATTGCAAGAAAAAAACAAAAGATACGCGACTCCAATTTACACGTGTTTAGATGGGAAAAATGTTTCTTCAAAGGAGAAAACTGTTAGTTTTGGTGCCAAGAATGTTTACACGAAATTTTGAAAAAACCCTAAATAAAGTCGTTTTTCGATAGTAATACGTTTAATAAATTTTTATTTCCATTTTTAATTTTTTCTGAACTTGTATGGTCAAATTTGTTTTTTATTTGTAAGGATTTATGATTGTCGACATGTTGTAGGAATAAAGGAAAGTCCACTCACCAGCATTTGCTTTTCGTACTCCTCCTCGATCACCGTCCCATTGTAATATCTCTCAGTCGATTTGGTGTCCGGATAATAATAACCTCGTCGGCACACGCATCGATAACTTCCACGTCGAAATCCAAGTCCCGTAGTCGCGACGCACTATCCACAAAAGAATTAACAACATAATTGATTGATATCGAGGATAGAAATTTGCCAAAGGGATTTTAACGAAATTCATCAAAATATTGGATGAAGCCGTCTATGATCTAAAACTCTTGCCAGGTTAGTGAGAAAGGGAAAAGAATGCGATACTTTTCAGCGCTTTGAAGAAAACGTGAAAATAAAAATTAAAAAAATTTTGTAGGATTTGTGTCTGACCACGAACGAGCTTGCCCTACTTATTATTTTCGTCACAGATTCCTTCGGTTTTTTGCAATATAAAAGTCCAAATATTGAGTCGTCAGCATATCATCAAATGTACTTTACAAATAAATAAAAATACAAAATAAAAAACAGTTTTACGATGAGAATAAGGAACATTCTTTGAGCAGTGTATCGACCAAATAAATGAAAATGAATCATTTTGATCGATTTCGTCTCGTGAAATTTTACGACAACGAATGAGTTGGATGAAAATATTCAAAAAATTTTTATAAGAATCTTGAATAAAACTTTTCGATGCCTGTACTAAAATATAAAAATAAATGAATAAACGTCTGAAAATGTAAATGCGTGCATATTACGTAAAAATATTGTCCCGTTCATTTCGCAGTCTGCCTCATTTAGTAAATGGCCCACATAGATGGATGAGTCAATTAATATAATGATTGTGAAAAACGTTAATGTTTTTTTTTTTTTGTCAATCAAATGACAAAAGAGGAAAAGAGTGAAAAAAGAAAAATATTTTCGAAACTTTCCTTTCAGCCGAGACACGAAAACTGAAGGTAATGAATTTTTTTTCACATCGAATGAGTGAATAAGTGAAAAATGTGACGCTGCACTTAAGAGAGGATGTTGAAAATTACTGGATTCTCAATCCCCATCAGGCAAAGAGAGAGAGAGAGAGAGAAGAGTTTAATCTCTCAAAGCGTTGCAACTATAATAATAATTTGTCAAGGAAATTTAATCAGCTAAAGAACTCGGAGTAGCAAAGGGAAATAATTATAAACGGCGAGGTCTGGTACTTGTCAGATTTATCAATTTTTCCTGCACCGTCGAAAAAAAGAGTTTTTTTTTTCGGGGCATTGATCAATATTTTTAATCAGCTAGGCGTTTTTTTTTTTCAAAATTTAATCACATCAAAGAAGCCTAAAACTTCGAAATAATAAAAGTGTCAATTTTTTGGAAAAAAGGCTTTGGAGGTTTTTGAGAATGAAGATCGCAGTGTTCATCGCGTTGTAACAGCGCCGCACCAGCAATTTTTTCCCTCCAATTCAATCAGCTCAGAAGCTCAGGCTATGGCAAAAAAAAACGAATTTGAATGGCTCACATTCTTCCTTTGCATCCGTGCAATTTTTTTTTTTTTCGGGCGTTTCAGGGAAAAGGGATCTAGACTTTTAAATATATAGATGCGGTGGGAAATATCAACGATGCAGGCTGAACTCTCGTTTATGCTCGTGCATGAGCTTTGAATATTTAGCCATTACCTTAGGACCCCATGGTATATGGAGCACGAATTTGATATTTCTCTCTCTCCCCTTTTTTATTATTCTTTTTGTAATATTTTGCCTTCTGTTAGCCTCGTAGCAGTCCAGACTTTAGAATCGAAATATCTCTCTCAGTATCGATCGCGATATTCGACGCGAATAATTCATTGACTTTGCAGCCTGAGCCAGCAGTCACTATAAATCTACATATATATAAAAGAAGAATATGGAATATGTCTGTGCGGCTATCGACCTACGTACAGAGAAAATTTTCCTGATATCTCGCCAGAGAGAAAGAGAGGGAGAGAGAGTGGAGGCGTATGAACTGCAGTCGACGAGAACGCAAGAGCGAGTGCAACGGTTGTGGGTTATAAGCTGAGCACTATGAGAGGCCCACCACATCGCGCCTCGTAGCATCGATATGTGACCGCGATATCGAAGCCAATTTCGAACCGAGATTGATCCCGATATTGGAGCAATTACGCCGACAACGTTATAGATGCGATATATAAAAGGAGTGAGTATAACAAAGGAGGAGGGAATATAAAACAAAACTTGTCTCATTGTTTTTCTTATTTTCGTCACCTGAGATGATGAAAAATAAAAAAAATTGGAAATTAAATATCTCGAATTATTCTAAACGTCAGAAAATTTTTCTTCATAGGAGAAAACTGTTAGTTTTGATGCCAAGAACGTTTATACAAAAGTTTGAAAGAATCGAGTCATTTCGTGATAGTAATATCTTAATTTAAAAATATTCATCAATTTATAATTTTGGTTACGCTATTTTTAATTACCTCAGTAGTCCGATTTTTGCACTTGTCACTAGCTGCAAAAATGTTCAATTGTGTGGATCCCGCTGGCAGAGGACATTGGTCGATGTCAACTCTTCGAAGATCTATATCGATACCACTTGTCCCTCTGCAACATTAATCAAATCGAATAGGAATTAATTAACAGGGTCTATATATGGTTTCAATCATCGAGACTTTCGCAAATCCCAAAACACATATTGCCCAGAAATGGAAAAAGGCCTCGAGAACCAATTCCAACTGATTTTTTTTTTCCACTTTTTCCAATTTGCATGATGCTGATTGTTTGGAGAACCAAAAAACGAACAACGAAGAATTGATCGAAGAGATTGAGGGGCTTTCAATTGTTGGCAGAATTTTCAATTGTTCGCAGAATTTTCAAGACCAATCGATATTGTTATTATATTTTTTTTTTATGCTCCTATCCCTTGCACGAGTTTATATCACAATGAGTCTGGGTGCAGAGCCAAAAAACGTCGAGAGCAATTCGATAGGAATTAAAAAACGAGGATCGGATTTGAAAAAAAAAAAAAAAAAAACATTTCCGTTTCGACGCTTGTAACTTTTTTTTAACTTGGTTTGGCAACATGCAAATGCAACCTGGTACTTGTGAGGATTCGCAGAAAATAACAGAGAAATTTTGCGAACAGAAAATTGTCAATGAAAATAAAATTAACGAGACACTCCGAACGTTGTGCAAAATCCAGTTTTGCTTTTTATTGATAGACAGCATCGCCCATGCACCTGTGAATGGAACGTGTCGATACGATATTGTCGTTTTTTTTTTTTGGCAAACGCTCCAACATCCCGATTCGGTTGAGTAATTTTATAAAACTCACCAACGATCGAACTCGCGAACACGTTCAGCATCATGTTTTTTACCCCGAGGTAGCAACGAAATGGAAAGCCTGTCATCGATCCAATATTTAAACCAATTACATACAAATGTCTTTTCGTCTTTTCCGTCAGCAGGAAAAATCCATCGATGCCAAAAAGTTACAACTTTTTTGGTCGTCGTGCAAATTAAACAAAATTGTGAAAAAGCAATGAAATCTGTTCGATGAAAATAAATGCTCGAGTGTTGTTTTTTTTTATTTATTTAAATCTTTTTTGGCGTCGCTTATTTCCAATAATTTCGAATTGCTAGCCCCGTCAAAAAGAGTTGGACGTTATCTACTTGTTGTATTTTATCGAGCGATCACCCAACCGAGTATTGACCTCATCCTGAGATCGCTTGATTTTCGTGAACCGACCTCTGGAGCATTTGAAAAAAATGTTTTTCGGAATTATTGATTTTACATGAAATTTCAAAATAGACATTTCGAGAAATCTTCTTTAGATATTTTTTAAAAAGGATTCACAAGTTTTCCCAGTATTCGCTGGCGGTGGTAAATATTAATGATAAATAATAAATATTTATATTGAGTAAATATTACGGCCGCAAACGCTAAAATCTCTAACATCTACTCTTAAATCAAGCCACTTTCAATAATGGAATAAATATGTTTTTTGAAACGCGCGCTATCTTACTATTTTTTTCACAAAAGAACCAGATCCGATGAATATCAGGTCCAAATTTTAGGCAAAAATATTGAAAATCCACAAGGTGACGATTATTTTAGTGAAAAAACTTTTTTTTTCTCGTTTATTTTCTTCATTCTGGATTTTAAAAAATATGTTTGCCTTCGATTTCTTTCAGGAAAGTTTTTCGTATCTAAACTGGAATGTCCAAAGAATGTTGAGAAATTTTTTGAGAATTTTCGGGCCGATAGGCTGGTCACAATGCGGCTTCAAAAATAGACTGGGTAGAATCCATCCAGTGTGACCATCGAGATCAGTCGCGGAAGTGTCACCACGAAAGGTTAAAATGAAAATTTGACATCGTAATGGTTGGCATTTTTGTTTTCGAGTTTTACGGTATCTTGACGTTGCGATTCATGATGGACGACGTTGGTGACCATAGTGGTTGGAATTGACGGAAAAAAGGGTGGAGGTAAAACGTCGGATAAAGCCGATAATGGTAGGTGGCAGCATCTCAAACCCAATGTCTCATGACATATGAGCGATCTGTTGGAAGAATGAGAGGATTTAATGGTGGTAGTTAATTAAAGGTATTAAGGATGCCGCGTACTCGGACCTATGACTAATTGGATCGAATGGCATCGAAGCGAGGAGGAGAGCAAACGCGGTCATTAAGCTCAAACCCCCGGATGAGTGCCTGCGGCTAAAGCGATTTCTCTAACCAACGAAATCTTGAAACTTCGTAATGTGCCAGAACGTTTAATCCATACAGATTTGCCGTTCACGTCACATGCAGACACTTGTCCAAATCCGTTGGAAGTGATACACTCGCGCTTCGTTTATTTCGAGGAACCTTTTTTTTATCCGACCTCTTGACTCTTGAAACGCGATTGTTCATTTTTCATAATGCCAGCAAATGTGAGATCGAAAGTCGAGACTCTTATTTGGGGGATGAGGACCGATGGGAAATGGTTGTCTTTTTATGGAGAAGATAAAACGAAGTTATGAGAATTTTCGACTCCAGCGTTTTTCGCGAAGCTTACCTTTAATTGTCATTATTGACTTATCTCATTCATTAAAAATGGTGGTTATCGTATACCCAGAAAAAAACATTTATTAAAAAGATTGAATCCCAAGAAATATTTCTTATTTTTAAATAACGAGGTTGATTATTTAAAATTATTTGTTAAAAATAAATAAATGTATTTGTTTAGAATGAATTAATTATTTACTTCGAGCAAATAAAAATATTCTCAAAAATAAATGACATATTTATCACGTTGAAATAAAATGTCTATTTATTTTGAATAATCCAGAAGATTTATATATTAAATAAATAAATTTATTTGGAACAAACAAATGTCTATTAGGTTGGTATTTGAATAAATAAACTTTCTTCAATTGAATAAATTTTATTGATTTTTAATAAATCTTTTTTCTGGATGCAGAGAATTATTTATTACAGTGCCCTTTGATAAATGAGGTGGAAATTGAATTACGTCGAGGATCGTTGACTACGCGATGAAAAATGATTGAATTATCCAAGTGGCATTTCTATAATAATGCGACGTCGTTGAATAAAAATAAATGATTTATGAAAATAATGTAACAATAATGCTAATAAGATTACAGACGCGTGTGTGGGGATAAAATCTGAGGCTTTCAACAGTTTTGGAGGTTAATCGATCAAGTCCCAAAAGAGCCCAAGGGAGAGTTTACTGTGTATATATTCCCCTTCGCATCCCATTACCAACAAATAATCTAAAAATAAAGTTTCGCATGCGAAATATATATGAATTGAAGGAAAATGGTATTTCCACAAATAGGACTTATCCGATCTAATCATACATGCTATTGGGGTTCGAACCTCGAGAATGTCGGATCATGTTCGTAGGATTCAAACGCGATATAGATAAAAATAAATGTATCAGCTCTGCAAAAGGTTGTAACTCGTGGACGGGGTTAGAAAAGAGAAATAAAAGGGGAGCGCGAATCACATCCTCCTCCACCAATCATAAAAAAAGATTATCATAAATTTATATGAATTACGTAAAAACTGGGTGTCGCCAAAATTACATGAGATATTCATCAAAATAACCAGATTACGAAATTCTCCAAAAATTTATACTTTTTGTCATTTCGATCCTTTTAAGATAATCCTTTTGCGGAGGGCCGTATTTTGTGGGCGCATGATGCCAGAATTCCCTGCGTGCGAATGAAAAATTCAGTCAAACGAAAATCTTCCCAACTCCCAAATTTACCAGTTTGAATTTGCTTCACATTATTCACATTTTTGTGTATTCTCTTTGTCTGTTCTCGTGTGGAGTTCCATAGGCATGTGCATTGCGGCGTACCAACGCCAAAATATTCCATGTATTATTGACAGCCCAGTATGTGCATGCCGTTTCCTGCCTCGAGGCGCCAACACAATCCCCCGATGCTCTGCTCTGCTCACTCATTCTGGCACTTGCTCATATCTAGCTTGTTAACATGCATCCACAAATGTCGAAGACACTTTCGGTGATTTTAGTTGCTCGTACATCATCGACCGAAAGTATCGGATGGCATTTCGTTAGTGCAGGGAAAAATCCGGCCCATAATGCAGTCTGAGCACTTGCAGCTCCTTAAGAACGATCAAATCTAAATTGTTTTTTTTTTTTTTTTTTTTTTTTTTTCAGTTTTTCTTACATACAAAATGGTTTGCGAGCCCAAGTTCATTGAATAAAGTTGCTACAAATTGACTAAAGAACGACATACTCTAAATCCAAGATTTTCCGAAGGAATCTGTATTTGTTATGTAATAAACAAAATTTCGAAAAAATTTTACGAGCGATTTTTTTGAAAAACTAAATAAAGCTTCTTCGATGTTACATAAAAGTGTATGCAAAGTTTTAAGAGGCTTCACCATTTAGAAATGGAAATATTTAATGTTGAAAATTGCAACTTTTAACACACGCTCTTATGAGAAACTACTGGAAATTGTGATTTTTGTAAATAAATATCTCGACTATTAGATGTCACTATTCTCTTTGTGTGGTGCAAATTTAAAGGAATTCTATCGCTAGAAAATTTAGCATACAACGTCCTTAAACTTTCGCATTTTTAGTCAAACATGAAATAATTTTAAGGAGAAAAATGGCTGCAACTTTTTAAAGAACAAAAATGGAGCTTCTTTCCTCTTGCTGGTCAAGTTTTCGATCTTGATAATACCGTTGGTTTAATTTGGTTATCCATCTTTTTACTGCACTAAGATGCACTATGGACGAGATTCCGTCTATAGTGCTGTATCCTCGCTTTTGGTACGCAGTGTACGTTCCTATTGTTGCGCGTGCGTGCGTGTGTGTGTGTTTGTAGTTTGTAGGAGGTGAACGCGTACTATGTACTTCATTATGTAATTTGCAACAAAATGCATCGATACGCTCAACATGCCTGGCTGTGCGCCGTTGATCACTTCACATTTCCGATTTCAACCGATCGCTATATACAAAGCAATTTTATAACCAAAGGATTCTTTAAGCTGGTCGTCGATCTTCTATACACCATCGCTGAATAATAAATTATTGATTGATAATTTGACGAGGAAGCTCCGGTTTGGAATAATTCAGTTAAACGTTTTACTCCTCGTCGAAGTTTCCATCGCGTGAACTGTGGTCGATCATGCACCTGAATTTAAAATTTAATTCAATAAAATTAATAAAATTTTATTAATATAATAATTAATTTAATAAAAAAAATTTGCATGATTATCAAAGGCAATCCCGGGTAGAAATTTGGTCGGGCAAACCCTATTAGTATCAGTACCTTATGAGTTGGAGGCTGGGGGTACCTGATCGGTTTCTACTGACGGGTACCTCGTCATTGGACGATCAGGCATCACTTATTGAAAAGTTTTTTGTCAGTGCGAAACAAGGAATGCCTGACAGGTTGGTACTGGTCGGTTCCTCATAATTTTATCACCAGGTAGCCCTTGCGAGATAAATTATCGACAGGTTCGTAATCGGTACGACTTGAGGGGCACCTTATGAGTTCGTACTGACGAGTTGTTCATGCTTTGATGACTTGGAACTACCTGTCATGTATTTTACATCTTATTAATTTTGGAAAGGCATCACGACACTCTATTTATCTACTCTTGTTTGCTCATCTGCGGCAAAAAAAAGTTTTATATACACGTATAATATAACACAATATATATAGGTTATAAAACTTAAAATGCAAAATTTGTCGTGAAGCAAGATTATTAAATATCGACGGGATATGCAGAAACATTTCATGACAATACGTTTTGATGTATTGATCGTGCAATATTTCTCCATATCCCGTCGATATTTAATAATCTTCATTCACGAAAAATTTTCCGTTTATATAAATATCGTGAATCCAAATTTTCAAGACAAGAGTGGTGTAATGGGTAGCGTTGTCGACTGCCAACGGGAGATAGGTAGGGAGAGCGGTTCGAATCCCCGATCGATAGAAAAATTTTCTTGGGCCAAATTTAAAAATGCGAGCGCGTACGACGGTTGAGTTCAATCGTGGACGGCGAAAGGGCTTACGCGACTGTAAATAAATTTTTAAATAAAAAATAAATTTTTGGTAGATTGGGTATTCACTCACGTCAGGCAGTGATCAGGGAATACAGACTATTTCCTCATGAGGAAACTGCGTTACGTTTCTGTCGGGTACTTATCGGTTTCTACCTATGTGGCACCGACGTCAGGTCATTTGAACCCGACAGTTCCCCGACGGTAGCCTCACCAAATTTCTACCCGGGAAGTTTCTATGGTTCCCGTCACCATTCGCAACGGTATTTCATGAATCTTAATTATTAATTATTTACAATTAAACGCTCCGCAATGCACGTAACGATCTTGCATGTTGAATTTTGCATGCCAGCGTAACTTTTCATCGTGAATTGGGTAATTGAAAATTAAAGGAAAGGTCACTTTTGAGAATGCTGTACATTCCGAGGTACTGAAAGCAAATTGTTCATGTTGCGAGAAATTCAGGTCATCATTAACCATCAGAAGCGAACGAATGTGTATATAGTGATAAAAATGTTGTTTGTATAAGTTTTTATTAGAGAATGAGAAATTTGCTAGAATGACGCAGGAGAATCCACTTTTCATGACGTTGCAGACGAGCCACTATATAGTGCGGTTTTCCAGTGGAAAACGAAACTCCGAAATGGCCAAGAGTAAGGAGCATCGGTGGAAGAGGAAGAAAAAATATAAGAAAAAAAATTGAACACGTCGAGAAGAGCAGCTCGTCGGATGTTGTGCACCGGAGAGCCTTTTTCATTCGACGTCTCGTCGCAATTTCGTTAGAGCCGTTTTATTTTTTTCCCGCTTCTCGAGGGAGTCCGAAAATGAGAGTAAAAGAGGAGGAGCAGCCGAGAGCTGGAGCAGCAGACCAGCTTTTACAAGTTGTTCACGTTTCCCTGACACATTTCCACTTCCAACGACCTTTCCAAATGATTTTTTTTTTTTTTTTGCCTTTAAATCTCCCACAAAATAGAATCTAGAACAATGATTCGGATTAATAAATTATTAATTTTATACACTCGACATATTGTTCGAATGATTTTTGTTTTCTATTAAGGTATCACTATCAGGAAACGACTCCATTTAGGTTTCTTTCAAAATTTTGTATAAACGTTGTTGGCATCAAAACTCACAGTTTTCTTCTGTGGAGAAAAATTTTCTGACGTTTAGAATTCGAGATATTTAATTTTCAATTTTTTTTATTTTGCTCATGTAAACGCATGTAAATTGAAGTCGCGTTTCGTTAAAAAAGTTGCAAGAAAAAAAACCAAAGAACCGCGATTTCGATTTACACGCGTTTAGATGGAAAATATAAACAATTGGAAATTAAATATCTCGAATTCTAAACGTCAGAAAATTTTTCTTCAGAGGAGAAAATTGTTAGTTTTGGTGCCAAGAACGTTTGTACAAAATTTTGAAAGAATCCTAAATAAAGTCTAAATAGTAACACTTTAAACTCGAGAACTTTTATTCCAGCGCGATGCAATAATATAACAGTCATGCTCGTACAAAGAAAAACAAACGACTCGAATAGTACTCTGCAAAATAATTGAAACTCAGCGAGTGGGTGATGACAAAAGCCTGGATGATGCGGGCGTCTCGAGCAGGTTTAAACTTTACTCGAACTCGACTCATCGTTTTGAGCTTGTTTCTCGTCCGCGTTAATAGTTTTTCTTTCAGAGTCTTGCAAAAGGAATGTGACGGAAAGTGAAAAAAATTAGTCGAAATGCTGCTGAGGAAAGTTTATCCGACACGCTGCACGTTGAATAAAAGTGTTTCCGTTATTTTCGTTATTTCGAAAAAATAATAATAATATTTATGCAATGTTTTTCAGAGCCACCTTGATCGTAGAATTATTTATTTTCCTACACGTTTGAAATAGCAGCCAGCAGACACATAGGGAGACGAGCTAGAGATTGCGAAGAGCGAGTCGGAGATTCCGTGTATGCGGTGGAAATAAAAATAGCTGCCCGAAGGAACGCAGAGAATTTTATGTGCACTTTGCACGCCAACTTTCTGAACAATACCAAACCACGTGGGAGAACATTTTTACATATGTATACATAAATATATGAAGCATATAAATATACATGACAAGGTGTTTGGAAAAATGGACTTTATCGGTGGACCAGTTTCCCCGTATAGAGTCCCTACATGCTATGACCTCCTCGACTGCGTCAAGCGTTTTTCCTCCCAACAGGTGTCGTGCTATTTATACGAGCACGCGCGACAAAATTCTCCCAAGCACGCACTCCATTTTTTTCTCTCTTTTCATTTTGTGAATCGGTATTCGTACAGCGTGTCATATTTTCAAATGCATTGTTGCGATATAGTTCTTGTATTCACATGCACCACGTGCCGTACAATAAAAGTCAATGCGTATACTTTTTTTTCTTCTAATTATCTGCTCGACGATGCCGAGACTCGGGGTTAAAATTTTAATTGTGGCTCCTTTATCCCTTTTGGCAATTAATGCGGCGATGGAATCGCGAGGCTGGCGAACATCACTAGCACTATTAATCATACAACAGCTTCGGAGCTGGACTTTGTGGAAGGATCGCCAAAGGTGACTGGACCATAGCGATCGTTATGAGGATTCCTGAAGGAAATTAAATGCTTTGTATAAGGACACCAAAGGGGAGAAGGGTCCTCGAACGAGTCAGGGACGAAATGTGCTGGAAAAGAGATTTGGCCTTAGCCTGACATCCCCTTTAACAACGAATGTATATTATGCCGAATTATATTGTACCTCCAGGCACCATAGTAGTATAAATATTATAAGAGGATGCTTTCGGACAAGAAGGACGAGGAACTCGAGCGATAAGAAATACGAGTTTAGAGTGTATGACCAAGTATTGGTTTTTTCAGATTGAATGACTCTCTCTCTCTCTCTCTCTCTCTCTCTCTCTTTGCACGCGAGTCGCCTCAGGCAGGACACAAAAAGTCCTTATTTATTAGTTTTCCTCATCTCGATCTTTTGCTCCTGAGGCATCCATACACTGCTGTTTTCTAGTATTCCTCATAATTTTATGATGTTCGTCTTATTCAGTCAGTTGGTTTATCTCGAGACCATTTGCTCACTTTTACAGTTCAGAGGAAACCGTTGAATTAAGGATGTTGAGTCCCAAATCGCAAATGATAAGAAAATTCTTAAAATTTAGTACTTTTTTGTATGAGGTATTTAAAGAGATTGTGTAAAAATTTCACGATTATTAGGAAGCTCGTTGTTGAACAATTAACATTGATAAATTAAATGTAGTCAAATTTAGTTTTATGGAAACTTGTACAACTTTGCGATAAGTTTTTCGTTTGACCTCTCAATTTTTTAATATCTACAATATACTGAAAGCAACGGAAACAAAACCAAGTTTATTGATTAATTATTTTTTGTATTTGTTTGAAAAATTGTTCTTAACAAAATGTTGATTTTTTTAATAACGAGCTTCCTAATCGTCGTGAAAATTTTACACGTCCTCTCAAATACTTCATACAAAAACATACTAAATTTTCAGAATTTTCTTATCATTATTTTTCAACCCTTAAGGTAGTGAAAGTAATGATAGAATTCTTAAAATTTGGTTCGTTTTTACATGAAGTATTGAGGAGGTGCTGGACAAATTTCACGACGATTAAGAAGCTATTTATTGAATAATTAACATTGTCAAGTTTCATAGGTACTCAAAATCCTTAATTTCCTTCCAAATTTTCAACACGCAACCGTTATTCATAATCTCACGTTCTGGTCAAATGAATAAACTGTTCTTTCCGCGAATGGCTTTTAGCTTTCTCGGTGTTTGTCACTATTTGGTATCAAGCGGATCTAATAAAGTGTCGTAAAATATGAATATGCATATCGACTCAACTCCGACCTCGCGATATTAAAATGAACGTCCCTCGATCCCATACCACTCGGAATATTTCTTCCGTTAATTTTTTTTGTTGTTTTTTTTTTTTTTAATTTTACGCTCTCCATCGTGAAGTGGAAGAGCCCGTGAAAAAATAGCCGATGCTCACTATACGGCCGAAGCTCGGCGCGGTAATAGCAAACGACGGTTCGAACCCATTCCTAAGCCCGATCTTGGGCCAACATATTCGCCGATCGTCAGCCGATGCCCACATCGCGTTGGCATCCGACGATCAGCTCAGCTTTGGCCGATGAACGGCAACCAACGATTGGTGATCAGCGTTGGCCCAGACGCCGAGCCGATGCTGTTTGCCTGTGCTGAGCCTATGCTCAGCTGCACTATGGGCACGCCAATCATTGCCAATCTTATGCCAGTGTTGGTAACTCGTAAACAGGTGACCGTTGGCATTCGGCCTTCCAACCGACGCTCACCCGGTCTTGGACTTACGATATTTTTTTACAAATATCTCAAGTCTTGACAAAATTCAGAATTTTTAAACGTTATACTGAAATCGCAATTTTTATTCCTCAAATGCACTGCCTTGGGCCGCTAACCACTATACACTGCCAACCACATTGTAACTTCAAGGTTCTTTATATAGGTTGCAGAATACCGAGCACGAAAATAAATTAAATAAAAACGTTCATTGCGATAAAAATTTGTATCATATTATTTTCATGTATATACACAATTTTAATAATTAATAAGATTAATTAATGATAAAATAATTTTAGATTGCGCGATCAAATTTTGTATGTACAAATTATTTATTATTAATAATTTATTATTATTATCAATTTATTATTATTTATTGTGTATTAAAATTATGTATATACATAGAAATAATATGATACACGTTTGTATCGCAATGAACTATTTCATTTTCGTGCTCGGCATTATGCAGCTTATATGAAGAATTCAATCTTGAAGTTACAACGTAGTTCGTAGTGTAGTGGTTAGCGTCCCGGGTTAGTAAGTTAGGTGTTAGGTAGGAAAGTCATAGGTAGGCAGTTCGAATCCCTCCTCCGGCAGAAAATATTAATCTCTAATGAATTGTTAAATCTGTTTTTTTTTTATTTTCCTAATATGCTGCAATATTTTTACAATAAATAATCTTATTTTACGGAGAAATAATGATTATTTAATAAAAATACAATTAAATAATTAATCGGTGCTTGCCATTGGGGGCGATACTGGGCGAGTGTTGAATGAAACTCTGGGCCAACGTTGAAAGTCACCGTTGGACCGAAGTTATCATTTCGACTCTTACCCAATGTAAATCCAGCACTCTTTCCGATAATAGGCCAACGGTTGAGTACATTTGTGGAGGTACTCAACCATGGTTGGGCCTTTCGTCATTTTTTTCACGGGAGGTTATTCCGTGCGAAAGTAAAATTCCGGGAGAACTTGCTCGCCTCTTATGCTTTCTCGAAATCTCGCTCCTTTTATCCCGTCGGATTCAATCTCCGGTCGCTTGTTTCATGTGAAAACAATGGTGAAATCCCAAGACTTGATAATTTATCTCCTGACCTTGTCGTTTCTCTTGTCATCTCTGTTACTCCCTCGTTCTAGCGCTCATTCTTATTCGTTGATAAACATAACGAATGAATGGGTATATGCATATTTGACAATATTTTCCAAGAAGGAGAGAGGAAGAACAATTAAATGAGTTTCAACTAATTTGTGTTTTCTTGGAAATTTCGGTTTGTTATTGAGTTCTGTATTAAACCGGAAGGAAAATAAGTCTGTAAGGTAACTGTGCGCGTTTGATAATTCCCGAACGATTGTAACAGGGAAAAAAACGAGGAAAATAATGTAAAAACGGTTGGACGATTTTTCAACAAACTCAGATTTTCGTAAAATTCAAAAAATCATAAAATTTAAACCGTTCAACCGATATTTCCTAAATTCAATACGAACCTTCCTATTATGATACTCTATTTATAAGAAAAAAAATTAGTAACAAATCTTAAAATTTGCAGAAGTTAGAGCGTCGACACTCTTTTTTTGAAAATTTCAAAATGCCGTAGAATTTGTATTTTTCTATCAATTGCAACAAAATTCTGAGAGAATGAAGAGCTTGTATGGATTAACATCTGTTCAAAACGGGAGCCCTGTAGCTCGAACCGTTTTCGAGTTATGAAGGTTTCAATTTTACAGTGCCAAAACATACACACACACGCACATCCGGACAATTTTTCTAGATGTCATTTTTCGATGTTTTGGGACTTTTAAGCAAATTGACATTGAAAACTGGAAAAAAAAAAATTTCACCGTCACATAGATTTCTCTATGAGGAAGCAAAATAATAATACCAACTGAAAGAGTAATAAGCGAGAAGAGTTTTTCGCCTTCGTTTTCTCACGATTTTCCTCTCCAGGTTCTTATTTTTTGTACACATGCAAATAAAAGTGGTTCTTTGCATGAAACGTGAGAGGAAAAACAGTGGCACGAATAGCCGTGGGATTTCACAGTCTGAAATGCTATTGGATGGATATTTTTCTAACCAAAGTGGAAAAGTACATAAAATGGGAGGGGGGGGGGGGGGGGGGAAGAGAAATGAAAAACTGAGGGAGGAAATATCTTCTCTTCCGGTATAGTTCCCGGTGCCGGAGATCGAGGTGGAAAGACGTAGAACGAATAGAAGGAAAAAAAAAAAAAAAAAAAGTAGAGGGTGTGCACGACGCTTTACCGCTTTTTGTTCGTCAGGATTTTCTTGGCAAATGTACTCGTGGCAACTGTCGTGAGAACCAACTCCTCCAGATCGCTCGCTCCAAAACAACGGCGTCGAAAACTTTAGCAGACACGACAGGAAAGTCCGAGAAATGAGAAACGAAGGAGCAGGCGAGGCTCTTTTTTTTTGCTATTTTTTATGTTTACGTTAATCTTTATTTTATTTATGCAGATACATTTGTATATTCCTTGGATAAGTTATCGCATCGAAAACTCTGTAGCGAATCCCCAAACACGCGGCTCGTAAAGCAAATCGCTGAAAAGAGAGGAGTACTAAAGAAAACCATCCCTCCACGGTGTGCAAAGAGTCCCTCGGGAGTGTAGCAACGAAAAAACTAAACGCTGATGCCTCGACTCACGTTTTCTCAATGCTTCAACTTAGATTCTCTCCTTTTTTGCGTTCCTCGCACTCCCTTCGTTCCTTTTCCAGATCTCTTGCGATCTACAGTCTTTTGCGAATCAACGAGCCTCTCGTGTTTTATGGATGAAAATAAAGCAGACGTACTCCCGATAAATTTCTTCATTCGTGCTGCTTGACTTTATTTTTATTTTTTATTCGTCCAGCAGGCATTATCATTTTCTTAACGTTTTTTTATGTCTAATTATCTTTCAAATTTAACCGTTCGTGGTCGCACTGGGTAGATCCACTCAATGACCACCTTTCGGCGTAAATATCTACTCCTCTATGCGCTAAAATCTCTAACATCTGCTCTTAAATCAACCCACTTCCAATAATGGAATAAATATGTTTTTTTAAACGCGCGCTATTCTGCTATTTTTTTCACAAAAGAACCAGATCTGATGAATATCAGGTCCAAATTTTAAGTAAAAATATTGAAAATCCACAAATTGACGATTATTTTGGTGAAAAAACTTTTTTTTCTCGATTATTTTTTTCATTCTGGATTAAAAAAAAAATATGTTTGCCTTCGATTTCTTTCAGGAAAGTTTTTCGTATCTAAACCGGAATGTCTAAAGGATGTTGAGTAATTTTTTGAGAATTTTCGACCCGATAGGCTGGTCACAATACGGGTTAAAAAATGGACTGGGTCGAATCAACCCATTGTGACCACCGAGATCGGTGGCGGATGTGTGACCACGAAGGGTTTTAATGAACATATTCTTTTAATTTCTTGTACGTTTACCCTCGCCCATTTTTACGATCGAGCCCATCCCATCGCTTATTCAATTCCGGTTTTTTTCCAACTCATCGTCCCTCAGATTGTTCTCGTGATACTTCCGGGGATATTGCCCATGGCCAGGCTTCCCTGATGTACTCTCTAATATAGTCGAGAAAAAATCCGAGTAGGAACTCGCAAAAACGAACCAATCGTTGACCTCTCGCCCGACCAAGTTTTCAATCGTTTCGTTATTGAAATTTCAATAACTTTTTATTAACATATTTGTATAACATATTTTCTGACGTCTTTGATGTCGATGGGATAAAGGAGTACGAAGGAGTCTGTCAAATTCCGCAAGCGTAACATATTTACGTTAAGAAAAATCCTTTGCCGAAACCGCTGTTCGAAATCCAATATACTTACCGCTTCTGGCGATATAAAAAATTCAAAAGAATTATAAAAAACTGTTGCTGTAATATCAGTGCCAACATGTTAGAAAGGAATGTTGATAAAATGAAAATATGATTAAGCATGCATAACTTCAAGAGGAATCTGAACTGAGAAAAAAAAAATTGTTGAATCGCCATGCATATTTCAAATTGTTCGCCAAAATTTTGTTGATTCAAAAAAAGTAATGTTGCGGTGAACGCATATGTAGTTGAGGCAATAACTTAGATGGTCAAAACAATCAATTTATCCTGATGCAGTCGTTCAGTTGCTTCAACATCTCCAGTCGTTTATTGTGACTAAATCAAGTCGTTTGAATAACAAAATCGAACTCTGGTTGACTAAATGACTAAATTGATTTGCGAAATTAAGAAGAAAAAAAAATACCGTGCGTTATTCCGTTTAACAAAACTTTAAGTTGTACAAGCTAAATCATCAGTTTGATCAACTTTTGGGTTGTTGGGTGGACCAACTGTGGGTTGGAAGTTATGGGTTGTCTATTTTTGGGCAGTTGAAATAACTGAATTATTTTGTAAAATGAACAAAATATTTTTTTCATCCTCCGTGACCGCAGGATTTGATGATTCGCCACAAATTTCGTTGTATCAAGAAATTTCTTTTCTCAGTGGAGGGCGTGTCACGATGAAAAATAAAACTGCGTCAAATAATTATTTCACGCTCTGTTTCTCCTCCATTGGTGAATTTAATTAAAAATCCGAAAACTGGAACATAAATTTGGCGACACTGAAAAACCATTAGGCGATCTTGAAAAGGACCCAGCAACAAATTTTCGTAACGCAGCTTGATGATTGATGAAGATTGGAATATTTTTCTTATTTTTCACAGTCTAACTCTGCGTTTAAATGAAGACGTCTTCGGTTTTGGGGCATACATTTTTATATACCGTACTGTCATGGGTGTAAAACGATATATCTACTCGACATGATAAATATGAATGTCTATATCTATATCAGGAAACGTTTGGAGCATATATCTATAGATATAGTGTTCTGTGAACGAGGACGAGTAGTGCTGCGGTTATTCTCGAAGGAGTTGTAGTCCTGGCGCGGCGGTCACATCTTACATCACCGTAGCCAAAAGCCCTTGCTCTTGAAGCAAGTTTCGCCGCAGTGCAATTCGTATATGGCTCGTTTCAACGCTGACAATCCCATTTCTCGACGCTCTCTCACTATTTTTCGCTTCGCTCTTTCTGCTCTCTATGCTTGTCTCTCTTCATCTTTCTGTCCAAAAGATCACGCGGGTAAATATACAACAAAGAAGAGAAAAGAGAAAGAGGGAGCGGAGGAGCTTTTGGTCTGGGTTCCTCGAGTCTTGAGCGTCTCTACTAAACAAGGTAAGGACGCGCCTTTTCCTTGCAGTGTACTTGCTGCTAGCTCGTCTCTCAGATATAAAGTCGTACGACGCCGAGGAATGAGATAAATGGAAGCAAGCAAGAGAGGCCCCAAAATTGAGAAAGGGTGATGAACAAAGACCAAAGGTTGGAGCAGAAAGCTTGGGAGGCGAAACGCTCTCTCGCACTTCCGCCCTGATGCCATCCCCGCCTTCGTGCTTCCGCCTCTCTGCTGGAACAGCCCGGACAAATGCCTCACTCTCTTCTGCTTCTTCTTCTTCTTCTTCTTCTTCTTCTTCTTATGTTCCCACCTCGATCTACTTCACGACAAATTAGTTGGGTTAAATATGTTTGACGATGACGGAATAATCCTCTGCAAGCCACAACCACTCGTTTTCACTTTTGGCTTCGTAAAGGCTCATCCGTCTGTATATTATGGACGGAAAAAAAATACAAATTTCAACCCTGAAGCTGTGGCTCTATATGACGAGTTTTCGTACATCTGGCAATTTCCAGTGAAAACTCGTCGTAGAGCCACAGCATATGGGTTGAAAATCGATGCACTGAAAAGAGGATTTTGTTGGATACGTCCAAGTAAACTTTTTCTTTGCATAATCTAAAAAATGTTATCATTGTAGCAAGTAATATTCTAGAAACTTTCTTCGGTAAGCAAATTTTTGTCATTCCATTCGTAAATTTTGCTGACAGGTTGGTTAGAAACGAAAAATACTACAAAAAAAGGGAAAATTTATTTTAAAAGATTTAGTTTATGGAGTTGAACAAAATTTCGACGTTTTTGAAAAAAAAAAATTCTTTTCCAGTGGGTGCGTTCGAAAAATCGATTCCATTCATTATTTTCTTCGTGAAAGTGTTTTCGACGCGTCCCGAAAGTCGTGTGAACGAAGAAATATCATTAAGGCAGTATTGCAGTCCCGAATGTCACTTTCGCATAAGGAAAGAGGAAAGAAAAAAATGTAATAAATTTATATTATCTTCTGAATTGTACAGGCGAATAAATCCACCTCGAGTTACCGTGCCTTTCAGTCACAGTTACATTCCCAATGAAGCTGCGACTGCAAATTCGTTCGAGATAATTTATCGCCTTGACCTTCCGGACTCATTTTCACGTGCTAATATTCTGTCCATCGAGGAAACTCCCGAGGGTAACTCCGTAACTCTTCTCCCATAAGCTGATCAACCCGGAAGATTGAAAATTATCCCGGCTTGGTCCGACAAGGCTATCACACATTTTCTTTGTTTTTCGCGATGAAAAAATGTTCAGTCTTAAAAAAAAAAAAACGTAAGAAAATGAAAGATATTCAACTGGACGAGATTTATCGGAGCTGCCTTGAAAATCTATTGAAATATGACGACAGAATAATCTGCATGAATCAAACCCAAACCTTAATTCCGATTTATTGAGGATCCAAATTTATATTAATCCGAATCTATATCAAAATTTTCAAAAATATAGAATACAAAATCAAGAAAAAAAGAGATTTCGTATTTCAATTAAGAAATTCTTGCTCCTTTGTTCCCTCGGAGTTCTCTCATTTATTTTTCCTCTGTGTTCATTGATTAAACGACAATCTAAAAGATAATTGGATCTCATTATTAACCTCACTTTTTAATTTTACTTCCTCATAGAGGAAGCTATGTGACGGTGACATTTTTTCTTCTTCCAGTTTTCAATGTCGACGTGCTTAAAATGTCCCAAAACATCGAAAAATCGTATCTAGAAAAAATGTTCGGTTGTGTGTGTGTATGTTATGGCACTGTAAAATTCAAACGTTTATAACTCGAGAACTGAACTCGGGCTGCCGTTTTGCACAGATGTTAATCCATACAAGGTCTTCATTCTCTGATAATTTTGTTAGAATTGCTAGAAAAATACGAATTGTACAGCATTTTGAAATTTAAAAAAAAAAAGGGTGTCGGCGCTCTAATTTCCGACAATTTCAACATTTATTACTAATTTTTTCTCTTTATAAATAGAGTATCATAATAGGAAGGTTGGTATTGAATTTGGGGAATATCGGTCGAACGGTTTAAATTTTATGATTTTTCGAATTTTACGAAAATCTGAGATTTTTGAAAAATCGTCCAATCGCTCTAATTTCTGCAAATTTAGTAAAATATTGTTTATAAGTCTGTTGTACTTCCTCTTTACTTTTTAGACAAGTTGTCAAAATTCTATAATTTAAATGCAAATAGAAAAAACGCTGCAAATTTAAATTTGGAAATTGCTTCCTCAAGATGCTCAAGATGCACGATGCTCAAAGCTTCCTCGAGAAGGAAGCCTAAATTAAAAATATAGCTTCCTCATAAAGGAAGATTCAAAATCAAAACAAAAAAAAATAGCTTCTCATAGAGGAAGATTCGAGCATCGTGAATCTTGAGGAAGCAATTTGCAAATTTGTTATTTTATTTTTTGCACTATCCAGCACTAATCCCTCGAGTCCGATAAATGCGGCAGGATTTTTTCGAATATCGGAAGAATGACGACAGTGGGAAAAGAACGAAAAAAGAATGATGCAGCAAAGGCAATCAGGATGAATAGCCTGCAGGGATGTACCGTTTGGCGATTGATCGATAAATTCAAGCTCGATTCTCAATCCACGGAGATAACGGACGCGAAGCAATATTCGATTGGTTTCCTCCCGGGCTTTTGGAATCTTTTGATAACTCAATGAAACGTCACGTACCCAAATAAATAATCGTACCCAAAAAATGCAAAATTTACGTCTCATCGGATCGTGGAAGACTCAAAGGATAAAAAAAAAAAACAAACCAATACACAAAAAATTAAATTTTGTCCAAAAACGTCGATATTTTGTTCAACACGGTAAACTAAATATTTCTGAATACTTTCAAAATTTTCGTAATTTTGAAAATATTTTTAATTTCTAACGAAACTGTCCGCAAAATTTACGATTGGAATGACGAAAATTGCATTTCGAGACTTTTTAGAATATTTCTTGCTGTGGAATGACCAAATTTTTGTGATTTTTCAAAAAAACTTTTCCAACAAAATTTTATTCCACCGAAACCTTGAGAGCCCTTTCACAAGAAACAAGATTCTTCCGTCCGTAGAGAAAAAGAAGATCAGGCTCGAGAACAAGATCATAAATGTTTCAATAGCATAAAAAATTCGGAGCAAGTCGCAATACAGAGAAAGTAAAAAAGCAGATTAACCTTTCGCACAATCGCCAAGACGTTGTTAACTGGAATTGGGTATAAAGGAGCGAACGAAAGGATACTCGAACATAGAAAAGCTTGTCAGAAGCGCTCCATTTTCATACAGAACCGTTAGAGCATATAAAGATGGTGATCTTCTCAACTAGAAGCTACTTTTGTTCGATATTTCTTTGTAAAGTAAGGAAAGAGCGCGTGAGAGAGAGAGAGAGAGAGAGAGAGGGAGTGAAGAGTTGGCGTGCCTCCCCACATTATCGAAATTCTGTGAAATATTCTTATCTTCAGGGAAATATTTTCATAAAGTTGAGGTATAATGTCAAACTGTAACGTCTAAGGCTGACTGTGCATGTATCCTTTCACCGTGAGGTCTCGATAATAAAATAACGTGATCGAAGATCAACTCGCTCGTTCAAAAGTTTCCCAAGCTCCCGTTATTGAATAAATATAATTTTCATTTATTTATTTTTTTCTGCAAAGTTTTTCATTCTTTCTCACGAAATAATAAACCAAGCTTCTTTTTGCTTCCTCATAGAAGATGCTATGTGACGGTGAACATTTTTCTTTTTCCAATTTTCAATGTAAATGTGCTTAAAATGTCCCAAAACATCGAAAAATCATATCTACAAAAAATGTCCGGATGTGTGTGTGTGTGTGTGTGTGTGTGTATGTTCTGGCGCTGTAAAATTAAAACCTTCATAACTCGAGAACGGTTCGAGCTACAGGGCTCCCGTTTTGCACAGATGTTCATCTATACCAGCTCTTCGTTCTCTGATAATTTCGTTGGAATTACTAGAAAAATACGAATTGTACAGCCTTTTGAAATTTTCAAAAAAAAAGGGTGTCGACGCTCTAATTTCCGACAATTTCAACATTTATTACTAATTTTTTCTCTTTATAAATAGAGTATCATAATAGGAAGGTTGATATTGAATTTGAAAAATATCGATTGAAAGGTTTAAATTTTATGGGTTTTCGAATTTCACGAAAATCTTAGTTTTTGGAAAAATCATTTAACCGCTTTAGTTTTTGCAAGCGTTGTAAGATATTGTGTGTATGTCTGTACTTGCTCTTTTCTTTCTAGAAAATTTCAATTTACAGCGTTTTTTTTATTTATTAAAAAATTGATTAGACACACGTGTACCTAAAAAGAGGGATGGGATTGGCGAGGAAAACTGGCAAAGATCATAGTCAGTGGGGAAAAGTCGATTTTACAAGTAGTGTGTAAAATGTAATGTGCCTCATCTCGCCCTGGTAGGCAAATGTGCGGCAAGTTGTGCTTAAACTTTTAGTAATGAACAAGATGGCCGTTGGGGAGTTTCGAAATTGCGGTCCGAACTGAATGGACGAGGGAGCAGAGTTGAATTGGGAAGAAGGAAAAAATATGCCAATGGAAATACGAGCAAGTTTCAAACTGGCAAACTTCTTGGAGAAATTCAAAGAGTCCACGACACTGTCGGATGATTTCCATTTTCTCATGAGTAAATTTTTTTTTTTCCTTTTATTGTTCGTAATACCTCATTTGCTTTGGAAACTTGCTACGTATGCATATTCGATCGTGTACAGAGTATTCCATCGAATACTCAATATCCCCAAGGGACTAGGAAAGGTTGAATGAAATGAGGCTGAAATCAATTATACCGCATTGATCGAGCCAGAAATCTTCGATTAAATATTCAATTAAATGCCATGAGAGTTCCTGCACACGATAAAGAATGAAAAACGAAGCAGTGAACGAAATTAGGAAAAAAAAAAGAATATGATCAAGTGCACGTTCGCGATCGTCGATGAAACGCGAAAAGAAAAAAGCAAATGACGGGGGGAGCAAGATCGAAAGAAAGTAAAAGGGAGAGAAAAATGGCAGAAAAACTAACTGGAGGGTGAACAGGTGCGGCGATGAATATAAAGCCAAGCAGTAGGGACATTACGAAAATCGCATTTAATACGGGAACGATAAAAAAAACGTGTTATTAAATGTATCGTAAAATAAGCAATCAAGCCAAAATCCAGAGATACAAAAAGGCGCGTAACGCGAATCAGTGTGGGACTATTTGATTAAGGTATTACTATAACGAAACGATTTCATTTAGGGTTCTTTCAAAATTTTGTATAAACGTTCTTTGCCACCAAAACTAACAGTTTTCTCCAATGAAGAAAAATTTTCTGACCTTTAGAATTCGAGATATTTAATTTTCAATTTTTATTTTTTCCATCTGAACGCGTGTAAATTGAAGTCACGTTTCGTTAAAAATTTTTAACAAAAAAAAACGAAATAAACGCAACTTCAATTTACACGCGTTTAGATGGAAAAAAATAAAAATTGAAAATTAAATATCTCGAATTCTAAAGGTCAGAAAATTTTTCTTCATCGGAGAAAACTGTTCATTTTGGTGACAAAGAACGTTTATACGAAATTTTGAAAGAATCCTAAATAACGTCGTTTTGTAATAGTAATACGATAAGCAGAAAAAAAAACTAAATCCGTTTGAAAAGATTGAGAGAATCGAACAAAAGTGTAAAAAAATGGTGCATCGTGAATATTGCAATTTTATTTTATAAACATGGATATTTATTTACATTTATGTTCTCAAGACGATTCAGGACGAAATTATTCGATTCGTTTTACAAAGACGTTTCGGTAGTTCTAGCTGATGATAAATCTTCGACTCTCTACAGATTCTCCGCGTCATTTCCAGCTGCTGTTCCCGATACGAAGAAGAAAAAAAAACCGGTAATTGTAAATCCGATAAAGCCTGCGCAGCCTTATACCCGGTATCGTCGACGACGTCGTCGTCGTCGTCGTTCGCGACAAAGCTTTGTTACAATTCACACTGTATAAATATATATTTTCATCTATAGCAAGCAAGGACTCTGACGTCTTCAAATGACTCTGCAATTCCAAGCTGTGTACAGCGAAACGTACACTCTGGCATATCAAAATGTACCAGCCACGACTCAATTTATAGCACACATAGAAATGGCAACTTTAATTCTCGTTTTCATGATTGAAGCATATTTCGTCCTAATGCCAACAAACCCTTTTTACCGGGCTCGATTCTTCGTATAAGAAAATCTTAATATTTCATGGAAGTATCTTAAAAATAAATCCGCTGTGCTGGACCGTTCGGTGTAGAAAAAAAAATGGAAAAGTTGATGGTTGGATGACTCGATAGAAATGGGATTATAAAAAAAAAAAAAAGCTTTTTTTTCATTTTCTTATATTCTCTGGTCGTCTTGTTGTGCAGTAATTTTTTATACGAATGTTAAGATTGTTTGCTGTAATTATTTTCGCACGATACGAATGAATTACGTCCGAAAATTGGATTTGCGATCGTACTCCCTTAAGCACATTGTATGACAACGGTAAAATCTAAATTTTTATTTTCAGTTTTTCTTACATACGAAATGGTTTGCGAACCTAAATTCATTGGAAAAATTTGTTACAAATTGACTAAAGAACAACATACTCTAAATCCAAGATTTTCCGAAGTGATCTCCATTTTTTATATAATAAACAAGATTTCGAAAAAATTTAACGACAGATTTTTTTGTAAAACTAAATAAAGCTTCTTCGATGTTACACAAATGTGTATGCAAAGTTTTGAGAGGCTTCACCATTTAGAAATCGAAATATTTAATGTTGAAAATTGCAACTTATAACACACGCTCTTATGAGAAACTATTGGAAATTGTGATTGTTATAAATAAATATCCTCGAAAAATTGCACGAGCTATTAGAAATCATTATTTTCTTTGTGTAGTGCAAATTTGATGGAATTTTATCGATGGAAAATTTTGCATACAACGTACTTCAGGGCTGCGGTACTTACTTGAAAAAATATGTGTCGTTCACGTAACCAAAGAAAGGAACGGTGTACGTGAGCATCCAGATATTTCCACCTCCACAATCATAGTACGGTTTTGACCAACGTCCATCTTCATATTTGACGGTCAATATTTCATCCTGGATTCGATTGCTGTGAGCACTCTCGTTGTGGGTGTACGTGTGATAGCCTGTAAAACGATAACCATCGATCGAACATTTCAGTGCCACGTTAAATTCCGTCCCGGTATACGTTAAAAGGAAAAGAGGAAAAAAAAAATGTTGAAAAATCTCGTGAAAAATGTACGAATTTGGACAACTCAATAATTTATCGTTTTATTGAAAATTACTCAATTATTTCGTTGATTTCCATTCACAAAAAGATTGTTCTAAAATCAAAAGTAATTCTTGATTATTTTATGAGGGAAAAAATTTCCGTTGAACGGTATACGAAATGTTGAATTTCCGGAAATCAATTAAAATCTGACATGTTTGACATTTTGTCGCATGTATGACATTTCTTTGCAATTGCAATTTGCTGGTGTGTTAATAATAATTTTAAATTGATAACAAGTATAACTCGTCTGACGCACTAACGTCTGGAAGTTGACGTTGGTGGAGGAAACTTATTAATGAACCGTCTGCCACAATGGAGCAAATAGCAGGAGCGAGAGGGAGAGTGAGAGAGAGAGAAAGGGCAAAAGCTCGAAAGCTGGATCGATGAGATAAATTATTTACGTGACGTATAATGCAACTGCAGCCAAAAGTAGCAACTGAGAATCGCCAGGACGTCACCCAAACTTTTCCTTGGTTCTGCGCAAATGCTTTTCAGCGGAGTGCATGAGAAATAAGCTGGAGATATACACATACAGATCAGCATTATTATTTCCGACATGGGATTATGAATTCTGCAATATTTGCCTACCAGGACATCACGATATCCTGGTAATATATCATCCAAAACTTTTGAGGAATACTTGAAAATATTTTTTATTTACATAACGTGCACTCAACATTTTTTTTTTTTTTTTAATGGATAAACTTTTGGGATATTAAACTCTAGTAAAAACAGTTCGAAAGCCTCCGAAAGGGAAGAATAATTGACAAAATTTATTGCAACTGACAGAATTAATAATTTCACAGTTTCATCACAATAATCTATACGATTCTGTTTCCGTCAGTTTCTGCTTCAAAATCCGGTGAAAAATGACTGAAAACAACAAAAAAACGCGATTGTCCATATTTTTGAATATACATTTTTTATCAATTTTCATTGTTTGTTTTAATGGCGTTCTGACCAGGAATTTATAACGAATATCCTCTATGCGTTGGTTACTCGGAGCAGGTGCCTCGCGCTATCGTTCGGTCGAGCTCAATTGCTTTCCATCAGGTATTTTATTTCGAGCGTCAATATTCACGTCAGTGAAAAAAAAAATAGCACAATTACGAGTGTCAATAGAATTTTGCAAATTACTAGGAGGAAATGAATGAGAAAATTAATTGAAAAATATTGTTTATTTATTATTAAGAAAAATGTTGAATCACAGAGTTGCCAAGATTTCTGGCTTCAAAGTAAAATCGCCAACTAGATTTACGACGGGGTTTCAGTAATTAATATTTATGTCGATAACGCAATCCTAGGAATTAGGATCCGAAAATTCTAAACACGTTCAACGAGGGTGGAGAAGAGACAAATCTGAAAACGATAAATTCCACTTGACCCTCGGATCTGTAGAGAGGCGATTTTATTGACATGAATTGACGAAGCAACTACGCGTGCCCTCGAATACCAATTGTCACCAAGAGTATGAAGCTATCGAGATGAAATGCCAAAATAGCCGAGTACAATGGTTCGCATCGTCCATTGAGGATAAAGTCCAAGAGCATTGTGCACCGGAATATTTCGACTTTAATCCTTTTCGATGAAGTTCTACTTCACAGCGAAATACGATGCTAATCCTGATTTTCAAGTGCCCATTTTTTTTTATGAGCATTCATTATGAGTCGCTCCAAAATGAAATAATTCATAACGAGAGAAAATTTTGACTGCTGGCTATTCAAAATTCAAGGATTCCAAATTAAATTTTCCTGTGATACGTGCCCAAAAATTTGAATCATCATGATATCATCATGAAATCATCATGAATATCAATATGATATTCAAGAGCATCGTTCTCCGAATCATTTGTTTGTTCTATCTGTCGTGACTATTTGCAACTCTGTAGCTAATTATTCCATATTGCAGATATTAATATTTCATTTCTTCGTTGCATCAAAAAATTGGCAGTGTTGTGACACTAGTACTATGTGGTGACATACACGTTACAATGGTCGTGTTCCCTAGTTGTGTTCTTTGGGGTTTCGAAGTGATCCAAACCGTATGGAGCTGATCGGCTCACGCATGCGCATAAGGGAAAAATTGAAATAGTGAACCCCGTTTGCGCATGCGTGAACGGATCAGTTCCACATAGTTCGGATCACTTCAAAACCCTAGCGATCACGGTTATGATATGATCGAGTGCGCATACGCATAATGATGCGCAATGATGCACTGCGCACAAGCACGTGGAGGGACGCACGATGGTGCCACAAACATCTGCGCAGTTGCCCGTTGCGCATCATTATGCACATGCGCACTTATTGATATGAAAATGATGAGACCCAGTGAACACGACCAATAATGACATGATGTGATTTGAAAAGGTTATGTAGATCGGGGTCATGGATCAATACATTAGTGATAGTTGTGCAGTTGATAAAATGAATTTTTGTCATTAGGAATTTAGTCATTAGTCATTAGGGAACGTCTATTAATTTGGAACTGCCAAATGGAAAAAATTAAATTAAAATTGATGGGTAATTAAGAGCTATAGAGCTAATTAAGTTATTACGACTCCAATGAAATTGTCAAAGGCAAATGAATCAATAAAACTTGAACGAATTAAACAGCCACTTCAAAAACATATTGATGTACGAAAATAATCGGTTCTGAAAAAAAAGCTCGCGTAACGATTCAAAATCTTTTTAACATTGAGCAGAAAAAAGCTGTTATCTTCTTCTCCTAGGGGGCTGATATCTCCAGGATTGTTATTATGAACTGCTCAAAACTTTAAAAGATCCGATTGGCCTCGGCGATTTCCATCCGAAAGCCTGGATTCCGTGGCCAATTTCTTCCTCCATGCGAGGCCGCGAAAAATTGGCCTACTGGGAAATAAGAAAATAACGTGGCAAAGTAACGAGAGGTTGTGAAAATTGCATCTCGTTGTACTGAGCCAAGAGGGAAGAAAGCTTTTGAAAAGCAGGGCAAAAAGGAGAAGGAAGAAGGCTAATCGCGAATTTTCGTTATCTCGTAAAATGCAAATCACAAACTTGAAACCTTCTTTTTTATTTATTTTTTTGTATTAACGGAAAATTTTCAATAATTATTTCGGATATTTCTGCCAATCTTTGATTAATTGAAGCTGCATTAACAAACTCAAATTCAGCCACTGCTCGAACACAGTGGGTCAATTTGACCCAGAGTATACTCTATCTCGGCCTGCCATCGGTTGTTCTTCGTTCGAATTTGATTTTAAATAATCACGAGTATACTACAATAAATTTTTTTCTATACATGTGCATGACAAAAAAGTTGCAATATAAAATTGGGTCCTTCAAAAAAATGATTCAGAATTTTGAAATTTTGAAAATGTATCATTTGATCAAAAGTGTCGTAGTTTCCAGCCAAATCCCTGAATGAATTTGTATACTTGAAATTTTATTGGTATCGGGCAGAAAAAGGACGGAAAAATAGATACACGATATCAACCTTCGTCATGGAACGGGCAAATAAATAAATTCAGTAGTAAAATCTACCGCGGGAATTTCGCAATATTCGTGTATTGTTTATTTTTTTGAACGTTTTATTTGCTCGAAGCACCAGTGACTACCGGATACTGAATAAATAGGCAAATGCATGTTCTGGAAATAAAAAAATGTTGCACTTCCGGTTATGGAGTGGCTCATGTGCCCGATAAAGTTTCAACGTTTTTTTTTTCGTAATTCAACATCTT
Organism: Hyposoter dolosus; assembly: GCA_963921915.1. NCBI lineage: Eukaryota > Metazoa > Arthropoda > Insecta > Hymenoptera > Ichneumonidae > Hyposoter > Hyposoter dolosus. The sequence goes on along the minus strand of OY998136.1, from coordinate 14,455,089 downwards.
TGCCCCCGAGTTCTGTATCCGAGTGTTGGCTCAGCACTATAAAATTGTACAACGTCGCCATAAAATAGATCGATAAAAATCTTTTGTACACATTCCCCATCCGTGGGTTCACATGCATTTTTATACAAGGCATTTCCAGTTGAAAATTATAGTTTCTAATGAATTCCCTTAATTTTAATTGATTGATTATTTCAATTAATTGAATTGCATTAATTTTAATTAATTGGATAACTGATTTATTAAATTTGTTTTGGAACATACGTTCCAAAACAAATTCCTTGAAGGGGAAAAAATTGGACTGACTATGAGGAAATCGATTTAATGGGGAACGTTGAAAATAAGACAAAATGATGGATTCAGTCTCTTGTATAATATAATAAATAAAAAATTCATAGCAATCAGAGAGGGTCAGTGTTTTGCTACGAAACTTTTCACATGAAATGTCTCATACATATTAAAATTTATGTTAGTATGTAGTGCATGATATGTACATTTTATACATAAGTTTTGTGTATGTAAATGTACACGTGGCCTAGTCGAGATCACCAACTTTGTTTTAGTAGGTTTTTTAGAGTGAAATTCGTTCTCGTGGTCGTCGAGTGAGACGAGGGAAATGTCAGAGTGAAAATACCCACGGCTTGTCGCCCCTGTTCCGTGAGTTTTTTTATCCACCCTCGACGAGAATCCCATGGCATTTCGAAACTCCACATAACGCATCTTCGCTATCGTGTCATCTTGAAATTCTCCCTGATCGCTTCGGGGGCAAGGAAAAAGTGTCCGAACGCATGAACGATACGAAAAAAAATGATAAATAAGGGACGAAAATTCACATTTGGTGGCGGGAATAAAAAAAATAGGAAATGTTTATATGGAAAAATGTCCCCATTAATATTTTCGATACGATAATCTTGTGGGGCTTGATTTTTCATTGAAAATGATTCGTTCTTCAGAAATTTTTTTTTTTTTTATTTGAATCTTCCTTTTTGAGGAAGCTATATTTTTAATTTTGGCTTCCTCATAGAGGAGGCTTTGAGCATCCTGCATCTTGCGCATCTTGAGGAAGCAATTTCCAAATTTCAATTTGCAGCGTTTTTTCTATTTGCATTTAAATTATAGAATATTGACAACTTTTCTAGAAAGTAAAGACGAAGTACAGACTTATACACAATATTTTACAAAATTTGCAGAAATTCGAGCGATTGGACGATTTTTCAAAAATCTCAGAGTTTCGTAAAATTCGAACTATCATAAAATTTAAACCGTTCAACCGATATTTCCCAAATTCAATACCAACTTTCCTATCATGATACTCTATTAATAAACAAATAAAAATTAGTAATAAATCTCAAAATTTGCGCAAGTTAGAGCGTCGACACCCTTTTTTTGAAAATTTCAAAATGCCGTAAAATTCGTATTTTTCTAGCAATTCCAACAAAATTTCCAGAGAATGAAGACCTTGTATGGATTAACATCTGTGCAAAACGGCAGCCCTGTAGCTCAAACCGTTCTCGAGTTGTGAACGTTTGAATTTTACAGTGCCATAACATACACACACACACACACACACACATCCGAATATTTTTTCCAGATACGATTTTTCGATGTTTTGGGACGTTTTAAGCACATTGACATTGAAAACTGGAAAAACAAAAATGTTCACCCTCACATAACTTCCTCTATATGAGGAAGCAAAACACGAAAAAAGTAGCTAAAGGAAGCAGGCGGTATGAATAACGTGAGTGCAGTAAAAGTAGAAAGTACGAGTTGTCGGAAACTCGGCAGGGTTGTGATGAAACTAGTGCGTGGAGGCTTTGTTGTGTCTAATGATAGAAGAAAAAGATATATACTTTTGCCCAGTAGTTGGTTCGGTTGTTTGGAACGGACGACATAGTGAAAGGATCGATGGTAAACGTAAGACCCTAATATCGAAGCTTTCGATGTATGGTTCGTTCCAGGGAAGCTTCCGAAATACGAGGGAGACTGGAAAAGAGATGGAGAACGAGCGAGGGAACGAGGAAGAGACGACTGCATGAGAGAAAACAGCCAGTCCGATGCTTACACACGTAACACCCACATGACGATTTTCCGCGAGAGTTTCATGGCCTCGTACATGCTCGGATGAAAATTTACGAGGTCGCTTTATCAGAGTTTCCACACGTTGACGCTATACCCAAAGAGACAAAATAAGAAAGAGTGTAAGAGAGATAAAAGTACAGATAACAAAAAACAGAGAGAAAGCACGATCAAGGCAAAGTAGAAAAGACAGAGAACGAAATGTATGATGAAGAAAAAGTATAGATGTGAATACTCAAAGAGCGAATCACGTTCCCGCTCGCGGAACTCTTTTCTCTGCCGCTCTTTCTATTTTCGTTGCCACACTATTTCTCGTTTCTATAAGCCATCGTTTCTTTCTCCTTCTCTCATTCTCGTCGATCCCAATATTCCCCTCTGCTATTGGAAAACTACGTGCGAGTATACGATGTGTGAGTAAAACGGACCTTATTAGGTACACACATCGATGAAGTAGATGCAAGAATCGATCCCAGTGATCTCAACACAAACGATCGGATCGTCCTTTCCTCTTTTCAACCGTTGACACTTTTTCTTCGAAAAACTCTGCGCATTAATTGACAGGGTTGTTGATTTGTCCTCGAACCTCAAGTTTGTTAAATTTTGCTTCCTTAACATTTTTTTTTACAGTTTTCAATGTCAATGTGCTTAAAATGTTCCAAAACATCGAAAAATCATATCTAGGAAAAATGTCCGGATGTGTGTGTGTGTGTATGTTTTGGCACTGTAAAATTGAAACCTTCATAACACGAGAACGGTTTGAGCTACAGGGCTCACGTTTTGCACAGATGTTAATCCATACAAGCTCTTCATTCTCTGGGAATATTGTTGGAATTTCTAGAGAAATACGAATTCTATGGCATTTTGAAATTTTCAAAAAAACGGGTGTCGACGCTCTAGCTTTCGCAAATTTTAAGATTTATTACTATTTTTTTTTTTTATAAATAGAGTATCATAATAGGAAGGTTGGTATTGAATTTGAGGAATATCGGTCGAACGGTTCAAATTTAATGGTTTTTTGAATTTTACGAAAATCTGAGTTTTTTGAAAAATCCTCCAACCGCTGTAATTTCTGCAAATTATGTAAAATATTGTTTATAAGTTTGTACTTCTTCTTTATTTTCTATTTACATATTTCTAGTTTTTCGTGCAACGAATTTCAAATCAATGAGCTAATTAGTCATCGAGTTATCTTATTTATAATAAAAAAAACGTTTCCGTTTCCTCGAAACAAGTTGAAAAAGTTTCTAAACGATCGACGCAACGATGTGTACAGAATTGCGAAAAAAAAAAAAAATACAAAATAGCAGGAAACGAAACTGCCTCAATTGTTTATTATTGTTTCGTATATTTCGTGACGGAATTAATTAGGATAATCGAATGGCAAATTTCACGCTCTTGTAACATCGCCAAGTAACATCAATTAAATAATTGATCATGAAAATATTTCACAGAGTAGCTCATGCAAAACGCAAGGAATTTCGTTGGTTCGAAAAACTGTCGATGACAGCGAATCAATTCCGGTCGAAGGAGCTTTTCGCAATAACTAGTGACCTCCCTTATTCAGTCGTGACATAGGCGACCGTTAACAATGCTGTTAAAAATAACAAAATATTATATAGAGAATGAAATGACAAGTTTTTCATGCTTGTCACTCACGTTTCTTCTTGAAAGGCACATTTGCAAGAAACAAGTCACGTTTTGACAGCCGCTCGCACTGCGAACGACGAAAAGACTCGTTCATGTGAAAAAAGGATCGTAAGGAAAGAATTGAACGTTTCTTTCGACCTTTGAACATAAAATAAAAGATATCTTCACAGGTCATTGGATTTCCATTTAAAAAAAAACACACACACACACACACAAGTAACACCGGAAAAAAATTTATTTTCAAAGCAAATTAAATGACAAAAATAGAAAATACATTTCCTTCGAAAAAAAAAAAAATGGAATAATTCATTTCAACCCTCCAGTCATTTTTGTAGCTCTATAACTTTTTTATGCTTCCATATTTTTTGTACTCTCTCATGAATTCGCTGTTTTTTTATTAAATTGCAAAATAAGCTTTGCGTCATCGAGACGAAAAAATATTGTCTCCATTTTATTGCGCCATAACAGAGCCGTCAATTTATGGGGAAAAAGTTGGAAACAGGCTCGAACGTACGTTACAGCGGGTTCAATATTTTCTGTTTCGATTAAAACATACGTCGTTGCCTTAACTCGAAGGGAAAAATATCGATACGGTTTTTATGATGCTGCCTATATCAAGTAACACAAACTTAATGCTATATACAGCCCCCATATGTGGTATCGAGTTTTCAAAATGCTTGAGCTACTTTACGAAGGTGTATATTTGTGAAAATGGTACTCCGGGAAGGGTCTCTGTATATACACTTGTACAACAAAGTTGCTAGTTTGTTCGACCAAAGTTGGAGAATCTGTGCGCATGAAATCACCAAGTTTATGCCTTGGGCACGTACACTCTCCCCAGTGAACAAACGTATGACGTAAATTTTTCCATACACAGAAAGAAACAACGAAAGAGAAGATTTGACATTATCAAAAGTTTCTAACAAACAAACGTATTGAACGGAAGTCCTGAAAGGCGAAATTAAGGAGATCCTTTCAGGGAGGGCCGTATTTCGTGGGGGCATAAAAAGGGCACTCGTCTTTTGTTCGATATTAAAAATTATGAGTGTCAAAGACGGTACTTTGTATATATGTATATATATTCATCAGTCAGCTGTTACGCATCGAACGCAGCCAATTTGCCAATTTGTGTTGCCAAACCCTTGTGATATTTTTTCAACTCTTATTGTTAATATTTTCGTTGAACATCCGATTACCCCCTATTTTTATCGTCGTTACGGTTTCCTTATAATTTGTTTCTACGAGTGAGACAGTTTGTATCAGAAATTTATCGATATTAAGTCTATAAATAATTGAATAAAAATGTGATAATCAAGTAATCTCGATGAGCTCCCGTATAAATTTTACGTTTTTAAAAGTTATAATTCTTCGTTAAATGTTGGACAATGTGGCTCGAAATTTTTGCAATATGATTGGATGCACTTTTAAATTGTTGTAAATAAAAACCAGTTAATTTTAGAGTAGCCAGGTTCGTGGAAGGAATATCTTAAACAACAAAATCCTCATTTGATTGTAGTAGAAAAAAGTTTATCTTTTGGCAAAAAAAGAAAAAACGTATTCTGTCGAAATGATTAATGATTTCTAATTGTTTTCGTTTTGCTATACTGTCACGAAAACCTCCAGGGCCTGGTGTGTATCGCTTGCACGAATAAATAGATTTTTCCACTCTTTTATCTCGCAGCAACGACAATTTGTAATCTGTTTCAAAGGATCAAGTGGAGAATTACGTATATGCATATGTACGATGTACTGGATCGGGGGAGCGAAAAAATTTTGTGGAGCAAAAGACGCTGGGAGGCATGTGTGGCTAGAACAGGCGCTAAATATATGTGAGAGTGCACGATTTTCAAAAGTTTTGCAAATAAGGAAGAAACGAGAGAGCAGAGAGAGAGAGAGAGAGAGAGAGAGAGGGAGAGAAAGGAAACCGAAGAGCAAGAATGGCTCTGTTTGTTCCTTTTCCTCGATCTTTCAAAGCACTTATCGAAATACACGAGAAAGAGATAAAAAATGAGTGGAAAGGGGAGTGAAAGAAAAATGCACTTTGCACACACATGCATTGGTTAGGAAAAGCCCGGAGTTGGATCAGAGAGCCGAGCGTCATCGAATCATCCTCGGGAAAAATAGGGAAAGAAGTAAAAAGGAGAATAAAGTGCATAGCGAGTCGTAAGGAACGAGGAAACTCCGAGAAAGTGTAAGATTATTGAGAAAAGAGCGTGGAAAACGACACTCAATGTGGATTTCTTGCATTGCATGCCTTCGGCAGCGATCAAATGTGGATAACATGCGAGCTTCACCGCACCAACCACCTTAAAGCCTCTCCATGCATATATGCAGAGAAGGCAGGAAAGAGGTTCGATTGTATATGACACGTTACACGTCGAGGACTTGTGTTCGGGGTCTGTTGTCAAGGAGATCCTTTTTCGAAAGTACGTGAAGAGCCCCTAGGGGCACGAGTCAAGCCGTACCTTTATCTCTTTTGAATCTTTTTTTTTTTTTTTTTTTTTTTTTTATTATTCATTTTCTCCCCGCGTTGAGGCTCCCGCCTATTAGAGGGTCGGCCCGGGTCAGTAGCCAGTCCCCCCCTGGGTGCCTCGTCCGGATTAGTAACGAGACACCCATGCGGCCGCATCCGACTTCCCCCTCTGTAGCGCATTTGCCATGGCCCTTGACCATGGGCTCGGGGAAACTGTGGAAAACCCGAGTCACTACAGCCGGTCCCTGAGTTCGCTTCACGGTGTCGGAGCTACGTCACATCTTGTCAGGAGAACGTAAACATGATCTACAGCTATATACTGTAACGACTTTTCACGTCGCTGCAAAACATCCGCCTCTCGAAAATCCTGGGCGCCGGCTCGAAATCAATCGAACAAATTTTTAACGGATTTTCTCGAGACGAAATTAGTTGTTACCCGGTCGTAGCTGTAGAATCTTAGACCCAAATTGGTAGAGGGGCGAGGTCAACACAAAATAGTTGCAACAATTAAAACACAATAGTTCCCGGAAGCACAATTTATTTAAAATAAAATACTAGAAAAATTAGACAAAAAGAATAAAAAATTAATTTCCGGGGAAACTTTCTTTGCCGAGACACAGACGCCTCGGTAACGCAATTACAAAATTATAACAGGATTTGAAATATCTCGGAACAATCGATCCACGCAGCAACAAATATTTTCCCGACATTTACGATAACGAAAACCTTAATCTACGGTGAACTTACGCCTGTACGGACTTCAGGAATTCCTCTCGGCAATTCAAAAATAAATTAACATCCAAATATTCGCAACAAAATTCGAAAATCGCAAGACAAACGTAATTTAACCTTTTTCCCAGCGCGCGCGTATCCGAACAATATCGCTCTTTAAACTCACGACACGATAGTCGATCAAAAACCTGTATTGTCGGCAACACAAAAAGGAACACGAAAACACCGACAATACACAGAGCTCTGAATTCCAAAAACACAAAATCAAAGCGAAACGACGGCTCACCGCTACACGGTTTCAGTAGGCGAGCGCTCGGAAACGACCACGAGCAACTCCCTCGAATTTTCCGGGTCCGCCGCTTTCTCGCACGGAATGGCCACAGCTCGGAAGAAGACGTCTGCCCTCAATGTCGTCCCAAACGTAAGTCCTCGAGAAACTCGAGATGTGCGATAATGCGAATTAGGGTCCTAGCCCCCCACCCTTTGCCTACTCGCGAATTTTAACGCCGATCGAACTCTCTCGAAAAATTCCGGAAAGTTCCGGCCGTTTAGTTTGAAATTCGAATTGGAAATCCTCCGACCGCTCGTTGATCTTTGACAGCGAACGTCGATAAGGAAGAGATCCGTTAGTCAATCCGATACTCCCGAGATTAGACAGCTCCAGGTGAGGGCTTCGAGCTAGCGACCCCGCTCGATTCAATCCACGATGAAAATTCGTCAACAACCCGTTGACCTTGGCCCGACTCCTTCTTCCTACCGCTCGACAATTCGTACCGAACCGTCGCTCGCCCATACATGAAATAAATTATCGTACAATATAAGAATAATGTCGAAATACGCTCGCGCTCAACCTTTTTGGATTTTTCCCGAGAATAATCCCTTCTCAAGACTCGAGAACAAACGTGTTCTCCCGTGCCGTGCCAAAATTATCTATTTTTGTGACGTGCAAAATTGCCACGTCACAATACATGTGATATACACCTGTATATGTACTTGTGTATGCCTCATACATACATCTGGAGCTAGTGACGCCCATATTTAATTTCTCCTGAAAAGATTACGACACCGGGAATCGAACACGGGACCTCCCAACGCTCTGGTTAAGAGGCAAGCACGCTAGCCACCAGACCGGAGCGCCGGTTCATATCTCTTTTGAATCTTCAAGACGCAATTCTGTTCCGCAATTGCAAGTTCAAATCAAACGGAGATGGTATCGCGTGTGTATGCGAATGAAGTACGTCACGAATTCTCCATCTATTCTTCGCGTTCCAAAACTCAATTTCGACCGTACGTGCTTTCAGTCTTTTGAACAATAATAAATGGAAAATTTTTCAATGAAAATCATCCATCATATTAAAATTATGCAAATAAACACACGACTGTAATTTTATTTTAACGTATTACTATCACGAAACGACGTTATTTACGATTCTTTCAAAATTTTGTACACTGAAAAGAAAATTTTGTTGGATACGTTCGGCTAAACGTTTTTTTAAAAAGTCACAAAAATTTTGTCATTCCAATCGTAAATTTTGCTGACAGTTTCGTTAGAAACCAAAGATACTGTCAAAGTTACAAAAATTTTCAAATTTTTCAAAAAATATTTAGTCTACTACGTTCAACAAAATATCCACGTTTTTTGACCAAATTTAATTTTCAGTGTACAAACGTTCATGGCACCAAAACTAACAGTTTTCTCCTCTGAAGAAAAATTTTCTGACGTTTAGAATTTGAGATATTTAATTTCCAATTTTTTATTTTTTCCACCTAAACGCGTGTAAATTGAAATCGCGTTTCTTTTATTTTTTTCTTGCAACTTTTTTCATAGGAGAAAACTGTTAGTTTTGATGCCGAGAACGTTTATACAAAATTTTGAAAGAACCCTAAATGGAGTCGTTTCGTGATGGTAATACCTTAATTTCTATCATGACGTCATCAACATTATTGGCCAGTATCACTTGCATGTTTTTTTTGTTTTTTTTTTGTTTTTTTTTTGTTTTTTTTTAATGTAAATTTTAAAACAGAAACTGCATCTAACTAGATGCAGACTCCACTAAATTCTATTTAACGTTTCCAACGTAGTCAAAAGTTTCGGGAAGAAAAGCAGCAAGAATGTATATACCGAATGTGCACGTATCCACCGGAGAATCCAGCATAAATTCTTTTTCTAGTGAAACCAGAATTTAGTCAAGCCTTACAATATTACTTCGTATATACATAGCTGATGCGTGCATTTCGTAGCAGCAGAGGCCAATGCACACCCTGATGCAGTCTCGTATCCTCTCGTAGAGCAAATGTCCCAAGAGCAACCCAACATTTTCATATCATTATATAGTAACAAAACACGTGAGCAGAGATTTTTTTCCACGGGACTGGACGACGGTTTATACGAGCATGGCTTCGTGCCATGCTTCATATATATTTATACACATGTGTATATAGTTTACTGCGAACGCCGAAAGGTATGTGGTCTCTAGCAAAATGACTGTGTGGAGCCACAGCGTCCTGCTCGACTCTCTATTTCTGCTCATGATAAAACATTTTCTTGGTCCAATTAAGGATGTTGAGTTCCAAATTCCAAATGATAAGAAAATTCTGAAAATTTGGTGTTTTTCAATGAAGTATTTAAGAGATCGTGTAAAAATTTCACGACTATTAGAAGCTCGTTATTGAACAATTAACATTAATAAATTAATGTAGTCAAATGTAGTCTTATGGAAATTGGTATAACTTTGCAATAAGTTTTTTTTTTTGACCTCTTAATTTTTCAATATCTACAATACACTGAAAGCAATGGAAACAAAACCAAGTTTATTGATAAATATATTTACTATTTGTTTAAAAAATTGTTCTCAACAAAATGTTAATTTTTTAATACTTAAATGTATACTTAAACTAAACTATACTTAATGTAATACTTCAACTACAAAATGTTAATTTTTTTAATAAAAAATACTAGATTTTCAAAACACAACTTCGAGATGTTTCAGTTCCCAAAAACCAGATTGTTTTTTTTTTTTTTTTTTTGGAATTTCAAATTGCAAGTTTTATTTCGGTATGAAAAGTAATGGTAAATAATTTTTTCAACATTCGATTTCGAACTGCATAACCAATAGCGATAATGATCGGTGTTTAGCTTTTGCGGGGGGATTACTATTTTCACGTTTAATTGAATAATTTTTCGTGAACTCAATTGTTTTCAAACAAAACAAACAAATTCAACTTTTGCAGGATATCGGATGTCTCTCGTGTCTATCACGGTTCATCGGATTTTTCGTGGTTGGGAGCTCGTCAAAAATAATAATACACTCCTGGATCCATAGTCCCGATGATTTTGGGTTCTTCGGGGGACGTCAACGATGTAACGTGTAATTTGAAAGCTTGTTATTTCTGGCCTGTTGTCAGAAAAACTCGGTGCGGAGTTGACTATAGTGGCTGGGTTTGATCCTGTGGATAAGGGTCGTCAACTTTTTAATCCGACTCGCTGGAATACTCCGGTTTAGGAAGCTTCCGAGTCAGGTAAAAAAAAAAAAAAAAAAAAAAACAAAAATCTGGAAAGAAGCGTAGCGGTGTCGTTGGCGTGATTATCGTAATTTTTTCACAATTCCTCTAAACAGATTATTCAATAAAGACAAAAAGAATTTTTTGTTTTTCTTTTATATTCGTGAATGAAATTATATCACTGAAAAGAAAATTTTGTTGGATACGTTCGACTAAACGTTTCTTTCAATAATTCCGAAAATTTGTCACTGCAGCACGAAATATTCTAGAAAGTCTCTTCGGAAAGTAAATTCTTGTCGTTCCAATCGTTTATTTTGCTGACAGTTTCGTTAGAAACCAAATATGCTGCCAAAATAACGAAAAATGTTGAAATTATCAAAAAACATTTAGTTTACCATATTCAACAAAATATCAACGTTTTTCAACGAAATTTCGTTTTCGCTGTGAAGATTTTCACATCCTCAAAGTCAAACACATGTTTTGTTATTCGGACGAACCATTTTCACCGAGGAATTTCATAATTTACGTAAAAAAGGTAGAAACGGTATGTGAGCAGGCGATGAACTGGGGGACAGAGTCTTGCCAGCCTGTGAAACTTTGAGAAACGTCGAGAAAGCTTGCGGGCAACAATGACAATTCCTAGACGGGTTTTCTGCGACTGGAAGTTGTGGCAAACCCATTTTGATATGTAGTCTAGAGTTTCAAAGTTTTAAGGGCGTAAGATGCTCGTACGAAAGCTCGATTTTATGACGTTTTTACAGGGAGACACACCGATATCGTGATATATAAATAAAAGCTCGAAGGAGATGAGTCTCACATCGCAAACAGCGGCGCGTAAGGTGTGCATATATGTTTGAGAAAATTTCAAACTCTCTGCAAACTCAATATCTCTGTGATGACATAGGAACCGTTATGAAGGGACACGGCCATGAAGAAAGAGAGGGAGAGAGAGAGAGAGAGAGAGAGAGAGAGGGAGAGAGACGAATGGGAGGAGGGAGAGGAGGTTGGAAAGCTCCCAACGAAGCTTCTCGATCTGTCGATGTGAAGCGAGCCTCGTAAATATATTTGCGTATGTATAGAGCGTTGGAAATTCAATCCGCATTTCGGGGTGACTGGGTTCATTCATTACATAAATAGTTGAAAAAAATGTATTCTTATCACGATCCTCTTCGACGAGGATTAAAAATGTCGATGGGAATAAAAGACACTGGAAAGGTCAAGTTTTTATTATTACCTCTTGGTTGTCACATTTAAATTTGGTCGCAGTGTATAAACGTACTGCATGGATCAATTGGACCCAAATAGGCATTCTTCATTCGGTCGTCAGGAAACGCTCAAGCCAACGTTGATCCATTATCAACATTTTTCGTCTGTGTTTTTCCAACTATATGAGAATCGCCAAAGACTTTATTTCCCTTTTTGGATTCTTCTGTTCTGATGAGAACCAGCAAAAATAAGCCACCAACTTTTTTTCACGTTTTCTCGACTTTGCCAGCGTCTTGCTCGTGCACTATATATCTCGCTAGAATTCGCTTGCCACTTGGCTCGAAATCTACAACATTTCTCACCTCGGATTCGAGAGAGGAAGGAAAAGGGATTCCAAGACTTTTCGAAGCTCTCGTTCATCCCGAACGAAACGGATTAATGTTCTCTCAAGACTTATCTGCGCTTCCCACTTTATTAAGTGTTATAAGCTATTATTCCGTACTCCATTGCTATTATTCTTATTCATAATATCAAGAGTAGAATCACGTGCTCGAAACAAGGCTGTGAAAAAAAAATTCAAGTCAAATCTGTTATTTATTTTTACACTTTTTGTCCCAAAACCTTTTATCCTTCTCGCACGTTCGCGCGTCATAAAATACACGCGCCAATATCGTTATCGTGCGTTACGAAAAAAGACGGAAATTTCATCCCACGAATGTGAAATGGTGAAAAAAATTCAATAAGGAAGCCGATTACATTAAAAATATTTGCAAATTTCAAATTGCAGCATTTTTTGTATTTACATTTAAAACTATATAATTCGGACAACTTTTCTAGAAAGTAAAGAGGATGAACAGACTTATACAGAATATTTGATAAAAGTTGGACGATTTTTCAAAAAAACTCAGATTTTCGTAAAATTCGAAAAATCATAAAATTTAAACTGTTCAACCGATATTCCCCAAATTCAATACCAACCTGTCTATTATGATACGCTATTTATAAGAAAAAAATTAGTAATAAATCTTGAAATTTGCGGAAGTTAGAGCGTCGACACCCTTTTCTTGAAAAGTGATATTTTATGCTGATAGACGAAAGAGAAGCGAGATGAATACGCGCGATGATACAAGAAAAAATTCAAGTTAAATTCCTCCGGTGATGATTCTCTTCATCGGAGTTGGCGAAATATTCTTGAAAATCGAGTGAATAAAAAAAAAGGCGGAAATGAACTATATTTTTCATTCATATTCGCGTTGAACTTGCAACGTAGTGGTTACTATACTGGATAAATTCTCGGGTACCGCAACGGTAATTAGCGTCGAGGACGCATTGTTAGTCTGGCAACTGTAATACAACGGAAGAAAGAGAGAGCCGGAGAGAGAGAGAGAGCGATAAAAGCTACGAAGCAGTCTAGGAACAGCACAATGTTCTCCTTTTGCCCGCCGTTACAATTCCATATATTCATGGAGAGGATAATATCATGTTTATTTAGAGTTGTTATATCGGGCTCCATATTGTCACTGTGCTTTTCTATGCTTTTCATAAAGCCGCAAAGACAACCAAGCCAACATTGCTTGGACCACAGGTAAACTATGTAAAGTATGCTCAGTCTCGTATCGTTCGGGTACGTGCAAACTGCCTCCAAATACAGTCCAAATTCTCGAAAGTATACTGTTCACTAATCCTTTGATCCATAAAATGAAATGAGCACCAAATACAAAGTTCGAGATGATTGGTGATATTTCAAAAACGATAGGAGCAGTCCCAAGTACTCGCAATTGTTCAAGGAGGTTGGCTACATACGACAATATGATAAGAATTTAACCAAATTTCGTGATCACATTCTTTAGCATAAAATACAATGACACAATTTTTGTTCAAATTTTTCGTCTGCATCTGTTGAATTACTCGAAAACTATGTAGAAGAAAAATCTTAAAAAATTTGTATATTCATATTTAATACTAAAGAATATACTCACCAAATTTCATTAAATTCTAATCATTTCGGATTTTGGTATGCTTTTAACATGGCAACATTGTTATGTGTAGCCACCCTCCTTAATTAAACTTTCCGCATACAATAATTACATGAATAATTTTGATTGTATTAATTACATGATTATCAATTCATTTTCATATTTCCATATTACATTTCATTAAAATAACGTAAAATCGATTTTATCTGGAAGCAACTTTTGCACTCACATTTAATAATAGTAAAAATAGTTATTTAATCGTTCAATGATTAAATTTTTAAAAAGACACTTTGCCTTACTGGCAGGGGGAAGCCCGGTTGAGCTCTGGAAAGTTCGACTGCACGCGGATGCATTTTGAGAACATGAGGAAATCCGCGCTTTACTCCATGCAACATAAACCCGTTAGAGCTAAGAAGTAATAAGTGGCTTGCTGGAGCCAGCGGTGCGTGGAAGTTTATGACAGAGGCCAATAATGATGCTGAGCGATGCTGGCACAAATATAATTGTTCATTTATAATTTTGAGCTCATGTGTATTAATAACGAAATCAGGAATTAAAAATGGTGCATAAATATTTATGTCCGGCAATTGACGTAAAAGCCGCTTAGCGAAATAAAGCTTTCGATTGCTGTGTTCTGCCAAATGTCATCGAGGAAATTGGAATGGTCATTTTGGTTTTAATGCCCAATGGCTTTGTTGGGATTAAAACATTTGGATAAAAAGATTCAGGGAGGTTTTTGAATGTCCTGGATACTTCTGGACCTTGCAGTATCTCTGCCATCATTGATTGAGCATTGAATAAAAAGTGAATCATTGATATGCTACTACTCGGCCAATCACTTTGTTGAGAAGAAAATATTGAAACCGATCGATTGGTAAAGTTTCCAAATGACCTGGGCACAGAGAGCATTCGTCCTGGCGAACGAGTCCCTGAATGGCACTCTCATTTATGCTCCACAGGATGCCTGATCTCTTTTTGAGAATTATGGTATATCGTTCATGTCCACATTTTTCAGCCATCTCACGTTTGTTTGTCTTTTTCTTCAAACATACGTTCGTATATGAACGAACGTCGTGTATATATATATATTTAGCGACTTACGAATTCCACCCTCGTTCTTTACCATTATCGGACGCTGAGTGAATCCTTATTTATCGTTTTCCATTACAGAGCCAGCTCGACTCATCGAGTTACATAGATCGTTGGGCGTTGATTAAATTTCGTGTCGATCGTTCTTCGTGATTGCCGCGGGTAACAACAAAAAATCAAGCGAAAGAGAAAGAGAGCAGCAGAGAAAAGAATGAAAAATACAAGCATCGCCAACGAATATGTCATTATATACGAGGGTGCACACGATGGAGCCAATACCCACGGGATCCAGAAAAGCTCACTTGCTATTCCCATATTCACATCTATATACACATTTTCATATGTGAATGGTATCCATACACATTGCATCAATTATATACTGGAGCATAGTACCAGCAGCCCAAGCAAGAAAATCTCACTAGGGCCCTTGCCTGGCCCGACCCCTAATTAACCAATGGAGGGTGTATAAATCGAGATAAAATAATTGGACCCTACGGTCCATGGCGATCCTATTGGAGGCTCCACAGCTCCACGTGAATCGAATAACTCCGAGAAAAAGAGCTCAAAAAATATTGCATTAATTTCCTGTACACGTCGAATCTTAAAATGTGTTCCTTCGATTCAACTTTAAAAAAAATATAATCCAGTTATTCCAGATATTGAAAAAAACAAACAAATAAATAAGTTACCGAGAATCGACGCAGGATTTGCATGGATATTGATTATTTGAGGTTTATCGCTGTATGACTTTCATTCTAGGTACTTTTTGTCCAGGGAATCCAACTTTTGAGGACGTGCATGCAACGCCTGCTCCGATCATTGGTGTATTTTTATTTCCTGGCTGAAAGTTTGGAATCCTTTCCCCAATATTTTTGGTAATTGTTTAATATTCGAATTTGCTAACAGACTAGCTTAAAATATGGGGAATCAGTATTAATGAAAATTTAGCTATCGGGATCTTTGTATTTCAAAGATAATTGTTTTCTTTTTGTTTCAATAGACTTGACCGCGATAACTTATTGATATCTATAAATGTATAAAGTGTCGTTGGCAACGGCACGTCATATATCTGGGCCGATAGGCGCATATATTTTTGTAATGTTATGAGATCTCGAAGATCGAGAGAAACGAGAGAAATGTCACGTCTTCGGTTTACGATATCACTTCGAAAAAGTTATCGTTTATGATACAGGATAAATAAAGAAGTCCCTGAGATGGGAAAAAGCCCCCCATACGTGAACAGTGAACAGAAATAGAAAGGAACGCGGATGAAGAGATAAGAGAGAAAGGAGAGAAAAAGAATGGAACGAAGGGTCAAGTAAAGGTGGATGAACCCTTATAAATCATGATCCTTTCGCGAGCTTGAGCTTTTTTATTATGTTCGAACGCGCACAAGCAGAGATCGAAAATAACCTTTTACCCCATTACTTTATCTCTGGGGACACGCACCATGTCCATGTTCAACAGCCCGTGAAAGTTGTAAAAAAATCGCCAAGTGAGGGAGAGTCTAAATTATATATGAGAGGCTTGGGACTAACAAAGCGCGTTGATATGATTGACTTTTACCTTCTAGGCCTTGATTCATTCGTTAAATCCCGAATCGATATAAAAAAATACCATCAAGCTGGAAGATTCGATGGAATTTCGTTTTTTTTTTTTAAATTATTGCCTCATTGCGTCGTTTTTTATATTTTTCCAACAATTGTATCAAAAATATCAACAAAATTCAGGCCTCCACTGAATTCGTTCTCTAAGCATTCACCTCGTCGCTCTTTTCATGATTTAAGCGAGTAGTCTTGCACGTTGCCCCACAATTGTGTCCTGCCCTCCTCAAAAGTCTTCTCAAAATTTATGAAAATTCTGTAAAAAAAATGGCCTAGCGGAACTACTGGCTTAACAGCATATGCTCGCGTTTCAAAAAATGCTCGTAACTGGAGGTGTGAATCATTCTCACCGGATGGAGTAGTCGAAGGGTAACTTTTTCCTCATCATTATACTGCATGATGCATAATCATTATGCTGCCACGTGGCAGCATAATGATTCGTGCTTCATATAAGCTTTTGAAAGGATAGTCTCGGCCTTGAAAAACGTTGGCTCTTTGATTGCGATAAGCAGAGTCGAGATGGAAGGAGAGTTTCGGTCGCTGCAAGTCGAAATGATTCACGAAATCTCCGTCCTTGCGTATTTTAGCAATCAATGTTCGTGCCTATTTCGCTCTTGATTTCGAAAAGATTGAGCAAGTTGTGGCAGCAAAGTTGCAGCAGCGGAATGGAAGAAGATTGCCTCTCTTTTATAGCCAAACTCTGCGAGTTGAAGGAAACTTTTAATTAATTGTCCTCTTCGGAATATGGTTTTAAGAATTGAAACTTTGCTTCCTCAATTACAAAACGAAAGATATTCGATGCTAATTATTCGTCGAATTAACTGAATTTTCGGAGCGTGCTCAAAATCCAAAAACAAGAAAGTTATTTTTTCATAGATAACGACATTCAAAGAGCTTTCGACAATCGCAATAAGAAAATCAATGTGGAACGAATATTATTCGCATGCATGTTTTAATTGAATGTAAAAATGGCTGATTGGTCAGTTTTCAATAATTTATTTACCGTCAAAATTAATTAGCATTTCAAATGCAAAACCCCGGACAATGAAAAACGAACAAACAAAGTTTACAGTCCAGAAATGTTTGTACGCAATTGTTATCAATAAATTTTTGAACAAAAATCAACAATGTGCTCACAAAAGCCACAGATTTGTGGTTATTTGTGACAAAGGAACATTTACGATGAACCTCTGGTGACAACGTTCGTCTGTGTGGCTTCACCAACGGCACCCACTTTGGCTTCTGCAAATTCAACAGATAGAAGCTGCGATGACAGATACTCGCAATCGATCACGTTTGTGAGGTTCACTTGGATGTGTGCAGGCACGATGCGAGAGGAAGGAAGGAAGGGGGCGTTAATGGTGTAGGTGTAAAATTGAATCCAAGGGCCATTAAAGCTCGAGAACCATCGACTCTCAAACTGCATTTAATAGACCGAAAAAACTAACGATAGAGAGTCCTTATATTCTTCCTGCATTGAGACCACAATCAACCAACTTTGTTGTTTATATACCATTTCCACATTTGCTATACATTCGTCGACTGAATAACAAAATGACAAAATAATAATTTTTAAACCAATCATTCGACTTTCGTTAAAACAGTACATTTCTATTCGTAGCACTAAATAACAAAAGATTTGGAAAACTTTTCTAAAAAGTAAAGAAAAAGTACAAACTTATACAGAATATTTTACAAAATTTGACAAAATTTCACAAAAAACTCAGATTTTCGTAAAATTCGACAAATCATAAAATTTAAACTGTTCAACCGATATTCCCCAAATTCAATACCAACCTTCCTATTATGATACTCTATTTATAAAAAAAAAATTAGTAATAAATCTTCAAATTTGCGCAAGTTAGAGCGTCGACACCCTTTTTTTGAAAATTTCCAAATGCCGTAGAATTCGTATTTTTCTAGAAATTTCAACAAAATTTCCAGAGAATGAAGACCCTGTATGGATTAACATCTGTGCAAAACGGCAGCCCTGTAGCTCATACCGTTCTCGAGGTGTGAAAGTTTGAATTTTACAGTGCCATAACATACACACACACACACATCCGGACATTTTTTCTAGATATGATTTTTCGACGTTTTGGGACATTTTAAGCACAATGACATTGAAAACTGGAAAAAAAAAAAATTTCCACCGTCACATAGCTTTTACTATGAGGAAGCAAAACGTCAATTATTCGACCTTTTTAATTAATTTCCATATTAATTGGACTGAATTCAGAGAAACTATTTAATTGATTGGCAATAAACGGAATTTCACAACAACCACGAGTATTTCTGGTTGTTGGTGTTGTTTCTTTTTTTCAATTAAAGATTCTCGAAATAGAATATGAACGTGAAAATTGCTTCCAACTCGAAACAATTTTAATTGTTATATCATTAGTGCCGTGACGTAAATTCTATTAAAAAATTCTGCTTTTGTTCCCTTTTGGTTTTTTTTCGAATGCTATTTGATTGAGGCTCTGGAGTATTCACGGATGCAACGACGAGCGAGCAAAAGAGCGCGAGAGAGATTTTGCCATGTCGTGTGGCAATTCGCTGACACAAATGCCGAGTCTAGAGAGCACTTTTTTTTTTTATGTGTCGCGAATAAGCGATCGAAGCACTCACTCGCAAGCACCAGGTGGCTGAAACCGTCTCTCTAACTGACAATTTATAACTCGATCATCTCTCTCTCTCTCTCTCTCTTTCTATTTCCTTTTGTCTGCCTCATCGTTCGGTTATTACGAACGTCGACTTTGTTATATTCATAGAACACTCGTGTCAGCCATCGTTGACTGCGTCCACCTCGAGAGAAAAAAGCATCCGTAACGAGAAAGCAAGTTTTGTTGAAAAACAAAAAAAAATGAAATTAGTTTTTATTCTACGTCGGAAGTCTTTGAGAATTAATTGAAAAAATCTGAATTCATCTTGCTTGGATAAAAATATTGGAGATTTAGGAAAAAAACAAAAATTCTCAAAAGTTGTTGTGATCCTCGATCTTTTGTGCTTCGCAAAATCATTTGTTTGCATCTGCTCTGGCACAAACGCTCTCGCATCTGCCTTTTTTTCACAATCTGTCTACTTCATTTTACCATGTAATGGAGTGCCAAAGAGAAGAGGAAGAATATATAAATTTGCATACGAAAAGGAAAGGTTTTAATTGAAACGGGAAGAAATCCCATGGCACTCATCCATCTCGACGATAAAGTTCTCAAGAGTGAATGGCGAGAGACGAAGAGACCAAGAGACTGAAAAGCTAGTGGTAGGGAATACAGCCGAGCATAGTGGACGACGTTTTGTACCCAAAGTTCATTAACGGTTGGAAGCTTGTACGAGAATTCGGCGATGATTGAAAAGGAAGAATATATTCCTTCCAAAAACAAAAAAAAATAATATGGTTCTTTCTCGAATTGCGAATATAGTCGCGTGGTCTTTAACCCTTCGTGGTCACACTTCCGCCACCGATCTCGGTGGTCACACTGGGTTTTTAAACCCGCATTGTGACCAGCCTATCGGCCCGAAAATTTTCAAAAAATTACTCAACATCCTTTAGACATTCCAGTTTAGATACGAAAAACTTTCCTAAAAGAAATCGAAGGTAAACATATTTTTTTTAAATCCAGAATGAAGAAAATAAACGGAAAAAAAAGTTTTTTCACTAAAATAATCGTCACTTCGTGGATTTTCAATATTTTTGTCTAAAATTTAGACCTGATGTTCATCAGATCTGGTTCTTTTTTGAAAAAAATAGTAGGATATCGCGCGTTTCAAAAAACATATTTATTCCATTATTGGAGGTGAGTACTGAGTGGATTCCATCCAGTGTGACCGGGAAGGGTTAACCGCGTGAAAAAAAAATCGTCCTTTTTCCACGAAATATAACAGGAACTCCGAACCTTTCATACGATCAATTCGATCGAAACAAAATATTTTAATAATTTTCTTGTTCAATTGAAAACAATTTATTACAAGGTTAGAATCACGTATGAACGAATTTTCACGACGAATACGTAGAGAAACTTCGTACACTTCACGACCCAATTGGCGCTTGTATTTTCCAGCGGATTACCCCAGAAATTTACTCGCGTTATCTAGCAGCCAGTTCCCATGGGATAAACTAGAAAAGGCTTTGCTCGGTGGCACCTCAACTAAAAGAGAGTCCGCATGTAGGGATAACCAAACATTAAATCGTCGAGAAAGCACGAAACATACCAAACGAGAAGTGACTCTAATATAGTAGAAGAGTTAAGAGCGAAGGAGTCTCTTGATCTTTCAGCCTTATCCACTCTTCCTCTTTTTCCACCCCTGTTTCCTCATTTTACCTATTTCTATCGCGAGTTCTCGAAAGACACCCTTAAATGCTGGCGACGGAGTTTTCTCACGTTTGCTAATTTGCTCGTCGGTGCGAGCACTTTGTACGAGAATAAACTTATCTCTCTATCGTTGCCTCGCGCGAACTGAGAAGTGAAGTAACTGAGACATGGAAAATTTGAATTCCATTTACCAAGAGATCAAACGTGATATGAAAATGTAGATATTTTTATACAGACGGATGCAAAAAAAGTGAAAAAAATTGCAGGAAATTCCTCAGGAATTTTTCTATGCTCTCCGAATTCTTGACCCACTGAATATTTTTTTCATTTTGCAAAACAATTCAATTATTTCAACTGCCCAAAAATAGACAACCCACAGTTGGTCTACCCAACAACCCAAAAGTTGATCGCACGGTATTTTTTTTCTTAATCTCTCAAATCAATCAAACATTTAGTCAACCAGAGTTCGATTTTATTATTCAAACGACTTCATTTGGTCACAATAAACGACTAAAGTTGTTGAAGCAACTGAACGACTGCATCAGGATAAATTGATTGTTTAGACCACCTAAGTTATTGCCTGAACTACATATGCGTTCACCGCAACATTACTTTTTTTCGAATCAACAAAACTGTAGCCAACAAATTGAAATTTGTTGATTCAACAAATTTCTTTTCTCTGTGAATGAATTTTTCAAATATTTTTGTCGAATGAAATAAATTGGACAAAACGTCGGATATCCCGTAGCACGTAATAAATATCGTGTGAAATGATGAATCGGTGCTTACAAAGCTTTCATCGTATTAATTCAGTAATAAATGAATTACTGCTGCAAGAATTTTCTGCGAATCTCATCGATGAATATCTATAATTAATTACAGCTCATCGCTTCGTGGTGGAGCGATGACGTACGATGGATAATTAACACAATGAGCATTCCCTCGCGGGTATATCATTTTTCATTTGATTGAAATGTTGATCCGCGAATGCATGAAAAGTGAACAGGTATACTTGTTTTTGTGAATCTCGCATTCCATATGGTTTTGCTGATGATTGTAAAGTCTCATCGGTATTCACTGCACGGGTCTTCCAGATCGCACACTATTCCAACAAAAAACACTGATTCGATACTCGATACGAGAGGATGCTTGAATTTCAATTGAATCAATGATATTAATGATCAGCCGGAACAGTGTTGACACATGTTCGACCGCCGTCACGCGAATGACAAATCGTTCATAGAATCGGAATCTTTAGAAACGTTTTGAAAATATAATGGAGCTGTACAAAGTGCTTCTGTCACTACAATTAAGGGATTCGGATGAAGAGGCGAGAGAGAGGGGTGGGTGGGGGGGGGGGGGGCGCGTATGTGAGCAACGGTTGGTTTTCGCAAGGGCTATGAACTTTAACAACGTTTGTTGCTTGCCCTTTCAGGACGACGTTGCCATGATGTAGCTTCAACAGTATTAAAGCATAAGAGATGAATAGTTTGTAGAGCGTATTTCCTGTTGAGTGCTTTGCGTCGTGAAAATCGAATTAGCGAGCCGAAACACTCGGAGCGAAATGTCATGTCGTGCGAGTGAAATGAAAGCAGTCTTGCTAGGTGAGCTGAGCCATCGTAAATAATGGGAGAAAGCATATAATGGGAAAGAAAAAAGGGAAGAAATACGAAGAGGCGGAAGTACAAGTAATAAAAGGTACGAGGGTGTCGAAGAGCGTGAAATATATTGGATGATGAGAGGCAAGCCGTAATCGGTATAATTGACGAAAATGGCAGCCAGGACTCTTGGAACGAGACTGCTGTTGAAAATTCGATTATGCCATTTGGGCAATAATGAAACTGAAACTTTACCTAGCCACGAAATATGGTGAGACGAAAGTTTGGAGTTCTCGGAGCAGGCGGTCTCTCGGAGGAACTCTAAAAACATGTCAAACTGCGCGGTGGGCTTTTGACGGCAGGTCAAGAAGATTCGGCTCGACGTAACGTATCAAACAAGATTGCTACTCAATAAGCTGTCTCAAGGGAATCTCATTATTCTCTAGACATTCTGTCACAATCGTCATTCATCTTTGTACTCTTTGAGAAACGTTTACGGGATGACGCACGTGACAACCGACGAGGGTCTAAAATGGCTGAGCATGGAAACCGTGCTTGCGGATACACACAAGGCCGGTTGACGGTCGGATATGTTTGTGCAACGCGAATAATCGTGTTTTTGTGATTGTTCTCTCCTGGTGTTCATTTTTTATGGGTGTCATGTCTGAGTTTCGCGAAATAAGATTATATAGATGCATTTTGAAAAATTAAATATTCAGACGTTTTGACGTTTTTGCGACGTACCAGAACGATTGTATCTGCTGGTAAATTTGTCCATCATTTCCCGAGAAATTCATAGGGTGCGAACGATCAAATAGGATGAGTTGATCGATTCAGCCAACAAATCTTACGATGAAGTGAGGCTCCCTTTAACGAGCTTCTATATACGAGGATTTGCTTAGCTTCCGATGGCTCGACGAGGACCGATCAACCGAGGTTACAAATTGAGATAATACTCGTGTATAGCATCGAAAACATTGAAGAGATCGTAAAGTCTCGGTCAAGCCATACACCTGGCTAGGAGATGGACGTTACGATGAGAGGTAACAAACCATGAAGAAATAGCGTGTGAAAACGCCTTTAGACCATCCGCTCGAGACAATACGGAAGAGGAAAAACAAACGACGTGGAGAATGGAAATAAAAGAAAGAGATAAACTCGTGTTTCTCGGGGTCGGGAAAGCTTGCTAGAAAAAAAAGGGGAAAAAGGCCAAAACTTGAAGGTTTAAGTGGATAACGGATATGAAGAATGGGTTTGAACCCTTGCCGTCGTTTTTTTTTTTTTTTCTTTACGACATGCGCGTGGTTTCCAAAAGCTATCGAGAAAGTTTCCAGCCCACTGTTCTCGTGTCGATAGCTTTTTCGTTAAAGTCGAAAAGTCGAAAGCTTATTCCTGTTTTTTTTTTTTTTTTTTTTTTTTTTGCATCGCCAGATCATCGATACAAACAAAATTAACATTTTCTAGTGTTAATTTTTCTGTTCAAGTTGCTCCATCAATTTCCACCAATCATCCTCGAAACGAATGAGAAAAATGCCGAAATTGCCTGCTCACAGAATTCTCGATAAATTCGTACGAAACGGTGCAACAGCTGCGATACTTTTTTTTTACCCATGGCATGGGGAGTTAATTCTGAGAATGTCCATGCATACGAAAAGACTTTTTGTGAGATGAGGAAACGGACAAACACGCAGCAGGGCCACTCGATACCCACACCGATGAGCCAAAGCAAATATTCGATCGAGTGAGGGGTGTTGTGATACGAATACCAAACTCTATGTCTTTCCCTGCTTTTCTCTGTCCCAAGGGACCTGGAAATGCTGTGGTAGACGCATTTTCACCAGGATATCTTACGGTCTACACGTGTCCCGTCTCTTATATCGAGCTATCAATATTTGCCTTGCCGATTCCTCGCCTTCTCAACTGTATTCGTTGGACTTGAAAAAAAGATTTTCAAAACGTGCGGATTTCTCTTTTTAACCGAATCAAGGCAGCGATCCTGTAGAAAATTTCGTTTCCATAATCACGATGCAACAAATTTTAAACGGTTCGACTTTTTTTCGCCAAATTTGAGTACTTGTGCATCGAAGAAAAAAAAAATACGCTGCAAATTGAAAGTTGCAAATTATTTCCTCAAGATTTTTCACGATGCTTGAATCTTCCTCTATGAGGTACTATATATTTTTAATTTTGGCTTCCTCACAGAGCTTTGAGCATCGTGGTAAATCTTGAGCAGGAAGCAATTTACAGCGCGATTAATCAAATTTTCACTCATTTATCGATTTTTTACTTTTTCTTTTTAAAGAATTCCGACGACTTTTCCAGAAAGTAAAGAGAAAGTTACAAAATTTTCAAAAATTAAAGCGGTGTGACAATTTTTCGAAAAACTCTGATTTTCGTAAAATTCGACAAATCATGAAATTTAAATACTTCAATCGATTTTTCCCAAATTCAATACCAATTATCCTATTATGATACTCTATTTATAAATAAACAAAATTAGTAATAAATCTAAAAATTTGCGAAAGTTAAAGCGTCGACACCCTTTTTTTGAAAATTTCAAAATGCCGTAGAATTCGTATTTTTCTAGAAATTCCAACAAAATTCTCAGAGAATGAAGAGCTTGTATAGATTAACATCTGTGCAAAACGGGAGCCCTGTAGCTGAAACCGTTCTCGAATTATAAAAGTTTGAATTTTACAGTGCCAGAACACACACACACACACATCCGGACATTTTTTCTGGATATGATTTTTCGATGTTTTGGGACATTAAGGCCATTGACATTGAAAACTGTAAAAAAAAATGTCACCGTCACAAAGCTTCCCCCGTGAAGAAGCAAAATGATGAATAAAGTGAAATATATTTTTAAAATGCTGGTGTTTCGAAAAAGTTGGTCGGAACATGAATGTGTTTTCGACCATGCGAAATTCTGTTGTTTTCGTCTTGAGAACGGTACAGGAATGATAGAAAAATTTATATGGCAGACTGAAACAAGACTCCGACACATAGTGTTAAATATTGGAGCAGGAAGCAAAAAGAAAAAGGAAGAAGGAGAAAAGAGCGTGTGTTAGGTGAATACGCATATAAGAAGGTAAGAAGAGAGATGACGAAAGTGAATTCGCGAGAGGGTCGACCGATTGAATGGGCTCCTCTCGTATCAGGAGGGGTGAATATGTTGAGAATGAAAAATGTTTATTGAAAATTCAGCTGGAGCACTGGCGCTGGAACTTTCGTTTCGGAAGACAGGCTGTCGCTGTAAATTCGTGAAAAATGTGTACGAAAAAAAAAATGTAAGTGAAACATGTTACTAAGAATACCGAAGAACGTGATAGGAAGGAAAATGAGCCACAAAATGCATTTGAGTGTTGAAATATGATGACAATAAGGCTTAGGATGATCCAATTTTTCATGGCAAAAGTGACTCATCCGGAAATCCAATGTTTACGAACGCGAAACAATCAGAAAGATAGTGGATTTTTATCACCATTTTATATTTTTATTTACATTATTTATTGAATTTAGAATAAAATATAAACGAATGATTAATACGATTTGTTTTTGGTGTGTAAATTTGTAAGGGTCAGATTTGAGGCTTATCAACGTTTACGATGGAATTTACGGATCGTTCGTTTGTCCCTCGTGCCGTAAAAGTAGGACACGCGCATGTTCGAACAGAATTTTCTCGTTTCGTTTTTTCCCCTCCTCTTTCTTCTCTTTTCTCAGGATTTTTTCCCACTTGTTCTTTCTTATACAGTGGCTCGTAAAGCGAACGACTTGATAAACGAGGGCGTAACATTACCAACGGGTCTTGTACATTGTACCCGTTGGTGTTGAAGACAACGGGTCACGCAAGGGTAGAAAACGTCGCAGCAGTTAAGGATTTTCAAAAGGATATGTCGCGAGGCGCTATTACCCTCAACGAGACCCGGAACACCGGCTAAACGGAAATTACCTTTACATCGAGTTTCCGGTCGCGCTGTGCGATCAATGGTGCATATACATTTCATTCTCGTTAATACAATTTATGAAACTTTTTGTCGAGTGAGCGACTAACTTTTGGTTTTATTTACTTGATCATTTCCTGCTCACGAAAAATCGAACCAAACACAACAATGCCGTTATTTCCTAGAGCCAGTGAAGCATCGTGATGATGACAATGTGTCGGAAACCGTTGCTTTGGAAACGTGCGAGTTCAGAATGCGTAGATGTGCGTGGAACAACAAGAAAGCGAGGAGAGAGGGAGAAGGGAAAAAGGAGAAACAACTGTTTCGGAAGGTCGTGGACGAGAAAATATTCAAGTCGAGATGATCTGAAAAGTAGAAGAAACACTCGAAACTTGAGCCTCACGTAGATACGTGTAGTTTGGTTGAACAGAATAACCCGAAGATGCTCTCAAGTCTCTTGGGTCTTTGGAGTGTGCCACTCATTCTCTCTTTATCATTCTTGCTGTTACGTCTGCACGAGAGCCGGGAGGCCCATTCTAGTGTATTGCATGACTGGAGAACAAGATCGAACAATTGAGATACTTTGGTCTGACTGGCTGACTATATACGTGCTCGTACTACTCGTTATTAAGACTCAGTGCCCATGGTAGAGATCGGTACGTTGTTCCTTTATCAATCTATCAATGGCATTGTCACATACGGCGATTTTCAATTTTTGATATTATAATACTGTGACGTAACATTCTGCCACGTCACTCGTACGAATGCCTGTCGACCAGTGGACCGGGTTTTCGGTCCAATTTTCGGTCGCCACTCGTCGAGACAACGGACAGGGCATTTGCGGAGACTCAAAGCGTCGTAATTATTACCATTTTTATTGTCATTTTATTTCATACGACGTTATTTTATTGAAGTGTAAACGAGCCCCGCCGATCATCAAAGTACCTTCGCAAGCTTAAAGAAATAATCGCGAACTACCGAGATCGATCATTTAGTTTATTTGTTTATTTGTAATTGTTCGAGATTTCCTTAGTTGGCTGGAGAATACCGAGAAACCTGAGACGCGATATTACCTTCCTAACCATTGCCTTTTGTGCTGTTGCGTTTCTCGTGCGCTCACTCCGACGCGGGTTTCTCGCGAGGGAAAACATTTTGCCTTGTGCCTTGCTTTGCCGCCCCGTTTCTCTCAAGGCTTTCGCCCCCGTTAGGCGTTCCAGTCGCAATCATCGTGGCTGCTGGTGGACGTTAGGAGGCACACGCTGGTTCCGTGGCCATTCGTTGATGCCCCCCGTGGCCTCCTCGCCGAAGCAACCGAGTAGTTGCACCGTCCACAGCCGTACCCTCGGGTGCCACGGTCCGCTAACCCCGGCGCCTCGTCTTAGCGGGATTCGGGAAAAGTCTTGGGGCGGAGGTGCTGTTTTGCCTATGTTGGCGTGTGGGTCCACCGCGACTCGCTTGGTCGGTGAGTCGCGAGGGAGGCCTCCCCTCCTCCCCGTCAGGGACGTCGCCCGGATCCCCAGAGGAAGCGTACCCGAGGCACGGCTCAGCAGAACGTGAGGGGACGATTTCCGAAGGAGAGACGGTCAGCGGTAAGGTAGAGGCGAGTTCGTAATTTTCGAGTCGCGTATCGTCGATTCTGCAATCGGCGGTACGCGCCATTCAATTTGCCGCGGAATATCACGTGGCCCGGCAACAGCCTAGTTCGCGCCTAGAGCGTGCTAGCGCTGCCTCGCGTGAGACTTGTTGCGGTGGTGGGGACAGCGCGAGAATCGGGAACAACGAGATTTGCGAATTCCCTTTGCAAATCAGTCTTCGACAAGTGCCTGTCCGGAGTGGTGACATCTTCCTCGACCGACTTCCGTTGCCTTGCTGCCTTTGTTGCCTTGCTGCCTTTTGCCTTTTGCTTTCGCTGCCTTGATTGCTGTCGTCACCTGGACCACGAGTTTCTCGGTAAGCCCGTTCCGTTCTCTCCCTTTACCCGATTGTTTTATTCGGCGTTTATATTGTGTTGCAGTCCCCGGAATGGCGAAATTTGTCGGCTATTCCGGGAGATTATTTCGTTAGGGTTTTTTTGCGTTCGCGGGGAAAGCAGGTTGACATTTTCGGGCTTGACCAGCTATCCGTCCCTGGGCTTTTCCCCCGTTCATTCGAGTCATTTCGTGGCCGAGTAAAACAAGGCGGGTTCTTAAGTGATGGCGTCTCGAATAATTTCATTTCGTTTTGTCGCGCCTCGTATATTTTTCGAGAGCATTGTCGCATTATTTTAGAGTCATTTATCGCGTCAATTTATTTCGATCTCGGTATTCCTGCTGTCGTAGAATTCTTCGAGCGACGAGAACATATATTTTCTTTCGTTGTGCTAGAGTCGCCGCTCGGAGAATTCCCTTTGTCGCGCGTGGCCTCGAGCCGGCCAGCGCGCAAGCGTTTGTATTCGTGTCATCTCTCTCGCTCTCGCGTCGTGGCTACGAACGCTACGGCGAGGCGTAGAGCCTATTGTTTGCGAACGTATCTGTCGATATTTCGGTGATTCGAGCTCGGGTTCGTATTTATTTTATCTCTGCACGTGTCGTGCCTTTTCGAGTATTATTTTGAGCGTTAGTAATTATTTCGAGTCAATTATTGCGTTGCCTTTTCTTGCGTCCTACCAGGAGCATTTGCCTTCACGTCCCGACTGACGATGTGTAATTTTGCCTTATCGCGACCCAACTTTCGTTGTGTTTCTTTTGCCTTACGAGATCCTGCGTCATCTCAGCATTGCCTTGTGTTTAGGGCCGATTACCTTTTGCCTGTCGTAGTTGTTCTGAGCTGCTACCTTAGCCATGGCGATCTGTGAGTTTGATGACGTCTTACCTTTGCTTTACCTTGCGCGCCTTTTGGCACGGCGTCACAAACACAGCAGTCGCCTGGCCACAGTCAGAATAGCGCTCGACATTAGCTACCTTCATTACCACTGGGCAATGCGTGAGACATTTCGCTTTCGTTTCGATCTTGCGCTCGTGTTTCGTATCGTCCGGAGCTGCCTGCCTTTGCTCTTGGTCGATCGGTGGTTTGGTGGCGGTTACCTTGCCGTATCTTTTTGGGCGTTGCGCCGCCGACCTTCCGACCGCCATGCTGCCGTTCCGACGTTACCTTTTGTCTTTGCTTCATTCCGTCCATCGTCAGACGGAGATCTCACACCCTGGTAGTGCTCGCGCAATTTTATTATTTCTTTTGTAACGGGCCGGCGTTACGCCGCCCCGATTTTCTGTTCCCCCTTCTCTTGTAACATTGCCGATAAATTATATTAAAATAAATGCACTTGTTAACCTTTCATTTTGCCGTCTAGAGTCAATTATTTCGTTTTGTTTCGCTTTATCCCGCTGTTGCTCTTTCCCCAAAAGAATCACCCCCTCTACCCTTTAGTATCTCAGTTTGGAGCTGAGTGGCCGGACCGCCTCGGTCACGATCGTCTTTCGTGCATCCCGGCCAAATTCGATGCGCGAGGGTGGGCGAATCAGAAGTCGGCCTTGGCCGGCGGTACGTTGTACCTGGCGCCCTGTCCACTCTCGCGGCCAAGGGATTGCACGAGGGGCGATGTGAGCCGAGAAGGGACGAGATGGACCCCCTCCGGGAAAATCTGCGTTACAAATGGCGCCCAACGTGGGGCCAAGGAGTAACAGCTTCGTAGAGAAATAAAATTTAACTTCGAGTATGATAAAGTTTTGAGTTTAGTAGAGTTTTGCAGGAAATTTCGGTTGTAGTAAAGTTCCGAGTTTCGCGAAGTTTCGATTGCCTTAAAGTTTTCCTTTCGTTGTCTTGAGCCTATCTCGCATAAATAAAATTTTCGTATTGCGTTTTGACGATCCCATGACCGAGCCCGCTCGAAATATCGACAGACCATTTTTCGACCTTCGCATTATTTCGAGATTTCTTGTGCCTTACATTCGCGAATATTCCGAGATCGAATATTTCGTTTTCTTTCGCATTTCAATTTCGTGAGTATTTCGTGCGACGATTTCAGGAGCGCTACAGAAAGTCGTACCTCGGTTTCGAGGAACGACACGTGCAAGAAATATTGTTTACCGAATAATCTCGATCCTTTCGGAGAATTCAGTGCCTAGTTTTTGCTTTCTGGTATTTGTCGTTGGCTCCAACGATGAGCCTTTTGCCTTACGATTCCTTTTGTGTAATTTCGGTGTTTATTCCGTAAGCTTTGTACAGCAGCGTACCTTGCCTAGTAACAGCTCTCGATCAATTTCAATATTTCTATTTCTTCCAATTTTAATTTTATTTTCGTTGTCGACTGTGTTTGGCGTGCCACACTACCTTTGTTCCTTAATCCCTTTTATTACCGGTGAAAAACATCGTGCGAGCTCTTCGCACTCGACTGCCCAAAATTTAACACCTGTGCCGATGCGACGACATCGCGAGTCGAAGCCTAATCCCTTGTTTACCTCCTCGCGATAGATCCGGGAATTCTTTGTCTTCGGAACCAAGTTACGAACTGCTCTTACTCCGAGCAAAGCCGTTCGAACAAGGGAAGGGGAAAAGGCCCGCGAGAGTCCGTGAGTCTCGTCACGTCCAGTCAACGAGAATCCGCGCAAGTTAACGGTCAAGCTTTTGCCCACCCGGGTATCACGCTATTCTCAACGTTTTTCGAACATTCGCTAACGAAAATATTCCTTTGATACCTTCGCTTCAATCCCTTGTAATTCGAGGCAATCAGTCCAGTCCCTTCGCGACAGTTACCTTCGACTCGGAGAATTTATTCTTTACCTTGTTGATTCGGAGAATTGACTAACTACCTTCATTAATTCGGAGAATCAATCTACTACCTTTGGTTGGTTCGGAGAATTCGTTGCCTTTGCCCATTCGAAGAACCGATCCGTTGCCTTGATTGATTCAAAGAATTACTCTATTACCTTCTGTCAATTCAAAGAATTAACGCGTTGCCTTGAGAAAAATTCAAAGAGTTCGGTAATTCCCCGTGTAACGTGTCATTGCCTTCCGGTGCGCGATCATGGCCGATATGGGCCCGCCGAGTCAACCGGAATCGGACGCAGAGTCACCGCGCACGTCATCCCCGCCCCCGGCGGACGCGGGTGCAGAAATCGAGTCTCCTGGCGATAAAGACCACCGCGAATCGAACTCTCTGCATTCACCCACGGCAGCCGGTCAGGATTCGGGCGTCGGCCAAACCTGGCATCTAGACGACTCCGCAGGCGCGTCGAACGCGTGGTTAGGCGGTGGCGTACAAACCACTAACAGCCGGTCAGGCCCCATAGCCGCGACAATGCCGGCCGAAATACTGCCTTCTGCCTTTCGAACGGGTCCTAGAGACGTTGTCGTGACCCGGCCACTCGGTCAAACCGCGAACGGCACGTTACCTCCACACTCGACGGTTCCACCACACATCGAGCAAAGGATAATTACCGATGATCCTACGCAACCCCCTCGCGAGTTCGACCCCTATCGCTCACCGGTCTCAGCGTCATCCGTCCTGCACGTCATGCAGAAATGGAAAATTTCATTCTCTGGGAAGAAAGGGGAAGACGTCGACGCTTTTCTAACGCGTATCGCGGAAGGTCGCGCGTTAATTCCTGTCTCGGAAGCCGATCTTATCCGGTGCATTCCCTTCTTCCTTACGGGCGTCGCTTTGCAATGGTTCCGCAACGACCGCGATAGTTGGACAAGCTGGAGGCAGTTCGAGTCTGCCTGTCGAACACGATTCGGAGATCCCGATTACCAATACGCGCTCCGCGAGGAAATCATGCGTCGTACTCAGGGCCTAGATGAGCCTGTCGCGGATTACCTTACTTGCCTCCGCGGATTATTTGCACGTCTCCAGCCTCCCTGGAACGAGCCTACTCAGGTACAGTACGCGCATCGTAATTTAATCCCTCGGTTACATATCGCGATCCATCGCGACGACGTTTTCGACTTCACCTCTTTCGAGCATATCGCGGTTCGAGTTGAGAAGAGCTTTACGTCATCGCGTACGTACCGAGCGCCTCCACCTCCCGGCCAATCCCTTTTTCCTAACCTGGCCTACCAGGGTTCGAAAACCGCCGCCGCGAGCCCATTACCTAACCGCGTCAACGCGGTGAAAACCAACGCACCGCAGGGCCGGCGTAAGAAAACATCGAACCCGACGCGCGCCCCGAAAGGACCTGAGCCCGCGGAAACGGCGATGCTAAACCCCCTTAGCGACGCAGGGTCCGCGTCTAGCTCAACGGCACCGCGACGGCCGAGCAATTGCTGGAATTGCGGGAAACCCGGCCATCGGTTTAACTCGTGTCGCGAGCAGAGGAAGACCTTCTGCTACCGTTGTGGACGAGACGGAGTGAAATCGACGGAATGCTCCTGCGCGGAAAACCGCTAGCGGCGGGCACTGTTACCTTTTTCGGAGCGCCCGCCGACGCGTTACCTTAAAGATCGTTCCCTTCGCTTACCCGCGGCGAGCCCACTCGGTGTGGTAGCGCCCGCGTCGTTTAAACATCTCTCGTTTGGTCACCGATAATATTTCCTTTTGCCTTAACCCCGAAATTCCCTTAACTTCGAGCACGCACGACATCGGACGACAATTCCCTTTATTTTAACTTTGCCTGAGTAAATTTTAAGATTTCGTCAACCTATCCCTCCCTTCCTCGGGGAAAATTTTCGGTTCCCTTGCATTGCCTTTACTTTGATTGTCTTTTGCCTCAAGTTCCCCGAGCGTGGGCCAGAAGGAACGTCCGTTTAATGTCGTTTTTCGATTCTACCGTACTGCCTTCGTTCCGTTATTTCCTTCTCGAGTATTTATCATTCCATCCTTTTGTTAAGTCGAACCCGCTGTACAAAGCCGTAAAATCTATCTAACTTGTCGATAATAATTTGCCTAGCACGGTTGCCTTTGTCTGCACAATTCTGAAGCTACGCTCCTGTATTTCGATCGCGAAGTGGTATTTTAGTAAAAATTTTTTTTTTTCTCTCTCTCTCACGTCGCACCGGTATTCACGCTCGATTCTGGTCATTTCGTTATTGTGGAGCCCGGTCGCTGCCTTCGTTTAATCTCGCACTCGGGTGCGTCGCGAGCAGGCGACCCCGTTCATCAAAGCCGGTGCGAACCTTATCGTTTTCCCGTTTGAGTAATTTCGTTGCCTAAATTTTGTTTTGCGTTGAGACCCCATCGCTTTGGAGAACGAGCACGCGTAAGCGTGGCGGGAGGGTATAACAGGGCTCCGAGATCGGCAAGCCGAGAAACTTTGTGTTCCAGCTATTTAGTTCCATCATCGAGAACTCGGGAAACTGGGAGACACATTCGTGCGAGCATCTGTCGACATCGCCCGGCGAAGGATGTCCGCCAAGGGAACCCAAGGCCATCGACGAGCGTCGCCCACCAACATCCGTACGCAAATTCTGGGGTGGAGGTTTGTGACGTAACATTCTGCCACGTCACTCGTACGAATGCCTGTCGACCAGTGGACCGGGTTTTCGGTCCAATTTTCGGTCGCCACTCGTCGAGACAACGGACAGGGCATTTGCGGAGACTCAAAGCGTCGTAATTATTACCATTTTTATTGTCATTTTATTTCATACGACGTTATTTTATTGAAGTGTAAACGAGCCCCGCCGATCATCAAAGTACCTTCGCAAGCTTAAAGAAATAATCGCGAACTACCGAGATCGATCATTTAGTTTATTTGTTTATTTGTAATTGTTCGAGATTTCCTTAGTTGGCTGGAGAATACCGAGAAACCTGAGACGCGATATTACCTTCCTAACCATTGCCTTTTGTGCTGTTGCGTTTCTCGTGCGCTCACTCCGACGCGGGTTTCTCGCGAGGGAAAACATTTTGCCTTGTGCCTTGCTTTGCCGCCCCGTTTCTCTCAAGGCTTTCGCCCCCGTTAGGCGTTCCAGTCGCAATCATCGTGGCTGCTGGTGGACGTTAGGAGGCACACGCTGGTTCCGTGGCCATTCGTTGATGCCCCCCGTGGCCTCCTCGCCGAAGCAACCGAGTAGTTGCACCGTCCACAGCCGTACCCTCGGGTGCCACGGTCCGCTAACCCCGGCGCCTCGTCTTAGCGGGATTCGGGAAAAGTCTTGGGGCGGAGGTGCTGTTTTGCCTATGTTGGCGTGTGGGTCCACCGCGACTCGCTTGGTCGGTGAGTCGCGAGGGAGGCCTCCCCTCCTCCCCGTCAGGGACGTCGCCCGGATCCCCAGAGGAAGCGTACCCGAGGCACGGCTCAGCAGAACGTGAGGGGACGATTTCCGAAGGAGAGACGGTCAGCGGTAAGGTAGAGGCGAGTTCGTAATTTTCGAGTCGCGTATCGTCGATTCTGCAATCGGCGGTACGCGCCATTCAATTTGCCGCGGAATATCACGTGGCCCGGCAACAGCCTAGTTCGCGCCTAGAGCGTGCTAGCGCTGCCTCGCGTGAGACTTGTTGCGGTGGTGGGGACAGCGCGAGAATCGGGAACAACGAGATTTGCGAATTCCCTTTGCAAATCAGTCTTCGACAAGTGCCTGTCCGGAGTGGTGACATCTTCCTCGACCGACTTCCGTTGCCTTGCTGCCTTTGTTGCCTTGCTGCCTTTTGCCTTTTGCTTTCGCTGCCTTGATTGCTGTCGTCACCTGGACCACGAGTTTCTCGGTAAGCCCGTTCCGTTCTCTCCCTTTACCCGATTGTTTTATTCGGCGTTTATATTGTGTTGCAGTCCCCGGAATGGCGAAATTTGTCGGCTATTCCGGGAGATTATTTCGTTAGGGTTTTTTTGCGTTCGCGGGGAAAGCAGGTTGACATTTTCGGGCTTGACCAGCTATCCGTCCCTGGGCTTTTCCCCCGTTCATTCGAGTCATTTCGTGGCCGAGTAAAACAAGGCGGGTTCTTAAGTGATGGCGTCTCGAATAATTTCATTTCGTTTTGTCGCGCCTCGTATATTTTTCGAGAGCATTGTCGCATTATTTTAGAGTCATTTATCGCGTCAATTTATTTCGATCTCGGTATTCCTGCTGTCGTAGAATTCTTCGAGCGACGAGAACATATATTTTCTTTCGTTGTGCTAGAGTCGCCGCTCGGAGAATTCCCTTTGTCGCGCGTGGCCTCGAGCCGGCCAGCGCGCAAGCGTTTGTATTCGTGTCATCTCTCTCGCTCTCGCGTCGTGGCTACGAACGCTACGGCGAGGCGTAGAGCCTATTGTTTGCGAACGTATCTGTCGATATTTCGGTGATTCGAGCTCGGGTTCGTATTTATTTTATCTCTGCACGTGTCGTGCCTTTTCGAGTATTATTTTGAGCGTTAGTAATTATTTCGAGTCAATTATTGCGTTGCCTTTTCTTGCGTCCTACCAGGAGCATTTGCCTTCACGTCCCGACTGACGATGTGTAATTTTGCCTTATCGCGACCCAACTTTCGTTGTGTTTCTTTTGCCTTACGAGATCCTGCGTCATCTCAGCATTGCCTTGTGTTTAGGGCCGATTACCTTTTGCCTGTCGTAGTTGTTCTGAGCTGCTACCTTAGCCATGGCGATCTGTGAGTTTGATGACGTCTTACCTTTGCTTTACCTTGCGCGCCTTTTGGCACGGCGTCACAAACACAGCAGTCGCCTGGCCACAGTCAGAATAGCGCTCGACATTAGCTACCTTCATTACCACTGGGCAATGCGTGAGACATTTCGCTTTCGTTTCGATCTTGCGCTCGTGTTTCGTATCGTCCGGAGCTGCCTGCCTTTGCTCTTGGTCGATCGGTGGTTTGGTGGCGGTTACCTTGCCGTATCTTTTTGGGCGTTGCGCCGCCGACCTTCCGACCGCCATGCTGCCGTTCCGACGTTACCTTTTGTCTTTGCTTCATTCCGTCCATCGTCAGACGGAGATCTCACACCCTGGTAGTGCTCGCGCAATTTTATTATTTCTTTTGTAACGGGCCGGCGTTACGCCGCCCCGATTTTCTGTTCCCCCTTCTCTTGTAACATTGCCGATAAATTATATTAAAATAAATGCACTTGTTAACCTTTCATTTTGCCGTCTAGAGTCAATTATTTCGTTTTGTTTCGCTTTATCCCGCTGTTGCTCTTTCCCCAAAAGAATCACCCCCTCTACCCTTTAGTATCTCAGTTTGGAGCTGAGTGGCCGGACCGCCTCGGTCACGATCGTCTTTCGTGCATCCCGGCCAAATTCGATGCGCGAGGGTGGGCGAATCAGAAGTCGGCCTTGGCCGGCGGTACGTTGTACCTGGCGCCCTGTCCACTCTCGCGGCCAAGGGATTGCACGAGGGGCGATGTGAGCCGAGAAGGGACGAGATGGACCCCCTCCGGGAAAATCTGCGTTACAATACATAGAATAGATCTACAAGTTTTCCTTCAGAGAACTCTCCAAACGATAGTGTCGAGCCTAACTCGGGGGCACACGACCCCGAGTTAGGTCTAGATTTGTAACCGAAACACTTCTGACTCAATGGGTACAGCCTATCCAAATATTGAACGTCCGCTCGTCTAATTAGGTCACGACGATCTTACTCCTAAGAAACCCATAAACCCCTATACCATTTTCTCTATTTTGGCCCTAAACGTGGAACGGTATATGGTTAGCCATAGTACAGATTGTCCACTTATTTTATATCGAATCTCTGTTGGAGCTCTTCTGGTCCGCACGTAGGGTTAGCCGCAGTTCAGATGGCCAAGTATTTAACATAGAACGACACTTTGCTCAAACGCATTCTGTTCGCACTTAGTGTCGCGTCTATGGGGTCAGCCATAGTTCGGACGGTCGTCCATTGTAGAGAAACTCTTTAGTCAACCTCAGATCTTTATGAACCAAACAAGTTATAATCCAACGAATCAGACAACTCATCGAAACCAAAGAGAAACTGTCATGGACTTAGAACAAGTAAGACTCAACCAACGGACACCTCTCCCGGTAATGTAACCATTTATACATTGCATCAAGTTTATATTTCATCATTTATATTTTACTTTCTTTAAGGATGTTTAGTACATATGAAACTTGATAATGTTAATTGCAAAAAAACACCAAATTTTCAAAATGTTCTTATCATTTGCGATTTGGGACTCAACATCCTTAAAGAAGTGCATAAAGAATCACAGAGTTGACTAATATCTCATTAATGATACATCGAAAAAAAAAAACTTGCCAAGCTTACACTGAATAATTTCAGGTTCCACTCAAGTTAGAAACTTGGATTCTGTGAAACTTCTTGTTAACCGAAAACACTTTCGGACTATTCTGTCCGTTGAGAAACGATTTGTACTTCGGTCCCTGTGCGGAATGCCGGTCTCCGAGAACCATAAAGACGTCACCAGTGAATTCAATAAGAAAGAGAAGGAGAGAGATGGGGCAAGGGAATGTAGCGTAAATTAGAAGTGGACACACCCGAAACCGTTGACATAGATTTTGAGAAGGGTCGTTGACTCGATTACGTCGACGGAGAATCGGCTTAGAGTTTCTCGTTAAGATCGGTTCTTCAAGCGGCCTGCGCTATACCCTTATACATCTAAACTAACCCTAAATATACTGCAGTACACAGTCTTACCAAAGTTGGTAATTAGTTCGAGCAATTCTCCCTGGAAAGACGAACTATTAAGGTATTATATATAAGCGACGTAGTGCCAAGCGGACAGAATCAGTAATGCACTTGCCGATTTACAAATGAGATCGTTGGATGCATACAAATTTAGAATTGTTTATTTCTTTTAATAGTCATTGAAGAAACCAATGATTACTTTGCATTCTTTCTAATTGAATTGCCGCCGAAGTTTAGTGGCAAATGAATGAATGAATGAAAGCAGCAACAAATTAATTAATTAATCTCGGTTCTCGGCAATAATCTTTTGCCAAATTTTCAATATTTTCAAATATTCAGAGAGATAATGAATCAATTAGTCTCAATTGTTTCTAACCTCCCTACATAGAGGGAGCGATTTACCTTTCGGCAGCCTCTCAACATTATTTCCCATTTTGCAGCCAAACCCGAAACAACGTACTTCACAAATTAGTTAGCTCGTAGGTTCAGTTAGCTGCTGAAAATCTATGTGTATACGTTCGAGGCATCGACTTATGTACCTGAAGTCGCCAAACCTCCAGGCAAACATGAACTCCCAACTTTGGATACTGCTAAATTAACCCTAATGTGTTGGCAAGTTGATATAACACCATGGGCACATAAAAATGTTATTAATTTTCATTTTTCACATATTTGTTTCTCCCAACCTTCCAGCCAGGAGTTTTCCATAAAAAATAAAAATGAAACTTCAAAAACTCTACTTTACCTTATTCCAAGCTGAAAGTTGGAGGATTTCTCAAAATAAAATCCTACGTTAAGGTATTACTATTACGAAACGACTTTATTTAGGGTTCTTTTAAAATTTTGTATAAACGTTTTTCACACCAAAACTAACAGTTTTTTCCTCTGAAGAAAAATTTTCTGACGTTTAGAATTCGAGACATTTAATTTTCAATTTTTTATTTTTCCATCTAAACGCGTGTAAATTGAAGTCTCGTTTCTTTTGTTTTTTTTTTTCTTGCACTTTTTAACGAAACGTGACTTCAATTTACACGCGAACCAGACAAAGTTTTCTTTCATTGTTAATCCTGCAACTCGTGACTAGGTCCGAACGCAGCCCATGCAAATTCTCAAAAATGAGTTTTGTGCCGATTTTTTTTTCGGTTTGCAGTCTTCGAATGAGTTTTCCATGGACGAAACGTTCATAAAATCGGATTTCTCGGACACGATTATCTTCTTTGTAAAAAAAATCTTAAAATCATCAAAAAAAGGTTTGAAGGTAATAAAAATAACTCATGAGGTTTTTACCTAGAGAGCGAGTCAAAAATAATAATTCCACAGAATGCACAGATTTGGGAAAATGGATGTTTTCCCAATATTTTAACTTCATACAATAAACACACTACCAAAGAATTTTCAACAATAAATGAAAATTTCAATTTCAAATGAATCTCGTTCCAACATTCTCCCAGCGTTTCACGAATTCAATGGGTGACTAGGAAATGAGATATTTTTTTTACATTACTAAATAAATAATGTTCCTAGTAACGAAAATTGAATTTGGTGCATGGATCATGAGGAATAGCTGAGCGCGAATGAATTTCATTCCAAAATACGTCACTACAGCAAACCCAGATGTCAATTTCCGGTTAAATTCCGGTCAGCCTGCTGAGTGCAAATAATTTATTGTCACGAGGTTGCAAATATGAGAGGATATTGAAGGAAATGTTTTCATCGTTTTTGTTAAATGTTCAACAGCTGTACAACGAATGTTAAATCCTCCTCCCCTTGCTAGAGCTCCTGCCCCAAATGTTTATCCACTCCACAAACCTGCTTATATAAATGTGACCAAGTCGAGGGGAGAGAAAAATCTTCATTATACCTCGAGGGCAACCAAACAAGTTTTTCTCTTTCGTGTAATTTCCGGACGACACTTGAAATGATTATTTAGTAAGTTTTTCATTTTTACGAGGGCAAATTTTCTTCTTTTTTTTATTTTTATCGTCTGCTTTCTCAAATCGACTCAACTCGGCATAAACTCATTATGGGAACGAACTTTTGACGTTCTTCCCTATAATACCAATATACATCACCCTCTCGTCGTAGTTTACTCACTTTCAGCCGACCCCCTTGTCATTCTCCCCTTCCCCTCCCTCAACGCACGTCGAAGTCATTGATGAAATTACGAAATTTCGAACTTTCTCAATTATCCAACCGTCAGAAAAGATGAGAGCACATTTGATTTTAAACTTTATCAGAAGCTGATCGCAATAGCTGTGATTCCCTAACAACTAAAAATTGTTAATTATCAATAATTAAGTCAACTGAAATTTAATTTCTTTTTATTTAATTTATTTTTATTTTATGTGCGCCACAAACATGATTTTTTTTTTTTTTTAACATCAAACACACACTCCCACACGCAGTATTTCTTTTTCGAAACATGACTCG
This sequence comes from Hyposoter dolosus, assembly GCA_963921915.1. Taxonomy (NCBI): domain Eukaryota; kingdom Metazoa; phylum Arthropoda; class Insecta; order Hymenoptera; family Ichneumonidae; genus Hyposoter; species Hyposoter dolosus. The sequence goes on along the minus strand of OY998136.1, from coordinate 14,415,006 downwards.
TGAAGGAATGCATGAGCCGTGATCCTCCTTTATTCTATAAGCCGAAAAAAAGCGAATAAACCATTCGAGCTATTGTACAAAAGATAACGCACGTACTCCCGAGGAAACCCCGTTTGTCATCTGATTTTTTATGGGATGTTGGGACAAGAGAATTGGGAACGCCAACAGAATGATCAAAAGGCCTTTGGTCAGAAATGGAATTTCTCGAATTTTGTCAAGGAACGAAAGAAGCCAAAAAACTAGGAAACGAAGGATGAAAAGGGTGACGGAAGAATGGGGAAGAGAAAAAATAGAAAAGTCCGAAAAACACACATCACAGTCGGTCGAATCGCGTAGCTTAGGAACGCTGTTTTTTTTTTTCTGATCTTAACAAAAACATCTTCGAGTATACCAGCGAAATGGAATAACAGGGACACCAACCAGAACACTCGCTATATCGACCCTCCTTTTTTGTTCGTCTCTCGCCGCCACCGATAAACGTCAACGATGTCGATGCAAGTACAAATAAAATCATGTAATCATACAAGTGTTAATCATTGTAAAAAAAAAACTTGGAACCATAACAACTGGACTCTGTGACCAAATGAAAATCGGGTATGAAATCAGGATGAAAATTCTCACATCAAAATGATTCATTTTCGTTATTTCGATAACTATCCACTTACAACTTTTTACTTGGAATTGTGGCATGTGAGATATTGCAATTAATAGTAAACAGTTCGGCATCCAATAGAGACTTTAAAAAAAATAAAAAATTGGAAGGATATTAAGGTATTCCTTTCAGGAACCCGGCTACTTTACAATTAACTGGTTTCTATTAACAAAAAAGTAAAAGTGCATCCAATCATATAGCAAAAATAATTTCGAGCCACGTTATCGAACATTTAACGAACAACTATAACTTTTAAAAACGTAAGATTTATACGGAAGCTTATGGAGATTACTTGATTATCACATTTCTATAGAACGTAGAAATCGTAGAAAGACTCGTAGAAACAAATTATAAGGAATTCGTAACGACGATAAAAATAAGGGGTAATCGGATGTTTAACGGAAATATTAACAATAAGAGTTGAAAAAATATCACAAGGGTTATGTTTGGCAACACAAATTGGAAAATTGGCTGCATTCGATGCGTAACAACTGCCTGATGAATATATATACATATAGACAATGTACCATATTTATCACTCATAATTTTCAATATCGAACAAAAGACGAGTGCCCTTCTCATGCGCCCACAAAATACGGCCCTCCGCGAAAGGATTTCCTCGTTAGTGAAAAGGGGCGATTAAGGTATTGCGGACGCGATGAGGACTCGCCATGATCGTAAAAATGGAAAATAAAACTAGGGAATTTGTTACTGGATTTAACCTAAAAAAAATTGTGCAGTTTTATCAGGATTTCTGCTCATCGATCCTCCAAATTTTTCTTCGATTTAAGCATCTGACGTTTCCTCCTGGGATTTGTTATATTTGTCTCTAGAGCAGACCCAAGCAAAAGGAGTTCGAAAACGGAAATGAGAAGCAAGAAAAGTCGAATTGAGAAATATGTTTTCTTGAGAATATTCAATCGCAAGCGTTTCCAATCGAAGATTTCTCGGTATTGTTGACTAGAGGCAAAAAGAAGGTCAAGTGATTGAAAGAAAAGGAAATCGTGAGTTCTGGGGATCTTCCCTTTGTTTAGCATTTCGTTTTTCTCTATTATTTTCGAAGTAAAAGGACAAAAAGCAAAAAAAAAAACCCTTAACGACATTGCAACTATTTTTAGATCGAAGCTCAACCTCGTGGCATAGGAAATAATATAACAAAAAGATACAAGGGAGATATCGTGAGGTTGAGAAGTCCGAAGTCTTCTCATCGGGGAAAGGAAACGAATTCTCCCTTCAAGTGGGTTTACAAAATTTATTTTTCAAATCCAGTCTCTTATAGATGAAGCTACATGCCCTGGAAGCCCGTCAATACATATTTTACATAAATAACGATTGTTGCTTTTCTCATGATATAATCAAAAGACTGGATTTATTGAAATACAGACTCAATTAATTAATTAATAATGGAAGGCCTGCATCAATCCGTAAAATAAAATGCTCAATTTCCATAATTTCATAAGTAAGCCCTTGATAAATAATAATATTGTAGACAATCGAAATGTATTGGAAAATGAAATAGAAAAGCTAAAATATTGAAAGGATAAATTGTATTTTCATTGAGTTGTGAGACTTGGGATTATTTGTAGAGTTTTCTTTCAATAATGGAAAATAGAGTTCTCCATATAAACATTGAATTGTGTAATATATATTGAAAAATATATACAATTGGAGTTTCCATGGGAGGATATAATCGTAAACATGAGATACTCGAAAGTTTGCCCTGATGTTCCGATTACCTAATGCACAAAACTTTTATGAATTTTTTTGATGAACAACTTTGTTATCGTATATTACTACGAAAGAAAGAGCTTTTTCTTTGAAAAGTTAAACGAGCTACCAGAATTTTTCCCTTGAAAGAAAATGTATTTTCTTTCCATTGGAGGCTATTTTTTAACAGACAATGAATAATAACCTGCCACTGTCGTTTTGCATAATAATGAGGTATTTTGTGTTTTATTAATGTTAATATTTTCTTTGAAATAGCCTGGTCCAAGGACACCAGTTCAGGTTAATTTCATGGTGGAAAGAGAAAAGATTTTCGTGAAAGCCATAAATTTGATTGTGAGCACAGATTCGTTGATTTAACGATATTTCACTTTTTTTTCACCGAACGACTTTTTTCTTTAACAACTTTTCGTTTATCTGCCATGGACCATTAACATATAGCCATAGGACTCTCCACGAGACTTCCAGTCAAAAGAACATTCAGTTTCGTTTTATTCTTTTTTTTTTTTTTTTTTTATCGACAACCCCGAATCGTTTCAGATTTGATAGTATCGCAAAAGATAAATTTGACAAAAAGACATGGACTTGTGTGCGTGTGTGACAAAAAACAGGTTTAAACGCTCCGGAAATGCTTTTGGAATCCTAAAATAAATTTATTGTATACGTCAGCTGTACATGAGTGAGCCGCCTCCGTTCCCCTCTCCACATCCAACCATTTCCGGAGGGGTGAATTTCCTTCACACTAAAAATAAAAAGAAACGAAAAAAAATGACACTCTTGCCTTGTGTGAGGAGCATACGCTGTTTATCAAAATGGACGTTCCCTATGGCAGCATCAGAACGAACGCACATCAACGATACTATCATCTGTATAAGGCTGTCGATAAGAGCGAACCATTTGTTATAGCGACCTTTCCCTATACGAGTGAAAATCCACGACAAATGAAACGTGACCTTCGCTTATTCTCTTGACTCTTTCGAGTCCCCAGATTTTTAACTTCAACTTGAACAACATCGATAACCTTCGATCTATTAAAATTATTAATTAACGAGACTCGTAATCTCTAAAAAAAAAAAAAAAGTAACGAACTCTCTAAGAAATAATCTTGAGGAAATAATAAAAAATAACCAAGCAATGGAAAGCTTTCGGTTCGTGTTTTTTTTTTGTGACTTAATTTCTCTGCACGATTAACATATAAAAATTAGTTGGCTGGAAAATCATTCTGCCAGCTCAGTCCCAATTACTTCCAGCCATTAATTCACTTGGCTCATTTTCTCTCATATCCCCATAATGGTCTCGTCGAATTCTCAAGTAAAACTCATATTTTTCTGTTTTTTTTTTCCACCTGAGCAGCTCCATACGTTCTGCTCGTTAAGGAGGTTGGCTACATACGACAATATGATAAGAATTTAATAGAATTTGGCGATGACATTCTTTAGCATCAAATACGATGACACTATATTTTTCAAATTTTTCGTCTACATAGTTGTCGAATAATTGGAGTTTACAATATGCAAAAGATATATCTATATATATCTGAATCCTATGCTTATGCATGTAAATTCTAGTGTTGAATAACTCGAAAACTATGTAGAAGAAAAATCTTTGAAAATTTGTATATTCATATTTAATACTAAAGAATATACTCACCAAATTTCATTAAATTCTAATCATTTCGAATGTTCTTGTACTTTTAAAATAGCAACATTATTGTGTGTAGCCAAGCCTTTAAAAGTGAATTTTTCCAACAGGAGCTCACTTTTCCGGGGTGACATCTCAATGAATGCTTGAATTTTTGCTCGTTTGTGTGTTCAATTTAATTCAAATGTTCGTTGCAATTGTTTACCCTTTTTTCTCATCCCTCTGGAATACGTATCCACACAAACAGATATTTATGAATCTATACGAAAATGGCTCACAGAAAATGAAATAAATTTGGCGAAGCACGAGTGCATTCAATAAAATGACTCATTGTGAACTCGTCGCTGCGCATCTCTTTCGTAAAAAATCATCGTAAACAAAATTGAAAAGCTACTGGTGGAATGACATTGCTTTTTAATTAAAAAAGCAAATGGAAAAAAGAATGCATCCATGCTTTGAGTGGCACACAAGAATTCCTGTGAGTCGTAATTAGCTCGCCTACTTTATATACGAGCTCACATGATTCCACACGTTTATGCAGAATGAATAGAATTTCAACTACATGCGCTGGAATCCCTTTCAAACGTTATAACAATGAATCATGTTGTATTAACAAACGTACTAATTGACGCTTTTCAAAAAGCTCCAAAGTATAATAAAAAAAATAAAAAATTAGTAATAAATCTCAAAATTTGCGAAAGTTAGAGCGTCGACATCCTTTTTTTGGAAATTTTAAAATGCCGTAGAGTTCGTATTTTTCTATCAATTCCAAAAAAAATTCCATAAAATCAAGAGCTTGTATAGATTAACGTCTGTGCAAAACGGGAGCCCTGTAGCTCTAACCGTTCTCGAGTTATGAACGTTTGAATTTTACAGTGCCAGAACATACACACACACACACACACACACACACACACACACATCCGGAAATTTTTTCTAGATATGATTTTTCGATGTTTTGAGACATTTTAAGCATATTGACATTAAAAACTGAAAAAAAAAAATTTCACCGTCACATCGATTCCTCTATGAGGAAGCAAAAAATGTCACCACATCACCAAGAAACTGAGTTTCGATTGAATGGTCGGGTTGAAAAGCGAAATTTGATAGTTAGAATCGGAAAATCGCTTGGGAAAGCGAATATAAACGACGTAAGAGTTTTTTTCGGCGTGACGTGGCACTACAAGATAGAATCGAAGATTCAAGGGAGCAAGAAAATGATATCAATTCATACGTAAAAGGCAAAGTTTTATGTGGCCCCCGATTCCAATGCAAAAGTGGAAAGACACACCCACGTTTATGTATAAAATGATGTCCTTAAGGAAAGCAGAAAAAAATGACTTCCATTTCGATGACTTCTTGAAACGAGCACACGAGGCTTATTCGATCTAATCAAGATTCACGTTACTCCCGCGATAAGAAAGAAACTCGTCACGAATCCGAAATGAGTATAAAGTTATATGTGCGCTGAAAAAAGAAAATTGAATGTCGATGCCCAACGTACTGGGTTATATAGCCACTTGGAGATTTATTGAGAGAGCTACATATTCTCCTCTGTATAACCTTTCTATTTTCACGGGTCATGGAATGTCATACGTTCGCTACGATTTCCTGATCCAAAAAAAAAAATCTTTTCGCTAAAAGAATTCGAAGAATAACGTCATTTTTTTGAGGAATGAAAATATAATTATGGCAAATCGATCACAGTGTATAAACAACATTATAAATATGTTTGTTGGGTCTAAATATTTTCTGTTTCAGTTTGTTTGGGTTTGTTTAAATATTTTCTGTTCATGTATTAATTGCCCTTGAAATTGTTGCTTCGTTCCCGATTCGAAGGATTTGATTGCTCGACTGCCCACTGATGGAAGAATATGTGAACCTTGAGCATCCTTCAAAACTCTATAATTAAAGAGGTTTTATCGATACTTCAGAGTCAAAATAATGTTTAAAATTTGAAAGAAAAAAGACTGAAAGAAAAAATATTTTTATGGAAAACGTCTTTGTACGAGTCCGGCAGCATTTTTGAGGAAAACGTTATGTGGCAACGTCGCATACCGGAAGTGCATTTGTTTGAATGTTTGACGCGGCTCCGAAATGTCAGCAAATAGAAAGCAATCCCGATTCAAAGGGAAATTTTGTAAAGAAAATGTTGTAAAGTGGCGGGAAAATGTAATTCGGAGTAATAAGAAGAGGAGTGAAGGAGAAAGCGAAAGAAGTATGTATGGACAAATATTTTGTTTCGTATAGAGTCTGTTTGTTTCGTATAGAGAAAACTGGACCTCACTTTTTTTGGCATTTTGGCATTTAACGTATTCATTTTTAACTATTTTTTATTGTGTTTTTCTAGTTGAAGTAGTTAAAGGTTGTCGGATAATTGATGCCGAATTGTTCGCAAAGGAGCTGTGGTGCAAAAGTTGCAGTGTACCGTTGTCCCCCCTAGATACGCAGAAAGAAATAAATCATGAAATTTCTAGCACCATCACCGTGAAATGTCGGTCTTGTTCTGCATTGGTTGAAGTGAATACGTCACCGATGGAACCATCAGCTTCAACGAAGCCAACGTACCACATTAATTCGAAGCTTGTCATTGGTACATAAATTACTGAACGCAATTTTTTGGGTAAACGCAATTTTACAAGCTTCTTTGATATCTAGGTGCCATTGAAAGTGGCATTGGCTTGACGCATGTGAACAAAATTTTATTGGCAGCTGATCTGCCTATTTTTTACCCGTCGACGTTTAAGAGATACGAAAGAAAAGTCGCTGTAGCAATGGAGAGTTTGGCGAAAACCAGTTGTCAAAAGAATTCGTTGATAGAACCAGAGCTGACGGTGGAAAAAGAAGGGTAACCTGTGTATAGTACTTTATAGTAACTCGCTATTCAGTTTATATGTATTCTCAATAGTGAGTAATTATCATGAAGTTGCTATAAAATTAATATGAATACAATATAATATCAGTCATATTGACAAAAGTCTCACGATATAATCAACAGTAAATAATAAGGAATTTCAATATCATTTTGAAATAATGAATCAACTGTTTAAAAAATCAAGTATAAAAATATTCTTATCCTCATCTCGTAAAATTTTAAATTCCTCTAATAGTTTAAAGAATGCAAGTGATTGGTCAGAAAATTCTGTAGTGGAGTTGACGATGAGCTACGACGCGGGTTGGCAAAAAAGGGGATCAGAGCGATGTTACAATAGTTTGACAGGTTAGTATCAAAATAACATTATATAAATAGTAGAAAAAAATATATAAGTAAAAATCATAACAACATTGCGATTTGATTGCAGGTCACGGCACCGCCATAGAATTTCATTCGGGGAAAGTTGTTGGCTATGCAACACGGAACAAACGTTGCTTGAGTTGTGAGTTCACGGATCGGCGCGAAGAAAATAGTAACAACGTTACAGACACCAAAAAAAGTCATGATTGTCGATTGAATTTCGAAGGATCTTCTACCGCGATGGAAGCGGATACGGCTCGGGAATTATTCATCAATAACCCACTTTTCTACGAAACAAACGTGAGGCTGGGAACTTTGATTGGAGACGATGACTCGAGCACAATCGCAGCTTTACGTCGGCAAGCTGAATATGAAATAAAAAAATTAAGCGACAAAAATCACGCTGTCTCGAAACTAAGCAAGTGTCTGTATGCTGCAAAAGTGCCTACGCATTTAGTAAAATACTTCAAGTATTGTTTCTCATGCGTACTGATCTTCAACAAGAACGACACTCTAGCAACGAAAGCCGGTTTGCTCAACATCGTTCCTCACGCTTTCGATTCCCATGAAGAATGTGGTAATTGGTGCACGTATGCTAAAGATCCCGCAAACTATCGTCACAAACTGCTACCTGGAGGAAAAGGACACGTAGGAGACATACTTCGACAAAAATTACAAACGATATTTCAGATGTTCGCCAATAACGCTGAAAAATTGAGCCCGTGCGGCTCAAGTCAAGCGAATGAATCTATGAACAGAACGATCGTCAGTACCACTCCTAAACACCTACACTACCGAGTAGTGTAGGTGTTTAGGAGTGGCAAGCAAGCTGAACAAACCACTATCCGAATTATCTGTGCAATATCGTGTAAAACAAGATGAAATTGCAAGAAGAAGACAAATAAAAGCGGCAACTGTAGAATTTAAAAAACGTAGACAACAATTGTCCAATCAGTCAAATCGAAAAAAGTCTAAGCTGAGTACCAAGGAAGGGATTTGCTATCAGTCCGGTTGTGGGCTTGATCTAGGATTAAAATTTGTCGACCGACGAATTGAGCCAGTTGTGTCAAATGGCATCGTACATGTCGAAATTGTTTATTTTGACTTGGAAACGACCGGATTTGGCAAAAATAAAAATAATTCAGATAGCGGCAGCGTATGAATCTACGACTTTTGACGTGTATGTCATGCCTACCAGTGAAATCTCAATCCGAGCAAGTAACGTGACAGGTCTCGAAAAACGATCAAATATTTTGTATTTTTACAACAAACCGGTCATTTCTTCGACGGCAATCGATGCTATGGAGGGATTTTTTCAGTTTTTGTTTCAAATCGGAAAAAAAATCATTCTAGTGGCTTTCTAGTGAGCATTGTTGGACACAGTAGAGCGTTTGGGTTTACTAACAAAATTTACAACACTAGTCGATGCTTTTGCAGATACTTTGCCACTCTTCAAAATAAAATTGAAAAATAAGCGTGATGCAAAAGCGGGTTATAACCAAAGTGTGCTTGCTGAAGAATATTTGGGCATCGATGCATCAGTAGGTGCACATAATGCCGTCAACAATGTCAAAGTTTTACAGCAGCTGGCCACACATTCAGATATCAAACTCAAAAAACAAGACTTCATTGAAAATTCAAAAACAGTTAATTGTTTACTTTCAAAAAAAGATATTGCCTCAAAAGCAGCCACTTTGAAACAAGATCTCCGATTTTCCAGCTTATCTAATGATACAGAAAATAAATAAAATTATTTCGTGTTATCCCACACATATTGTATTGTTAAAGTAAGCATATCATTGTTTTTTTTTCTCATACTAGTCCTTTAATAAATGGAAAAATAATATTACTGATTTTATCAATTTCCTTTCATTTAATTGCATGAAATAAATAATATCTATGTACTTTACACAAATCGATAATAAATATATATATATATATAACAAGTCTATCGGACATTTGGCTCGATATAGATATAAAAAATGAAGTGCACGTCATTTGGTTATGCGACGTTGCCAGATCGCTCTTGTGTCAGTTTATGCAGTCCGTCGCGTTCACCAACCCGTGCAATTAATACGATTTTTCCGATTTATTTCATCGATAATTTTATGTTTAACATAATTCAATGTGTTCCGTGAAATCTATGGGTTCATATGTTCGTTTTTCGTTGACGAGAGTTGGGATTATCACACTCAAAAAAATCAAAACCCGAACCTGGGTACCCCTCGTGCCATAAGACCTAACGTTACAAGTGCCAAAAAAAAACAGGTTTTTGAAATTAAATATCTTTATTTCTAGTCGGTAAATCGTTGGGAAATTTTTCTACGACTTCAACATTGTATTAAAGTTCATCTTCACGAAGTTTTATGCTGTCAAGTTGGAAAATAATTTTCCCATGAGATGCGATAAAGCCTCCTTAATGAGATATTCCGGAAACAATGATCGAAAATTTTCGAAAACAGACTCTTGATGAAAAATTTCAACAAAATAATTTGCCAAGTCAGTTAATTAAACAATGTTCAATAATTTTCATGTCCATCCGTTTTCGAATCCAAAGTTAAGCGATCATAGGGATAAGTCGGATTAATTAATAGAACAAATGGAAAGTTTGCAGGGCTCATCTCAAACTAGAAACGAATTTATTCATGCATAAAGTTTGATCAAGGTGTTATCACTTTGCAGGCTCGAGTTACCCTTAACCTCGGATCGCTTGTAATCCTCGAAAGCAAAAAGCTACACGACTAGTTGGTAGCGAGTCCACCTCTTGAGGATTCTCTCCAGGATTGGATTATTAGTCAAAAACAAACACCAAGGTGCGAGAGAACTTTCGATAACAATGGATATCCACGTGTAAATCATGAATTTACACGCTCAATTTTCAATTATTCGAGCTGCCTTGTTCTTTCGACTATGCTGAATGTTTCCTTTCCACAAATTGAATCTACTTTTGTTCTTCAACTTCCGGTGCAGACTACCTGTATTTATTTTACCAGGTTCACTATTTTTATTCAATTTCTGTGGACGAGCTTCGTTCCCATTAACTCAAAATATTTTTTAAATATCTAATAAATTAGTTGGTACAGAGCAATTGTTGGTAATAAAAAAAAATGTTCATTTTTGTCAAGCACTGCCAGACATAAACGAAAATATAAACGTATCATTAAGGAGCCAATTCATTGTGAAAAGAAGATTGTGGTTCACGTATTTGTTCGCATTGATTTCTTCAGTGGCGTATTTTTTAGGAAAAGAGCTCCAGTAGGTAAAGTAAGAAAGTACACTGGAGGGGATGAGGTAGAGGAAACAAGGAAACTACAGAAAGGTAAACAATTCTGAAGCAGAGAAGCACGTTGAAATTGAAACGATTAAACTACCATTGTATTTGACTTTTCAAAGGGTATTTTCCCGACGATGTATTGTGGGAATCTCGAGTATACATGCCCACCCACAAACAGAGGAACATTGATGAATCCGGAAATGGCATCGTTGCGAATTTCAATTTGTTTCTCGCGAGACAAATAACGAAAATCAGCAACAAACTTCTTCGCGTGTTGACCGCGTAGCGTATAATACTATAAACTTTCCCTTTTCCTCGTCGTCCTTAAAAAAGGACGAACAATTAAATGATTTTTGTTACACTTGTAATTCATAAAAAAACAATTTGCGAATTTCAATTTGCAGCGTTTTTTTTTTGTATTTACATTTAAAATTATGTGATTTGGACAATTTTTATAGAAAGTAAAGAGGAAGGACAGACTTATACACAATATTTTACAAAATTTGCAGAAATTAGAGCGGTTAGACGATTTTTCAAAAAACTCAGATTCTCGTAAAATTCGAAAAATTATAAAATTTAAATCGTTCTACCGATATTCTCCAAATTCAATACCAACCTTCTTATTATGATACTCTATTTATAGAAAAAAAAAAATAGTAATAAATCTTGAAATTTGCGGAAATTAGAGCGTCGACACCCTTTTTTTTGAAAATTTCAAAATACCGTAGAATGCGTGTTTTTGTAGAAATTCCAACAAAATTCGCAGAGAATGAAGAGCTTGCATAGATTAACGTCTGTGCAAAACAGGAGCCCTGGAACTCAAACCGTTCTCGAGTTATGAAGGTTTCAATTTTACAGTGCCAGATCATACACACACACACACACATCCGAACATTTTTTGTAGAAATGATTTTTCGATGTTTTGGAACATTTTAAGCATATTGACATTGAAAACTGGAAAAAAAAAATGTTCACCGTCCCATAACTTCCTCTACGAGGCGAAGCAAAATAAATGAATAAGTAATTCATAAAAAAAACTGGTTACAACTTTTAAAATTCGGGCCGAAATTCCCCATACAGAGATCTGCATATAAATTGCAAGAAAATTTATAGACAGCTTTGGAGGTTTCTTTCTTTCTCTCAATTCCTTTTCGACGAGGGAGTACCAGATGATAGAGAACTTGCCTTCAACACCCACGCTCTGATCCTCACCAGCTGACGTGTATATACATACTTGTCTGGCATATAATAAAAAAAAAAGTGTGAGGGGGTTAAGAATTTTCTCATTCCTCAGAACCAGCTTGGAGTTGAATGATCAATTCTCCTCCAACGACCCAGGCAAAGTTCGATTTCGATATCGAATATACCGCATGGGAAACTTGATTTGCAGAAATAAGAAAAGAAATGCAGTCGATCGTGTGAGTGTACAAACGTGAAAAGGAGACGATTTCCGATCTGTCAACAATGACATTTGACGATATGTTAAACGTCTTGGATTTTCGCACTACTTTTTTTGCTTGATGGCTTCTGGACGCAGGAGAGCAAGCCTCATGGGGAAATAAGAAAATTCTTCTTCTGAATGAACCAACAAATTGTTTTAAAACATTTGTTCAAAAACAAATATTTTTAAACAGCAGAAAAAAATTCTTAAGTTTCCTAAAACAGTTTCCCTCGATCCTCGTGCCAAGAGGAAAAGATTGTTCAATATAAAAACGTGTGGCTGCGGGCAACGGCTCTTAACAGCTTTGAGCAATGGGCTGGATTCGTGCATGGGAATAAGTAGCAGGAACATTACGAATGAAGAAAAAAATCTTTTCATTCCTTGATTTTCTGACTCGCTGGAGCGAATAGGATGGTGGAAATTGGGTGTCGAATATAATTACACCGCAGATCACTCTATTTCGGGCTGTCGAATTACTCCCCGTGCAAAAATAATCACGTTATATTTCTCCGCTCGTTTTTATCATTTTTTAGCTATTATTACTGGTGGATTCCAGGTCCACTTTGTCAGCAAAAATGAAAGCCTTACCCATCGTCGAAAACGAAATGCAGCAGAAAAATTTGATGTTTATTGACAAAAAGGTTTTTTTAATATTATTTTTTCCATGTATATCGAAGAGGAATACAAAAGTTAGGTTTTTCAATAGTAATAAACTGTGACAGTTTAATTATTGTAATGAAAGACAAAAGAGAGTAAACGAAAAGTCAAAATATACGTAAGCTTTCAACATTTATCGTGCATCTCTCACATTTGGCAAATATTTAATCACGCCACGTGCCAACGATGTAAATAGTTAATCAAATGGAATCTGCCTCGCATCTGTGCAACGGATTTATATTCAGAAATTCATTCATTAACACAGATTTATCGTTGTCGAGATTGAAAACTGTTAATTTCGGACTTGCCTCATTGAATGTAGGCCGAATGAGATGCACGAGTGTGTCAGGCATTCAAAAAAAATGAAAACATTTTAATCAACCGTTATCTGGAGTCGCTAGTAGACTCTTTACAGCAAGCACCGTGGTTTCGAACAGTGTTGAAAAATTATTTCACCGATACTTATTATTAGCCACAAGGATTCGAAACATCCCATGGGTTCACGTATTTCTTTTTATTATTTATTTATTTCCCTTTCAATCGCGGCTATTCACGAATCGAAGAACTCACGCACTTTGGAGATTTTAATATTTCGTTTATCGAAAACATCAAAAAAAAGTTGGCATTTTTCGTCACAAACACTTTTTGACGTTTCTCGATCTAGTGTGACACTAGTTGTAACTGGAAATTATAATGCCTGAAACTATGTTCGTTGAATTGACGGAATTAAGTGGTTGGAGGTTGAAGAGTGACAGCTATGAATGTGGAAGAAAATTCAGTTTTTTGAAAATTGGAAGATCGCAAAAAGATCGCGTTTTTGAAGATTGTTGGCTGCTGAACAATGTAGTTACGAGAGTAGCAATACTTTTGAATTTGCAAGTATTATTAATTTCCAATTTTCGTGGCATAAAAATCTTATTCTCCAAAATTAACAATAATATACCTTTCGAAATTGTTAAGAAAAACTGATCCCAACATTTGTTTTGAATAAATCATTGATATTGGCTCTCTTCCTGGCATCTGTTCTGTGGATAGGTCAAGCCTTAACAACAATTTTGTTCGATCGATTAAATCGTCTGATTCTGGCTCTATTATTTCTCAGCACAGTCAATACTTACGATATTTAGAGGTCTATCCACTTGGTATATAGTAGTCGATAGAACGATGTGTTTGGAGAAAAAACAAGATGAAAGTGTAACGAGAAGTAGTATTCTGTTGGTGTGAACATTACCACGACCAACTGACTAAGCAAACTCTACAGCCCCACTCGAATCCATCGATTTTTCGTTTTTTAAATAATCGTTTCACGAAAGGAAGATATAAACCTCACAAAGCTGAAGTCTTTCGACGATGAAAAGAAAAAAAGAGGAAAAAACGTTGAAGGAGATGGAGGTGAAGTGTAAGAAGAAGATTGAGTATCAAGACTCGAATTATCACAGCTTCGTATTCCGACTGAAAAAAAAACATTCAATATTTCCTTTTGAAGTTAAAAGTCGAATTGATGTCCCATGGTGCATTTAATTTCTACGTTATAGAATGTTGAAAATTGTACAATTGCATTTTGCTTTCTAAGAAAAAAAAAAAACATTGGAATTCAGCCGATTTAATGAACAATCGTCTCTTTGTTCGTTACAAATTAACGTATTACTATCACAAAACGACTTCATTTAGGATTCTTTCAAAAATTTTGTATAAAAGTTTTTGGCACCAAAACTAACAGTTTTCTCCTCTGAAAAAAAAACATTCTCTGACGTTTAGAATTTGAGATATTTAATTTCCAATTTTTTATTTTTCCCATCTAAACGCGTGTAAATTGAAGTCACGTTTCGTTAAAAAGTTGCAAGAAAAAAATAAAAGAAACGCGACTTGAATTTACACGCGTTTATATGGGAAAAAAAAAAAATTGGAAATTAAATATTTCAAATTCTAAACGTCAGAAAAGATTTCTTCACAGGAGAAAACTGTTAGTTTTGATGCCAAGAACGTTTATACAAAATTTTAAAAGAACCCTAAATAAAGTCGTTTTGTGATAGTAATACCTTAACAACGTGCTGAACGTTTTTCAACGACTGTCGAAATGCTGCAATGTCACTGAGACTCCCTTCTCTATCGCTCCTTCTTTTCTGTACAACAATTTCAAGAGTTTGTCTCATCTATAATCTCATCCGATAATCCAGCTGATCCAACCATGAAGCTCTTTCTCTCTCCATTTCAACCCTGGCAGACTACCTTTGATCGAGTCTTCTTACTCTTGTTCTATAACACTTTATCCGCATGCTTGCAATCCATTAATTATTTATCATATTCTATAATGCAGTAAAACGTAACAAAATGTTTAACGCTTCGAGTGTCTACTGGGTCGTTTGGTTAATGGCAACAAAGTTACGGCATTTGATTTTTGTTTTTGTCAAAAAATAAATTGAGGACCATAAAACAGTGATCCATAATTTACTACAAAAAACTTTGCAAAAAAAAAAAACGTATTTATTGGAATACGAAAATTTGATTAATGTCTCGGGTCACATTGACCCAAAGTGCACTTGTAGGAGATGTGCACTCAAAGGGCTGACACATCGATCGAAGCGGTTGATCTAGTTGAGAGAACCCCCAAAAACCTTCAGTTTCGCCAATTTATTATTTCAACAACATCGACCACTTGAAAGTTGATGTTTGTTAAGGCACTGCCAGTTTTCTCTTTCAATATAGCCGATGAATGGCTGCCTCAATGAATTCCTTTGGAATTGATGAATATAAGGAATCGATTTATTTATTCGTTTGCATAGTTGTATAAACTGTTGACAAACAAAAAAAATACAGAACGTCACTGACTGTACATATTTTGTGAATGCAACGCTTATTGCACTTTAGCATTCTTTACAGCAATTGAATGTTTGAAATTTGTAAAGGCCACAATGGGTACAATGTTGCGAATGGTTACAATATAAGTTACGACCATTTGATTATCAGCAGAGAATGTATTCATCCAATTAGCCAATGTGCTTCACGTACATATGTTTACAAACGCGAGGACGAGAATCGCGAGATTGTGGAGAATCAGAACCACGCGAGCAAGGAAATACTCCCGGGAGATGCAACCACAATTTCCATCGGATTTTCCAGCCGGCGATCGCATTTCCGATGGATTAATATCCGCTTCAATCTGAATTGAAGATTCTCTCTCTCTCTCTCTCTCTCTCTCTCGCTCCCTCTCTTCCTCTATTTCTCCGCAACGCTGGAGGCTCATTCTTCTCCAAGCGACTTTAAATTTCCGTGCAAAAATTACCGTTCGAAGGAGATATTTTTTCGATTATTCTGCGAGTTTGAAATTCTATGCGAAGGTTGCAAATTTGTGATGAGTAATCCAATCACAAAGTTTTTAAGTGAAACTCACTTCTTTGTCCCAACTTCTCATTCAACAATTGAATCGTCCTATCAAAAGAATTGTGCATCACACCCGTTCAAACAGCTTTTATATAAAATATCTGCGAGATCAAGAAATATGAATATCAGCAGGAAGAATAAAATTCATTGAAGTTGTCGATTCGCTGTTGTGTCTCTTTGTTCAGAGCGAAAAAAAGATGCACGTCAAAGACGAAACCCGATATAAAAGAATCAGTTCATTCCAAGAGCGTGACTATTCGTTGCCAATGATTCAACGCCCCACTTTCCGGTCGACTGGATGAGAATGAATTTGGGATTAGAACGTTCAAAGAGAATCTGGTCGACTAGAAGAAATCATGAACGAATTTCCAAGCGAATTTCATATTTCAACAAAATCATTATGACTTTTTAACCAAAAGGGGAAAATATTTGGCGATTCAATGAGACTCATCAATTGGATATTAATAAAGCATGTACCTGGGGGTGCAAAAAATTTGTTCTACGTTTCGAATGTCTGACGAAAATGTAACGAAAGGAATTTTTAATTGGCTTCGTAACTGAATGAGATATTTTTCTTATGAATACAATACTCGTAATTCCATCATGATGTTCGAAGCTTGCTCCATCGATAAACAGCGAAAGAGAACTGAATATCAATAGTGAAGCATTACAGACTGTTGGCAATTAAAATCTGATACTCTTGTAATTATGTCGACATGCAGTTAGAGCAGTTTTTAAAAAAACATTTCTGTGCGAAATTGGAATCGGATGATCATTATTTCTCAGTATTTGTTCGTCTGTATTAATTTGTAATCAGCTGCATAATCATCATTTATGATTTTAATGGGAGCTAAGCGAAGCATTCAGTAAAGTAATCGAGTTTTTGAAGCCGCCTACATTTATTATTATTTTTCAAAAAGTTTTATAAAATTCATCTTTCAATTCCATGCAAAAAAATGTATTGGAACGTTGACGGTTATTCTAACCAAGTCCCTCGACGAGTTATTTGAAAATTAATGTAAATTCGTCGTGAAAATGTCTGAAAGTAATTGACCATATTGGGGGCATTATTGTCACGAATTTCAGATTATTGAAAATAAATTATCGAGACAGGAAAAAATATTGCACTCCCATGGAATATTTTCGATTAATAAAAATTAAAGCTTCGTACGATCGAAACTCGTGGAATCATGATTTAAAAAATAGAAGCTTCCAAAGGGAGGTTGTGGAAGTTGGTCTACAATGTTTTATAAGTTCTGGAGAGCACAATTTCGAACGATGCTAACCCCAATAATGAGAAGGAAGGTTCTATATTTACAAGCCTCGGGGAGAGAGTCATTGACGAAAAGGAACTGCATGCCATCGCGTGTACCTCGAAGCTGTACAGTTACTTCCCAGGCACTTCGCACGTCATATCGCGAAGAGAAAAAGTGAGTACGAAAAAAGGATGGAGTAATAGCTTCTCTCAAAGTTTCGCACTATAGTATTAATACAGACGGGTACTTACGCAACTCAGTGCACATCGGAGAGGCCCCTTGACACTGTTAATATTTTTGCAATCATCCCCTCGTCGCATCTACCTTGGAGTGTATTTATTACAGTGGCACACCAGGGGCCAATATTGCCTGCAATAAATCGGCCTGAATGTATGACCACGAGCTTTTTACTCTCATGCCCAAGCTTTCGGACATTTTCCTATGCCTCTTTTCCGATCCTAGAGTCTCTTTCAGTCTTTCTCTCTCTGTCTCTATTCTGCTCACTCTCAGGCCTCATTCTCACTAATTTTCGTTATTTTCTCTCGGCCCTGCTCTTTTGGATTTGGGTCCTTTCAATTCCCTTTTATTTCTCAGTTATTCATCGCGTTGCGTTACTTTGTTTTTACTTCACTTTATTGCCACATGATTTCATTATATCACCTGATTTCTTTTCGACAGCTGAATGCGTGCCACTTTTATTGATTCTGATTAAGGAGGTTGGCTACGCACAACAATGTTGCCATGTTAAAAGCATAGGAAAATTCGAATTGATTAGAATTTAATGAAATTTGGTGAGTATATTCTTTAGTATTAAATACGAATGTACAAATATTTAAAAATTTTCTTCTACATAGTTTTCGAATAATTCAACTCTAGAGTTTACATGCATAAGCATAGGATTCAGATATATACAGGTATGTCTTGTACATATTGTAAACTCCAATTATTCGACAACTATGTAGACGAAAAATTTGAAAAAAATAGTGTCATCGTATTTGATGCTAAATAATGTTATCACCAAATTTGATTAAATTCTTATCATATTGTCATATGTAGCCAACCTCCTTAAATTGTACACCTTATTGATTCCTCCGGTATTTTCTCGAAGGTTCCTATTTTTTTTGTGCCCTCATCGCTCACGTATTCATTGCATGACTTTGTGAAATATTGTTACCCTTTGCAGATTTTCTTCTCAATGCTTTTTCCTATTTTTTTTTCTCTGTTTTTGCGATCCTATTTCTGTCCATCTCTCTCTCCCTCGCTCCTTCGTTTTGTTTCACAATTTCCTCTCACAAGTATATTGAACGACAGTTGCATAGCATTGGCACAGCGGATTGTACGATCGATGAGGATTCCACGGAATCGAATAAAATATTGATAGCGAACGATACCCCGTTGCGAACCATACTGTGACCATTTTTTTCGGTTCGTCCCTGACGATTTTTTATTTGGTCCTTTCACCAACAACTCCGAGGTTTCGAGTACATTTCATCCCTGACAAAGATCATTCAGACTTTCCGACCATTTTTCTACCACCCTACGACTTTTTTTATAAACTGAATTTATTTGTTGCTTCGACGATTCTTCGAGGAATAATTCAGCCACAACTCGAAAACCATTGTTTCACACCATATGTGAAACGATATGTTGGTACGTGACAAATATTTCCCATGATCGTGAAGTTCCATTGAACAATTCCAAACGATATTGAAGGGAAATGAATTGAAAAACTTGATCCATTCAATTGGAAGGAATCAGCTTTTAGAAATATTCAATTCAGCTATAATTACGACATTGTTTTCGAGACGTTATGACATCAGGAAACAGCAAAGTCTGTATTTCGACGAGATTCGATCACAGTGTGTATAATTAGAGTCTGAATAAATATGGAATGGAGCCATCGACTCTCCTCCGCACGTTTGAGGCAATGGCAAACACATAAACAATATCCATCGTGTATACGTGTAACCTCTTCACCTTTCGACCCGGTAGACACTTTGTGCTAACATCGAGACATTCAGGCATTGGCTTGGAACGAAAAAACAGACGAGCGAGCCACGACGCTAGTTTATTCCTCTCTTGGTGACGGATGTGTGTACCGAGACTGCGATTTACTTAGAGCTAATTTTATTTCGTCCCATTTTCTCTCTCCGTTTATACTCTACCTGCAGTCCATCAATTTCCCATTCCAATTCAATGTGCATACAGCCGATTTCACGCACACACACGCACACACGCACACACACGTTTATCCGGTAATTCCATTTCTCTTTGCTAACTTCGTTTCCAGTCTGAAAAGTTCTTTCATGTTTTGTTTCCTGTTATCGAGCACTACGTTTTTTTTTTTTTTTTCAAACCGAATTCTCACCTTCGACATTGTATTTTTGCAATTGAATCCCCTTTGTGCTGGTTTTTTTTGCTGCATTCTCGTTCCTAATCGTATTTTTCATTCACACTCTCCATTTTCTCCATTATTCAGGCTGTTGGTTTTTCATTGAAAACCTCTTTTGTGGAATAACATAGTAGCATGCATCATTTATTCTTGAATTTCGTTGATCTTACGAGTTGGATTTCAATTTTTTTAATTCTTTTTTTAAATTTAAATTTCACTGCAGTTATTGATACACGGAAGGGAATGCCGTGAACGAGACTCTTGATACTCGAGCAGCAGAATCGATTCTCTACCTTTTCTTCTCCTCGATACTGCACGCCTACATTCACACACCCACGTTTTTACGAATATATAGATTGATGGAATGACTCCCATACCAGGGGAAATGTTCATTTTCTAGGTCTATAAGCTCCCTGACATAATAAACTCTACGACCCTAACAGCTTTCCGACTTTTTCCAGTTAAATCGGTTTTTCTTTGTCTCTAGACGTCCGGAAACCTGGCGGACTTTTAACTGTATTATGCAGACTTATTTCCTCGAATTCTCACTGTCGAGGGCTTTAGGTCGCCAGCTTTTCCTGGAAGGCCTACGAACTTGCGTTACTTTTCGATTCTTTATGCTCTAAACTTGCTTCTTTACGAACACGTAAAAACCAAATAGTCATATGGTCTTGTTTACAAAAACTTCGTTCGCCTACACAGCTCGATTTTACCTACACTTGGGATTACATTTCATTGCAGTTAATGAATTATACAAATTAATGCTTCGTGGTCACACAGCATGGGTAGAATCCACCCAGTGACCACCTTTCGACGAAAATCTCTAACATCCACTCTTAAATCAAGCCACTTCCAATAATGGAATAAATATGTTTTTTTAAACGCGCGCTATCCTACTATTTTTTTCATAAAAGAACCAGATCTGAACCCGATGAATATCAGGTCCAAATTTTAGGCAAAAATATTGAAAATCCACAAAGTGACGATTATTTTAGTGAAAAAACTTTTTCTTCCCGTTTATTTTCTTCATTATGTATTTTAAAAAATATGTTTGCTTTCGATTTCTTTTAGGAAAGTTTTTCGTATCTAAACTGAAATGTCTAAAGTATGTTCAGTAATTTTTAGAGAATTTTCGGGCCGATAGGCTCGTCACAATGCGGGTTCAAAAATAAACTGTGTAGAATCAACCCAGTGTGACCACCGAGATCGGTGGAGGAAGTGTGACCACGAATGGTTAAACACTAAATTTGTGTGAAACTCTCCGGGAAGTTGCTACTGATGGAAAAAATTGTCGATTTGAATGAAAATTTGCAGTGAAGAAAAAAAATGCAATTCAAACTAATGTTGTTTGATAAAATAAAATTTTGTGAATCTCGGAACCAGTTATTATTTATTTCCCACTCTCAACCCAACTCCAATGAATCGAATTCGTTTTAATCAACCCAAAGATCATTTTGATGAAATGTTAAAGTCGACGTTTCCTCTCAAAATACATTTTCCATTTATTAAACGTCAACAAAACTTGTTGACGCGAGCGGATTCCTTTCTACACACATTCAACTTTTTGTACCGCTTGCGAATCGAACGCATCAGTCAATCAATAAATTGAAGTGAATTGAACTAACGGAAGGGGAGAGGTTCCTCCTTTTTCACGTTGGAACCAATTCGAATTTTCTTTTTATTCAGCACACGAATCCAAATTCAGCTCTCTCCTATCTCGCGCTTGTCTAAAAGTCACTTTTCCGCTTTCCTACCAATCGATAACTCGTTAACTTCTCTTTCTGTGCAGTCAATAATAATACGGTAAAATAAATTGCTCGAGAAGATTGTTTCTTTTTCGTGTTCCATCGAGTTTTAACAAAGGCAGATCGCAGCCGCCAAGTGTTGATGGTCAAAACTGACAAATATTGCAGGTTAAACATTTGTTTGCTAAATATTTTATTGTGACTAATTAACTCTTAATAGTTACACCTCCAAATTGTGACGTAATAGTCACCGAATGTGTTATCAAGCCCGCTCACTTTGGAAAGCGATAAATAGTTGAAAAATCGTTAAAAAAAATAAAATAAAAATACTGTAATGTATTTTCAACCCTTGATTAACGACAATGATGATTGCATCAAATTCGTGCAATTTTTAATATAAAAAAAATGTCGAAAAAAAAAATTCTGCAAAAGTGACTTTTTTAACAAAAAAATGATGCAGAAATTGTAATTTTCAATTTTAAAAAAAAAATCGTTTCACAAGTCTGAAACAGCATGCTTTCAGGTGGGACTGGGTACATTTGCGACCTTTCCAAAAAGTACACTGACCAACCAAATTCTGTTGGAAAAGATCGATATTTTGTTCGATACGTTCGACTAAACGTTTTTTGAATAATCCCAAAAACTGTGTCATTGCAAACAAGAAATATTCTGAACCAACGGGCCCTTTCAAATAGTAACGATGAAGCTCCCTACTAGAAGGTTCAAACCACCGATAGAGGGTTACACAAGTCCCATTATCTCAAAATTTCTATTACGTATCTTCGGTCGAAAGCGGTTGGGGTAAAATGAACCCCATGCGATCATTGCTGTAATTAAATGATCCGCTTTTTTTCGATATATCTTTGAATTCCAGGTCTTCTCTTTAGCGGCAATTGCTATTCGAAGTGTAAAAAATTGCACAATTTTGCACCCAGAAAAAATATTTATTAAGTAAAAGTAATCAAGGACTATATTCACAATACATTTCTTTGGAATTCAATACTTATTTATTGAATTCCAAGAAATATTTATTCTTTTTAAATAACGAGGTTTATTATTAGAAATTATTTGTTAACAATAAATAAATGTATTTGTTTAGAATGAATAAATTATTTATTTCGAGTAAATAAATATATGCTTAAAAATAAATGGCATATTTATTATGTTGAAATAAAATTTCTATTTATTTTGAATAATCCAGAAGATTTGTACATTAAATGAATAAATTTATTTAGAACAAATAAATGTCTATGAGGTTGGTATTTAAATAAATAAATTTTCGTGATTTTTAATAAATCTTTTTTCTGGGTGTGAAGAACGCATCGATAATTGGACTCACCGTGGCTGAATTGATTGTGATTGGCAATGACTCTCTCAGCATTTTTCCTAGCAATGTAGAACCACTCGCTGCTGTTGCTGAGGTATTTGTATTCGACAGCAAGATCCTTGACCAAGACACCATCCTGATCCTGGAGTCTATGAGCAAATGGACAATAGAGCCATCGGTCACGGTACTGGAGTTTGTCATAGCAATTGCCAGCAGCGAAAATGTCTTCGTCGAATTCGACCATTGACAAAATACTAGCGTGGAGAAGATATTCGGAGGAGAGCATAACTTCCGGTGCATATTTCCACAAGCGAGTGAGCATGTTGGCACGATTAACCGCCAAATTAGCCTCGAGACGGAAACGTTCTTGAGCATATTGATCTACGACACCTTCGCCAAGATTGAGATCAGTTCCGGCGGTGCAATTCTCACCCAAGAAGTGTTGGTTCTCAATAATCCTTAAAAAACGGGTTACAATGTCAACTTGAACACTTTGGCTCCGTTCAGATTTGGCACGATTATCCTGTTCGCTCGAGAAGTCAACCGCGTCGCGATAATCGCTTGTTTCATTTTCATAATCGTTGGATTTACCGATCGATGAGTTTTCCTCTTTGTCATAACGATCTTCGTGTAGTTTTAGTTGCCGATCAATGATCGTTGAGACTTCGAACAGCGAACGATCTTCGATCTCGTCTTCAATGGCATCATCCTCGAAGCCATGAACGATGACCCCGAAACCGGAAGTCTCCCGATTATCGCTTGAATTTTCATAACGTTTGGGAACTCCTCCATCCCGATTAGATTTTTCGCGATTACGATCGGACGACACGATATTTCTCAGCTTAGCGAATGAATCCATGAGCCTCGAGGCGTCGGAAATTGGCGGGGGTGCCACGATATCCTTGCTCGTAATGACACGGCTTGGTGAGTCCGATTGCTCGACCGCCGATCGGTCCAAAGATCGCGTGCTGCTTTTTTCATCGTAAATTAATTGATTGAGCTTACTAACTTTTTTCGTCGTGTCGGAATCTCCAAAAGTTAGGGCGTTCTCCGAGGAAACAGAATTATTAGAAACTTGGAGGTTTCCTGTCAGGTTGCTACTGATTGTTATTTCTTCAGGATCGACATCTAAATAAATCGTTTCATTGGTTAATCCGTGACCGTCATTTCCCATTGTTTTGAGGATTTTTACGTTTCTGCTCGTGGTACCAAAAGTCCGTGAAGATGCAACGGAGTCTTCGATTTTTGGAGACCTTGCGAAATGAGCTCTCGACCTCCCGTGCCTTATGAGAGTCGATGGCTTGTCGAGGCTCGTTTCCGGTTCTTCGTTACGACGAGGAATTTCCAAATTCGAACGTTGTTCGATATTGTTCGGTTCCTTACCGTTTGCGCCAAGGTCAACATCGTGAATCTCAAGGTCATGCGAAATATCAATGGAACGAGAATCCGTCCAAGTTTCCTCGTCGTAGGATTCTGTTTCTTCGATAGAATCGGCGTAACGTTGACTCCGCGAAGCCAAGGTCAAACGACGATCTATAAAGTGTGGACGATACTGTTGCTGATGACGTAGCACTTCTTTCGATTTGACATGCTGACGAGATGAAATCTTGTCGTCGTCCTCGAGCTCGTTGCTTTTCGTTCGAGAAGCTTTTGTCACGTGACTGCAGAAAAATATCACGAGCACGATCAACGTGTTCCTAATTAATGGCGCGTTCATCGTGTCACACGTTTTTGTAGCTTTCAGCTTGAGGAGGAACTTCAAACCTTCATTTTTTCCAAAACTTTTAATTCATTTCCCCCCCCCCCTCCCCTTAATTTTTAACTCCGCACGAAAATCAACACCTGACAGTAACTTTTGTAGGGACAAGTTTCAAGCCCCGTGATTAATCGAGCACCATTAAAATACTTTGGTCTCAACAATCAAAAAATAAATCAGCACTTTCCTCGAAGAAATGTTGATCGATTAAAGATTGGAGTAATTAATTAACATTTGGATTATAATTTCGATAAAACTTTAGTTAATTACACACGAAACATTGAGATTTAAAAACTGTTAACAATCATTGTCATTGCACGTACAATTTTTCGAGCTATAAAACTTGAATTAGAAACGCCTGCAGACCACGTGGCTTTCATAACGTTTTGTGTCAGTGGAACGCAGGAAAATTTAGCGAACTGTTGAACCAGCTGTGAGCGAAAAAAGGTGGTAAATTTCGGTCGTTTAAAATCATTTCAAAAAGTCCGCATTGTCTCTGTATAACTTAAAATGAAATTTTGATTTTTGTTCTGCGTCTATGATTGTCGAAACACGGACGAGTTTTTGTTTCAGGATGATTTTTTCAATTGAATCCACTGGTTCACTCGTCTCATAATTTTCCAGTTGATTCTCGAAAAATTACTGTTGATCAGTTCATCGCTATTTTCTTGATGCCAGGCCTGATTTTTATTTTCTGGGAAGGGATGAAAAAATGTGAAAAAATGATAATTGCATGATTTTAGAAATTTTAATACATTTGGAATTTAAAATAACTCGAGATTTTTTATCAATTGTTGGAAAGTTACGAGACACCGGGATGCTGAGGGTACGGAGCGGGTCGTCAAACGGTCATGACGTGATCGCACGCGGCGCCAGACTGAGGGGATGAATCTCCTTCGCATTGTACACTCGCCCACTCGCCCACTATATATATATATATATATGTTTGGTATATATTGTAACATGTGAAGATATATATCGCAGTTCGTAGTTCGCGCCGGTCTGCACCGGAGACAAACCCCCGTAGTTCTGCTTCTCGATAAGCGCATGTCCACCTTAACCCCCACCCCTTAAAAATCGGAACCTTTTCCTCCACCCTCTTTAGCCTCGTCGGAATATTGTATTGAGAGGGAACAGCTGTGCTGCTGCCTCGTTTTTTCTCTTTTTCTTTTTTATTGTTTTTCGTACTTACGGCGAGACTAGCCGATTAGAAATAGTTCTGGTTCTCACCCCTCTCGCCCGTTACTGCTCGTCTCACAACTCCGCTCGCCGTTCGTATTTCATTTTTTTCACCGCTCAAATTCGTGCACTGAGTCAATTAGCGACTGAGAGAAAAAAATAACAATTTGTTTATTCAACAAATTGAAAATTTGTTCTTCTGGATCGAGGATAAGATTTTCTTTCGTTACAGGGAAAACAAAGTTTTGTTGAAAAAGATGGATATTTAGTTCGACACGTTGGACTAAACGTATTTTTGAATACTCCCAAAAATTGTATCATTGCAGCAAGAAATATTTTAGAAAGTTTCTTTGGAAGAAAATTTTAGTTGTTCCACTCGCAAATTTCGCTGACAGTTCCGTTAGAAACCAAATGTAATGCCAAAATAACGAAAATTTTGAAATTATCAAAAAATATTTAGTTTACCGTATTCAACAAAATATCGACGATTTTTAACAAAATTTCATTAACAGTGTATCTCATCGCGTGTACATGCACTAGATCACACTGGCAAACAGAACTGTTTACCGCAAAAGAAAGTTTCGATTTTAATACTTGGCGTTGAGCCGCCACCGCGTCTCTTCTCACGCGAACGGAATGAATTATATGCTTGCTTTTAATTATCAATCGGATCGACATCTTTTCCTCCGTTGCAATGATTTCTTTTCCTCAAACTTAATGACCCACTCGCCTTTGTCAATCGTCACACTATACTCGGCATTACTGACTGTCACATTTTTATCCACGCGCCATTAGGCCAATGAACGGCGATGCTAGGCGCATGCGCCGTAGATCAACGTACAGGACGATTCGTGTCAAGAAAAATACAAAATTGGCGCAATAATGTTTATGCATCGAGAGTGAAAAAAAAAAAAATTAGTGCAGATGAGCCGAAAATATTTAAATGCTACAAGTTTACTCAATAGAAAAAGGCTTACAGTTGACAAATTCGAATCGATTCCATTTAGCAGAAGACGCAAACTCATCAAGTAATTAATTTTCTAAATGGATGATTTTAAACGCAATTGTTCGGTTACCCTCATTTTTTTTGTTTAGAAATAACCCTTAGAGTTTTCTCAACGTATCAAATTTTTTTTTTTAAATATATAAAGATCAAACATTTATGCCTTACATCTCTGTCGGAACGAGATTCCCATAAACCGTGTGTTAAATTTCGAAATTTCATTAATTATTTATCGTGATAAATAGTCGATGATGCACTTTGAAATTTTGCAGGCATTTTCTTGCATACTTAAATAGTCTAATAAAAAATATCAAATTTTCGTCTAATAATGAGGTTCGCGACGGGGCAACCTTAATGCCTATTTGAAACTAGCATTAATTGGTGCTGAAGAAAATGAGGTTAAATATGGAAACTCCATATTCGAAACAGAGATATGAGCATTGCTGAATCGTTTATAGCTGCGAAAGGTGATTAAGACATTCGTCACTCTCTGCATGTCACCGGAGTGTGACGTAGTCATCCCGAAACTTGTTGGTGACATCTGGGGTCTGAGAAATTCCCCTCCATCGATAAAAAACTCAAAGATTTTCTTGAATGGGCTTTTGTGTCAATCTCGGTGAATACTATGTGAACGGCCGAACCAAGTTCTTGGAGTTTGTATGCAAAAGTGATCCAGCTGGTGTCCGCAGCAGGTTATTCCATGGATCTGGTCGATCGGTACAGACCAAGCAGTGGATCACATTTTATTGAATGACAGAATCGAAATTTTCGAATATATGCAAACTCCTTGCCTGCACTGACGGTATAAAAGAGTTTTCAGACAACAATAAAGTCTCAACTGAAAAATTATGGATATTAGGGATGCGTGAAGTATTTGTGTATCCAGAACAATATTTCTCTGTCACGAAACGTCGAGGATCTGGGAAAGACCCTTGTTTCGAAAATTAGGGTTAACTCTCTGACATCCATCCAGAGTTGCTCGTATCGCATTCGCTTGTCGTAGAGGAAGTGTTCCTGAGACGTTGACACAGGACGCGACGGTGAACCAACGTGCCCCAAGTCGTCCAAGACAATGATCCCTATAATTAGAAGCTTGTTCTCTGTTATCCAATATCTCAACCTTTGAGCTTAAATAATTGTGACAGACAACAGAACCCGAGTGAGGACGGCATATGTCATTGGACTTTCTGTCCAATGACGTGTGGGAGAGAGAATACGTATCCTCGTGGGAATCAAATTCGACGAAGCTTTTGACAAATAAAACGAGAGCTTTAC
Source organism: Hyposoter dolosus (assembly GCA_963921915.1). Lineage (NCBI taxonomy): Eukaryota > Metazoa > Arthropoda > Insecta > Hymenoptera > Ichneumonidae > Hyposoter > Hyposoter dolosus. The sequence goes on along the minus strand of OY998136.1, from coordinate 14,387,067 downwards.
ATAAGAAATGTTCAATTTTCATCGAAATATTTTGGAAACTGGAGTTAGGTTAGCCATTCCCATTTCCACTGCGCACAGCCCTTGAATGGGCAAATTGCGGTATCGGACATGAAGCCCTCTGCATCACCATACTTTTTTTTTCCTAATTGCCAGTAGTGTTTCCGGACTCCGTACGAGTGCCCAATTTGGCAAATGGATCAGAGGAAACCTGCACGGTTCGTTTGTTCAATTAATCAGAATGAACTAATGTATTAAAAAAATATTAGCAAAAATTTCAATCCACTGTGGAATTTTTGTCATTCGAAAAAAAATAAACGCGCTGATAAAAGATAATGGCGTCTGTTTTTGATGGACAGTAATATTCGCTCTATCGGACACACGTCATAAATCACGAATACGATGCCAGGCACATTTATGGCCATGTAGCTCGTCATATCATCTTTTCACGGTACGATCAAGCACACACTGCAATGTTTAAAAAAATAACGTGGGGAGCAAAGTTTATTGAAAAAAAAGGGAATAAATTATTCTTAATTTCAAAAGTACAATTAATTGGGCATTTCCTACCCTTGCTTTAATAATTTTTCACACACTAATGAATTAATCATCTTTTCTTTGGCAGCGGACAAAGCCAAAGGACAGGTCCCTGTTGAAAAAAAATCTTTTATCCCAGCTGGCCTTGATCCTCGATTTCTCCATTCCGTTTCTCTCCTCTCCCTCGACGTTTTGCTCTACAAAAGCATTGTTGATATGTTTTTGAGAAGATAACGATAAGCGTAGCTTTTAATTGAATGTCGTAAAGGATGGATAGCCGGAGCTTTTAACCCTCGGTTTATTTCACTCTCTGGGACGTCACCTCTCGTTAAAAGCTCTGAGTGAATAGCAAGCATCACGAAAAAGAATCCACTCTTCTCGACCGCCATCATTGTTGCTTGATCTTCAAGAATAAAAATAACTAACCGGCTTTACTGCTCGACTGGTTGTCCCCTGAATTTCACTATAAAATTCCATAATCCTTTTTACGAGCTCACAAACTTAAGCCACATTTTTCCCGCACGGTCCTTCTTATTTTTCCCTTTTCCTCTTCGCTGAACCCTTTCTTTCTCAGTTTTTACGAGCGATGATTTTTTTTTTTTTTTTCAGAACTTTTTACTTCCATTCAAAATTGCTGTACGAATGTCCTGGCCCTCAACTTTTCCTCAGCTGCCTTCGAAATATTCAAGCACAAGTTCGTAATAAGGAAACATCGCCATTTCCAAGAATCCTAATGTTTGCTTCCTCATAGAGGAAGCTGCGTGATGGTGAAATTTTTTTTTCCAGTTTTCAATGTCAATGTGCTTAAAATGTCCCAAAACATCGAAAAATCATATCTAGAAAAAATGTCCGTATGCGTGTGTCTGTGTATGTTTTGTCATTGTAGAATTCAAATGTTTATAACTCGAGAACGGTTTGAGTTACAGGGCTCGCGTTTTGCACAGATTTTAATCTACACAAGCTTTTCATTCTCTAAGAATTTTGTTGCAATTGCTAGAAAAATACGAATTCTACGGCATTTTGAAATTTTCAAAAGAAGGGTGTCGACGCTCTAGCTTGCCCAAATTTTAAGATTAATAACTAATTTTTTTAAAATTATAAATAGAGTATCATAATAGGATTTGGACTAATAGGGGATAGTAGGATAATAGGATAATAGTACAATAGGAATAGGATAGGACCATAATAGGATCATAATTGTATTGAATTTGGGTAATATCGGTTGAACAGTTTAAATGTTATGATTTTTCGAATTTTACGAAAATTTGAGTTTTTTGAAAAATCGTCCAACCGCTCTAATTTCTGCAAATTTTGTAAAATATTGTGTACTTCCTCTTTACTTTCTATTATATTACGTACTCGAAGTACTATTTTCCAGTCACAACATAAATTACAGGGACATAGTTTCCACATGCTTATCACAGTCTCCACCGAATCCAATAAGCCCGCGACTCATATAAGCCACAGCTTCAGCCTGTTCATCACATTGACCATCCACTACGTCACAGCCTACTCATAAACACATTGACCTTCGCCAGATTCATGACCTACTCATAAACACATTGACCTTCGTCAGATTGGCGACCTACTCATAAACACATCAACCTCACAAACTCATTAAGACCGGAGCCATATGTGACGTCTATTCGTAGATGTCGACCATCCAGCTAACAGAGCGTTTTATCAAATACTGATAAACTTTTCTTCCTCAACGTGTTCTGCAACTTGTTATTCAGAGGTGACTCGAAAACTAGCAGATTTTCCGAACCCCCAAAGTCAAATAGTCAACAGTGACTCGCAGCGTCCGTTGAGGTTGACAAACTCAATCTCCAATTCCTACGACTTCGTCTAAATGCAAATAACGATCGTGCAACATTAGAAACAAGCACTATATAAAAAATTGTCAACATTCGAAACCAATCCGACCAGCTGAGGGGATGTTTATTCGAGCTCTTCGTGACTTTGAAGAACCAGAGGTGGCTCCTTAATGAAAAAAGTTTGCGTGTAACGAAACAATTTTTCTAGGTTCCGCATCGAATTTTCTGACTTTTATTAATAGCAGGGAAAATTTAATTTGACTCTATGTAAATGTTGATCGATTTTCATCGTAACATTTTTTCCTTTCCTAAAATTTATATCACTGCATCTGTTTCAGTCTCGGTTCTTCAAGAAATTAAATATCGTTGTTTTATGCTAATGTCGAGACCATAAATCTGATAACTTTCTGTTCCTTCTATAAGGAATATTAAATGATAAGAAATAACGTATGCAACCGTATTAATTTATTTTAATAGCCTTCATAATTTACGTTTCAAAAAGATTCTCAATTCAAAAAATGAAAAATTGTTTTTAAATATGGATAAATGTGTAAGGAAAGAACAGAGTGCCAGTTTTCTTGATTTATATCGTTCGACCTTCAGACTCTGCTGTACCGAATTGTATTGAACAAAGTTGGGCGTTGAATTTTCCCAACGAAACAGCGATATCCTCTCGGGAGCTTGAACTTGACGCTATCATTAAAAGTCCAAGACTCTACGAGACTCTAAACGATGTTCATCGAGTATAACGAACGCTGAGGTAAGAGGGAAGGCGTGGGAGAAAGGATGATGCAGTTCTCAAATCTCTCGAACAGAGTGCAAATATACAGAATCGCGAGTAGCATCATTTTTCTCGACCAATTAACGTATTACTATCACAAAACGACTTTATTTAGGATTCTTTCAAAATTTTGTACAAACGTTCTTGGCACCAAAACTAACAGTTTTCTCCTCTGAAAAAAAAAATTTCTGATGTTTAGAATTTGAGATATTTAATTTCCAATTTTTTTTTTCCCATCTAAACGCGTGTAAATTAAAGTCACGTTTCGTTGAAAACTTTGCAAGAAAAAAATAAAAGAAACGCGACTTGAATTTACACGCGTTTAGATGGGAAAACTAAAAAATTGGAATTTAAATATTTCAAATTCTAAACGTCAGAAAATTTTTCTTCAGAGGAAAAAACTGTTCGTTTTGGTGCCGAGAACGTTTTTACAAAATTTTAAAAGAACCCTAAATAAAGTCGTTTTGTGATAGCAATACCTTAACCGTGCAAACGTAGAAACTTGCGTGAGCAAGATTTTTCCATTAAACGAAGCTTCGCTAGGTGACCACGCGAAAAGCCCGTTTCAAGACACTGATTGATTACTGCAAATAACATGAAATGCGTCCAATGACAGCAAATCTCATATCCGCTTGATTACGAGAAAGAAACCATTGCGATCCATTCTCTCTCACACTCAAATTTCCAATGAATAGAGAACGATTCAGGTCACGTATGAAATCTGAAACAAATTGGTTCGCTCCGAGCTTCGACTCCGTTCCAATAAAACATTAATTAACAATTTGTTGCGGTTTGCACTTTAGAGTCTTCGAGATCGTTTTACAAGGAAAAATTTCTGGGCTAGAATTCGTGATATGAATGACGGAAAAGATTCTATTTCTCATCCAGTGAATTATCACGTTAAATTTTATACTCGAAATTCAAAAGACCCTGTTCTCAAATTGAACGTTCACACTGAAAATGAAATTTTGTCAAAAAACGCCTGAAAATTTGAAAATTTTTGTAATTTTGACAGTATTTTTGGTTTCTAACGAAACTGTCAGCAAAATTTACCATTGGAATAACAAAAATTTGCTTTCCGAAGAGACTTTCTAAAAAAATGTCCTGCTGCAATAACAAAATTTGTGTGATTTTTTAAAAAAACATTTATTCGAAGGTATCCAACAAAATATCAATCTTTTCCAACAAAATTTTCTTTTCAGTGCACCAACGGAGAATTGCAAGTTTTGCCAGAGCATCCGTTGTCTTCTTCATTCCTATGAATCTATCCATGTAATCGCGCGAGTCTCCCTCATGTGCACACATGCTCGTACCCAGGGATTGAACAATGCCAGTCTTGGGAAGTCTCTGAGAGAAAAAGCGTTGATACGTGCTTCTCTTCATCCCTCCATCTTTATTCTCGACATACTCTCCACTCTATTCTATCGAGGAACACTCACGTACTTTGATTCCACTTGGTTTATTGATTTTTAAGGGTAAGTACAGGTTTAAGCGTCTTAAACGTGCATATACTTGTTCATCTATAGATATGAAGAGAGAACGACAGACTTTTCCTTGCACCCTTTCTGCATCGTGAATGTTAAAGCACGGCCTATCACTTTTGGCACCATTAGGAACTGAACAATAAAGCTACCAAAACAACCTGATACTCATAAACTCACGAGTATTATTGAAAAGTTTAAGTTAAAAGAAGAAAATCGATTGAGAGATATAAATTCTGAGAGATTTTTCACGAGCAACCGAATGAAGACGACGGGAGTATATTGTAGCAGCAAAGTAAAAGTTGGAGGTGATGAACAGATAGGAAGTTTCGAATATCCAGTCAGAGACTGTCAACGGAAACTCTGCTCCCAACTTGAATTTTACGCGCTTGTTTTTTTTCTTCGCTGCTTCTCCTCAATAATGGATGGACACATTCTTCCGGATCAAGTCTGACTCGTGCCATCTCCCTATGACCCTTAATACTTGTTTCAAAACAACGATGGACGAAAAAAAGTTCAGACAGTCAAAAAAGATACGATCAATTTTATCTTACGAAAAACTTGATAAATCACCCAAGTCTCGTAACACTCTGTCTTTCCATTCACAAAAGAAACGCCATGAAAAAAAATGCTTTAGAAAACCCTCGTGAACATCATCTCGGTTCGAGATCGGAAAGTCTCTTGGCCTTTCTATGGACCAATATACTAAGAGACTTTTGGATAAGATGACACTTGCGATAAATTTCGAGGTGAAACTAAAGTTTCGCATTTCCGGACTTAATTTTATATCATTTGCAAGTTACGCAGTAACTCTATTGGTCCGAACTTTTCTGTAAAAGCTGCTTTTTATTTAAATCATTTTTAAACAGACACAATTACCAGTAAATTTGGCCTCGAGCATCCTCCAAATATCCACAAAGTTCATTACAGCACGTTACGAATGTCTTGATTAAAAATGACAATAACAGAAAAGCAACCTTTAATTGTTTAGTTCTCCTGAACTGGGTCGTACGCAATTTCTTCATTTGAATTTGAAATATTTTTCGGGCTCTGTGATGATAGGAGTTCCCAATCAAATTGATTGAATTTTCATTCCAACAATCTTTATGGTAACATTTCGTATAAAGTTTTATCTGATTGAGGCACGAGAACCTGCGTACGAATGACTACGACGATCCGAGCTAAGAGGAAATACTCTCCCTTCGAAAGAATCACGTGATTGTCTTATTCGGCCATTGAAAAAGTAATAAGTATGTAAAAAAAAATTGATTAGGAAAAGAAAAAAAAAGTTCGTGAGTGAAATCGATTGGGACATGAAAGGCAAAATATTGGGCTGATATACACACTACATATTTATTGAACAATGATGGATCCCCATCCTGATGCTGGCTAATCCGTATCGCGAGGTAATTACTACTCTCATAACGTGAAAATATTACATTTTCTACCCTCCAGCTTCCACCCTTGTGCCATCCATCTGGGCACGTAACGACAGGACTGAAGGGGAAGAATGGATGATAAAAAGACAGCAGTTCGAAAAAGATAGGGAGAGACAGTCTGAAAGGAGGTTGAAAGCTGCTTACCAATGGTTGAATATATCGTGTCCTAGGATCGAAGATTCGAGTGCAAATGTGAATGCAGAATGAAATTCTACGTTGAAAAGTATCTGGACGATTTCTTATCCAACAAACAGGTGATGAGATATTAACAAACAAAGTCGAACCAATCAGCCCTCGTGCTTCATTCCCCCGCCGTACGGCCACTTGGCGTCCCTTTCTCGCACGCTGATTGGACGAAATTCAATCATCAATAACTCCTAATCGGTTGGGTAAACGAAAAAATGGCAAAATATAGTTGGTATGGAATTTTGCTCAGAATCCATGACGTATTAGTGTCAACCGTGATTTCTGAGACACGGCGTATATACTGGATGTATATGCAGCCCCTACCGAGCCTCGTCATCAGCTGGAAACTCTCTCCGTCTCCAGAGTTGGCCCGGCGTTGCACGTCAATCATTCACAGAGTTTTGCCATAGAATTGCAAGCAGATATAGTATGATGTACTACATGTCGTAGTAATGTTACAGGAAATGATGTACCGCGGTGCACGAAAGCACTCTGCTTTCTGATTTGGGAGCCTGGTTGCTGCTACAAAATTAGTGACTATGTGTGTACAACCCCGGCGGGCTAACATCCCAGAGGATCTACTCTTTGTCCACATTCGATTGCATGATGAATGCACCCCACATATACCAAATGATGTTATCAAAGTTTTTGAGCCTCCTGATAAAATTAGCTACCAAAATACAAGAACAGAAGGGATTTAACAACGATTCTGGAACGTGCGACAATTTTTAAAGAATTTCCACATCAGGAAGGCTGCTCCATGGACCTCACACATGATCATTTTTTCCCAGTTATCACATCAAGTGGTTTGGAACCCATAGTAGGAAAAACTTAGGCCGCGTTCTTCTGTCGCAAAGATGCCAACGTACCACTAATTGTGAAGACAATACCTTTCTTTTGTGTGCATAAACGAAGAATTCTGATTAATACTTGGACGGATTTCAGATTCAGTGACCACGTGTCAAATTTTGTTCCAACGATGAATCACACTATAGCTCAATCAGTTAATTTCCCCACGGATATTATGGAATGATTGCATTAACGGAGAGTGCAAGACCGTCATTTCAGAAGGCATCTGTTGAGATCGATGGAGAATAACGATGCGGGAGAATCGCGTGCTTGGCACCAATAGGAGTATTCAGGACAACAATGTGAACTAGCCTGAATGCATCGCTTTCATACAGAATCATTCACAATCCTCAATGGGCATTTCGAAATTCAATCCTCTCCAAACAAATATATGGTGTCCAAGAATCCTTACGCCGGACTTCGGCAGGGTGAACAAAAAGTGAGGTCTTGCGAAGAAAAGTTTGAACTCATTCCTAAATATCGTTGATGAGATATTTATTGATTTCTGAGAGTCCATTCCATGTGCCGCGTGTGAAAATGGGAGAAGCACACGCCGCTGGCTATCCCTGTGAAAACTTTATGAAAAAATACGTATTAGCACCAATAACGAAAAGCATAATGATTCGAATGGCATAATCTTTTGGGATTCCATGAGTTCTGTCAATGATCACCAGTTGATTTCCCAGTGACCACCCCAGACATTTCAGCAATTCATGGAGATCTACCCACTGCTGAACATGGCGTAATGATTTTGCGAATAAATCAGATTAACAGAATAATCAACACATGGCAAGCAAATGAGAGCACATTTCTTCCATCGAAGCTTACACGGGCCTTTATAATTGTTGTAAGAAACAGTGCATCGCGTCCTAGATGACCAACAGGTTTGATTAGTCATCATGAGCAACAGAATCAATCACTAATCATCGGAGAGGAAAAAGCACGTAACTGTAGAATGGATGCAACGATTCCTATTGGTGAATTTTTATTAATAACTTTGAGGCCAGAAGGTATTAATGATTATAACTGACAAGAATACTTGTGAGACTTAGTGGAATCAATGACTAATAGTCTCGGGTAGTGCTCGTTCAGAATTCGTCCATCAGGAAAATTCCTAGAAATTGAATAACTCGCATCAGAAATAAAAAATAGAAGAGGACTCTTCTTCCCAGGAGCTTCACCGTTCCGGAAATCTTGCAGACGGTTTTCCGAGCACCCAGTATTGGAAGAGGATGATATAAGAAAGAGGTATATAAGAGGAATCTCCGAAACACGCAATCGGATTCCGCTGCTAACCCGATTAGTTTCAGCTTTATCAGAAATTTGATTCATTGTCCAGAGAGAAGAATATAACTGTGATGGCATTCCAATGTACAAGAGAATAGAAGCTTGAATTCCTCCGTTTAAAACGGCAGGGGATTCGAACGTGCCGTTATTTTAATTAACTAATATACAACGCAGAAATTGTGTCAATGGTGACTTTCCAATATTGAACAGGTTCGATTTGGACAATTATAGTGATCGAGCGCGGATTTGACATTCTGTTAAAAATTCAATCAACCCCAAAATCTCAGAGCTCTTGAATACGTTTTTTTTTTTTTTTCCTAAAGATGTGTCAACATTTAATCGACCCCACAAAAGTGGAGACTTTGGTCATCATCTCCAACAATTACAACTTGTTTGAAGTGTTTATTGTCGAAAGATCACCAACATTTGTCCTCGTCAGCTTTAACGGTATATTCCGCTAATGGCAATTTTGTATCACAGTCTCGTGAGCTCAGCCCGGCTTTTCTGTGGATGCAGAGGATTAAGCAGTTCCGGCCAACAGCAGAGGAAAATGAGGAAAAGCAGTTGGATTCTATGTTTTCTCTGACGAACGTGAGCCTCTTAAAGCTCGACTAAACACTCCCATGAAAGCAAAACACTCTCAAGCTTCTGACGTATTTCTTTTTCTTTTTTCATTTATTTTTATTTAATTTTGCTTTACCTCCTCTACTTGCTCTCATTTCTCGACTTAAGCTCCTATCACTCCTGCCCTTTTCCAGCTTTTCTATTTACGAAGTGGCACCAACCACACGTTCCTTTTCATCGAATTCTCTAACCTGCAAAGGATTTGGTGATTTAAGTGGGAGAAAAACTATTTCTCAATGCGGTTGAGTCCTTTTCTCACTTCTATAGTTCTCCTGGGCATTGAGCCAGGTCATAGATTCCTGCTTGCCAACCTAATTCAATTATGCTCGGTAATGTTCAAAGTATCCAAATTCTATGGAACGTCTTCGTTGCTAAACGATCTTGAAGTCATTCCCTCACAGATAATCGTTATTTATCGACTTGACTTGTTCATTCTAAGGAATCCTATAGAAATTCTTTCAACAATTTTCACAGCATAAGGTAGAAAAAAAGTTTATTTGAATTCTCTACTCGTTCTGTTTGTTCAAGCGTACAGATTTACCGAGAACTTTGAAACAAGCTTTACATTTACGTAAGAACCAAGCCTTGAACTCGTAGTTTACATATACGAAGCAAACATGTTGAGTACATACTTAACCCTCCAGTCGAGCTGCTCAGACCGTGAATGCTTTCTGCTCATTTAATTTTCCCACAATTAAAAATGTTCTGCATCTTTGCCATTTAAAAATAAATTTGTGTGTGACTTTTTCCTCATTCCAAATTCGTCCAAGGCGTTTTTGCATTTCTCAGTTAAGATTTCGTGCATATGAAGCAAAATGTTGTAATTTATATTAAATCCAAAACTGCAAAATACAATTTTCATGACAATTTCCATTTTCATTGTTCTGTTTCCAGGAACCTTCGTTGAGTAACTATCGCTTCTTTATTTACTGACTAGCAAGCAACAGGAAAGGAGTTCACAGGGTTTGACACTATCTTCTCATTCCCCTCCTTCCTCTGGATACGAGAGTGCACCCCCTATGGGATCTGCACTTTTCAGATGGAGGAAGGATGGAAAAGGGTCGAGGATGAGGCACGAGTAAATGAATGTATGAAATAAAGAGACTGAGAGCGATAGAAGACGAAAATTCATCGTTCGCTTGCACGACGTCATACATAGACGGTTATCGAACAACTTTATCCAAAACTGGACCAACACGAGAACAAAATTAAATTAAACGAACAGGTGCACGTTGGATAGTTAAAAAAAAATCAAATTTGTCGTACAGTCCACAAATTTATTTAAAAGATCGTTAATCTAAAATTTTCGTCACGTGGGAATTGTTACTCGACAGTTCATCTTCGTTCAGCTTCAAACTTGAACATTTCGCGACAATATAATCACTCCTCAAATGTTCATCGTACATCAGGCATTATAGCTTGAAGCTTGGACAAATAATTTCTAACGGCGTTTTCAGCGTTTGGTCCCATCTGCTTAATCAGCCATTTGGTGGTGCTCGGACATACGATCACGACTGCTATCAAACTGATCAACAGAGGAGCTAAAAGTGACCAAACGACCTGGAAATCAATTGAACTGTAAGACATTAATAAAAATTATTAGAGCAATGAGTGCTTTATTTTCACAATGGTTTTGTAAGTTTAACGTATTACTATCACAAAACGACTTTATTTAGGATTCTTTCAAAATTTTGTATCTTGGCACCAAAACTAACAGTTTTCTCCTATGAAGAAAAATTTTCTGACGTTTAGAATTCGAGATATTTCATTTCCCATTTTTTTATTTTTCCCATCTAAACGCATGTAAATTGAAGTCACATTTCGTTAAAAAGTTGCAAAAAAAAAAACAAAAGAAACGCGACTTCAATTTACATGCGTTTAGATGGGAAAAATAAAAAATTGAAAATTAAATATCTCGAATTCTAAACGTCAGCAAATTTTTCTTCAGAGGAGAAAACTGTTAATTTTGGTGCCAAAAACGTTTATACAAAATTTTGAATACTAGGTGAATCGTTGGAATACATATTTTTCATTTTTCTAATTAAATGTGAACGTTGGTTACATTATTTACACGTAGAAAATTTCAATTTTTGTAAATTATTTTTTTAGCATTTTTTGAAAATGTCATTTATGTTAGTTCTCAAGCATGATCAGTGGTATGACTAGTGAGAAGCGACAGGACTACCTTTAATAAAAACCACGAGAGTAAAATGAATAATACTGACAAATTATTTTGAAAGATTATCCTCGAATTTCTGAGGTTAATGATTTCCCATGTATTTTTGAAGAGATTTTTTCAACCAATTAATGAGAGGAAATATTCTTACGTGCGATATCCAGCAAACGACCATCCAACCAAGTAAAACTGTTCCAGCGGTATTAAGGTAAGGAGCATATTCAGGCCGAAGTACTGAACACAACCAGGGCACTTTATCCCCAAGATCTGACAACATAATTTCCATCTGTCGTGCAAATTTATCCCATCAAAAAACCATGATACTTTGCTTTGCTTTTTTTCATTCATTTTTCGTAAACTTCTGTTCAGTATCAAATGTAAAGAAAATACACCGGCTGGAGCTCACGATAAAAGCGCACACCATTTTCTCAATCCCTCATCGATATATTCATATCGTTTTAAAAATATCAATATTTCTCTCTTTTCAAACATCTCTCAAGAATTATTCATGAGAATCTATAACTTACGTCCATCCTGGAATTTCCTAGTCAGTAGGAAATTTATTTTATTCGAACCAATGACTAAAATATCTCTCTGTATTATTTTCTTGGACAAGATTGTTATGTTACTAGAATTTTTATGACGTTTTCTCTCTTTCTCTCTCTCTCTCTCTCTCTCTCTCTTTCTCTTCAATTTTTATCGATCTCATGAACATAGCTCGAAGCACGAAATAAAAGATGTATCAACTTCTGCCAGACAGAGTTGTCGCATTCAAAAAAACTAATATTATGCAAAGAAAATTACATTTTTAAAGTCACGCTATTGATTGGTGTATTAAGGTATTACTATCACAAAACGACTTTATTTAGGGTTCTTTTAAAATGTTGTATAAACGTTCGTGGCACCAAAACTAACAGTTTTCTCCTGTGAAGAAAAATTTTCTGACGTTTAGAATTTGAGATATTTAATTTCCAATTTGTTATTTTGCCCATCTAAACGCGTCTAAATTGAAGTCGCATTTCGTTAAAAACGTTGCAAGAAAAAAACAAAAAAAACGCGACTTGAATTTACACGTAGATGGGAAAAATAAAAAATGGGAAATTAAATATCTCGAATTCTAAACGTCAGAAAATTTTTCTTCAGAGGAGAAAGCTGTTAGTTTTGGTGCCAAGAACGTTTGTACAAAATTTTGAGAGAATCCTAAATAAAGTCGTTTTGTGATAGTAATACGTTGATAGAAAAATTAATTAGTTTTTTTTTTTCAACGACGAAGAATTTTCGTATTTGTTTCTCTTGATTTTGGATAGCATCGAGCAATAAAAATCGTTCGGTGGTCCGAATGGCTCGGAGCAATTTATCTGCAGGCATGAAATTCATACTGTGGCCTTGCAGAAATCCAATTTTGTTATTTCCTTCTGATTTCTTCGATGTTCCCTGCGGAGAAGCTCTGGGTATTGCTCAGTGCTATCTTTCCTTACATCGATGCAATTTTTCGAGACATATATGCACTCGTGTATAGTAGTTTGCTATCAACAACGAGAATCGGCGAACCATATTTTTTTCTTGATTCCCTAAGGACGTGAAAACCAGACGAGCACGAAGACAAAAATAAATGATTGGCTTCAGTCTCAGGAAAAAACATGATCCGAGAAAAAGGTTGAATAAAACAAAAATAATAAAAAAAAAAAATACAAATGCATTGGAGCAACTTGCAACGAAATGCAAATAAAAACTGCCATGAAGTTGAGTCAACAAATGGATGACGATGCAACCTATAATATGTGCTAAACCCTAGGACCCTACACTATGTGTTTTAAAACAAATTCCCTACACTGGGGTTACGGGCACCCCAGCACTTTGAATCGATGCAGTTGACTCGCTGTTTGTTGTAGAGAGCTTTGTTTTTTTTTTATTTATTTGATCGTTCGAATTCTGAAACTAAAATGAAAAATTGAGAAAAGTGTAATATTCATTTTTCACGGTGAAAAATGAAATTAAAAAAAAAAAATCAAAAACATAATCTTCGAATTTTTCACTATTTAGTGGGGATTTGGGGAACCCCTGAGTAGGGTCCTAGGGTTAATTCCGGAAAAAAGTTCATGCATCGAAAGCAATGGGATTCGGAAGGTTCTACGTTTTGATAGAATTTCCATGCGGTTCGAATGTGGGAACGCGAAACTGCACAAACTGAACGACGCTCGCAGCTTCGCTTCGTCGGTTTTTCTTTGTTTAATTCCATCTGCTAACTGTATATATCGAATTTTCCGGAGGTAGTTTTCCGGAGGTTCCTGTTTATCAAATTTCGTTCGTGGTGAATTTTCCTTACCCTGGCAACCTGCCAATCATGCTGAGTGGTGAAATACGTTTTTTCGTCGAGGATGAATCGAGTTGATTTCCAAATTAGTACGCAATGTAATTGTATTTTTTTAATTAAATTTTCACATGAAATATATTTCGAAAAAAAATTGTTATTAATTAAGGGCTTACATAGACCCAAAGGTGAGAGAAGCAGAGTTGGTCCCAATCATTTTTCGATACACCACTCTCATCCACGTTTCGATATATAGAGTTTTTAAGAAAAATGATTTTTTTTTCTTCTAATTAGCCGGTGATTCAATTCGTCGTTTGGGTTTTTTCGAGCGACTCGCATGGATCGGCTTATCCGTGTAAACCGTCGATGACGAATCGTCCGATTGCAAATATCTTTCGAGAATTTCTTCGATCTCTTCGTCTTTCGTTCCTTGTAAATAAAATTGTCATGTTTTTTTTTTTTAATTATAAATGATTTTACTGAGAATTGAATCAAAATGCTTAATAAATTATGGGAAAAAATGATGCTCTGTGCACACCTGCGGATTCAGAATTTACGTCGAATACTTCGGATGGTGACCGAGAGAGTTGAACATCGATTTTTCCAGGCGTCGACGATTTCCCTGGTTCACTAACGTCTGGATTCTCCATTATATTCAAAACATTGTTTCCACCAACTGCGACAATATTGCCGAGGGCTTGGTCGAAGTATTGAGAAATGGTCTGGCCGATTTCAGCCTCGAAATTATTTTTAGCATACGGAACTCGAACAGGAACAATACCGATCATAATTTCGTCTGTACGTTCGGGTAAATCCTTAATGTCAAATGGACGGATCGAGCACATCTCCCGCAAGACATTCGAGATTCTTTGGAGGCTCAAAATATTGAAGAACTGTGCCCAAGACCCAAGAATTCGAGATTAACTGAGCAAGGGCTCGGTACTGCCCTGCCCTTTAAATTTGTATTTTTAATTCTTAAGAAAATGGATCAGTCTCTCCGGACAAGCATGAACTTCTAAAAGTACAATTATTCGAAACTGTAAAAAAACGAAAAAACATTTCTGCCGGCCCGCAGGAAAATTTAAGGAACAGTGAGCCAAAAATGCCACTTTCAGGGTGTGCAGCTCATACCGACTGATCCATAGTCTAAAGACCATTTTAATTAATTTCATTCGACCGGAAAGAACGGTTGATTATTTTTTGGGCTTACTAAAATTAATTTAAGGGACTGTCGCAACATAAATATAAAAACAGGTGAAATAAGGATGATAATCAGTTCCATTAATTTAGAGAGTGCAGCCAGACCCATGAGAACTCCAGTGATTGACAAAAGCATCATGAACTGGAGTCCACCGCACAAAATCTGTAATTAATAACGTAAATTTGTTAATTTGTAAACGAATATAAATGCATGGTAAACGTCTGTTTATCTTTATGGTTGCCTATGGCCATGGGAGGTTATCTACTTCGTTAGAGCGACAGGAATAGTGGGAAATTAAATCATTCTCTCGGGGAGTCTGATGGAGGAACACGAGGATCCATCCTCGGGCATGCATGCATGCATGCCTGAGTTCAGTGGAGGGTGGTGACTCGCATGGATTGGCCATAGCGAACTTGGGCACTTGTAACAACTCCTGCAAACTTACACACATAAATGCCATTTTGAATTAAAGTTGATTCGACCTTCAGAACGAATAAGCCTCGAGTCTTGATATGCACAAAAAAAAAATAACTCTATTTTTGTCAAATTTCTCACATCGCGGTCTTGTTCCTCCACGCCTAATTTTAGGGAGTTTCAACCTCAAATTTTGACCGAGTTTACAGACCTTCGTCTGTCAACTGCGAAAAACAATCTTTGGAAAAAAAAACACGCAAAATAATACGAGAAACGAATATTTCTTCAGTTTTCTCAAATTTGTTTCAAAATTCATTTACATTATCTCGATTATACAAAATTTTGATTTCGATCATAAAACATATATT
Source organism: Hyposoter dolosus (assembly GCA_963921915.1). Classification (NCBI taxonomy): domain Eukaryota; kingdom Metazoa; phylum Arthropoda; class Insecta; order Hymenoptera; family Ichneumonidae; genus Hyposoter; species Hyposoter dolosus. Next base: position 14,371,599 of record OY998136.1, on the reverse strand, counting down.
AGCTTTTGAAAAATCTGGCTCAGACGAACGTACATAAAAATTTCTTATTGGTGGGCGATAAAGTAAATTTACAATTTATCGACAGTTGAATGTGCAACATTGCGAGAAGTATTCTGGTCGATGAGAAACGAATATACCTGCCGATAGTAATTCGATAAATTTCGAGTTTTCGTTGAGTTTATACATCGACCAGCAGGAATCTTTTCATTGCTGACGAGCTGATAAGGTCGACCCCCCTGACACTGGCCTGTTTTCTCTATACGATCGTCTCGGAGTTTGAAGTTCTTGAAATCACCACCAGCAGCGCTGACTGTTCTGTGTGAATCTTCAATATTCCGAATACGCGTCTATTCCTTACGTTTCGATACAAACATGCCTTCTTCTTCTTCTTCATCTTTCCTTTTGGCTAGTGTCCCGTCTAAGTTTTTGACGTATGACTAGCCTGGCCACTGGAGTGACTCCGCTTCGGCCAATGTTCGATGCTATTAGTTGGTAGTGTCAACGAATTCAGTCGATTTCCTGGTCTTGCTTTACATTTGGTGTTTCAGGTTATGTTGGATTGTGTTTATGTTACGTTTGATTTTATTAGTTGATTTGGTGATAGCTTGTATTTATTTCCTCATTTGGATTAATTTTTTATTTTCAGTTTCCTTTATTTACTGTTGTTATTGTTAACTTTTATTTTTATTTTTTAAAGTTTATTCTTATTTTATTTTTTTTTAATTTTTATTCATTTTATTATTTTAATTGTATTGCTAATGTTAATTTGTGTGTCTTGATGAGTAAGACTAAATAAAGAAAGGAGGTGATGAGTAGATCAAGTTTATGTTTTCTTTTATATTTTCCACAAATCTTATTATTCGGATTTCGGATTGAGAGAAGGAGAGGCTCCGGACTTTAAATGGAGGCCACTCTTTTAGTTTTATCAGTTCGCTCTGTAGTTTTTCTGAGTGCTCTTTATTCAATTCGTATTCCCAGAAGACGTGATTTATGCTTTGCTCTGGGAATCCACATGGACACTCCTTGGAGTCAACTAGGCCTATCCTATATAGGTGATTATTAATCCCTATGTGTCCTGTTCGGAGTCTGTTTATAAACGTAATTGATTTACGTTCGAGAGTCAAGTCTTTCCACCAAGGGGCATTCACGTTGGGATTCCTGTACTTGTAGTATAGGGTTCCTTTATTTTCAAACGTGTTTTTCAAAATAGCTATTTCCTCTGTCATTACATTTTTTAGTATTTCTTTGACCATTATGTGCGACGAGTTAAATTGATATCTCTATCTATTCCATTTTCTATAGCCGCTTTGGCTAAGTCGTCGACTATTTCGTTGCCTCTAATACCTCTGTGCGAAGGAATCCACAAAAATTCCACCTTTCTTTTAGTCAGTGCGATACGAAACGAAATAGATTTTATTTCCACTATTAAAGGATGCGCCTTGGCATTAATTTCTGTATATTCTAAAGCTGTTATTACGCTAAGAGAGTCTGAGATAATTAGGATGTTCTTGTTAATTACTCTAAGTTTCATGAATTTCAGTGCTTCTAAAATGGCACTCGCTTCTGCTTCAAATATTGTGGCTAATTTCGAAGTCCCGAATAGTGAGCGTGCTTCTAACTGGGGAATGAAGAAAGCGAAGCCCACATGATTTGCTCCTTTCGTTTTGGATCCGTTGGTGTAAATCAGAGTCCAATGATTTTTAAAATTTTGGTTGTATTTTTCTATTAGCTCCTTTTCAAATACTTAATTCTCTTGGTTATTTTTGAGGGTATTTATTTTCTTGCCGGTTTCGGTGTAAACGTCGACGGGGGTCAGTTGAGCTACTATTGGAGTATTGAAGCATCGTATTAGTTCATTTCTTTTTATTTTTTCTAGATGGGTTTTATACCTGGACCAGATATTGTAAATCGCGAATCTGCGGCATTCCACTGGAACTCTGCCTCCCGTCGCTAGAGTTTCCAAATTTGGAGTTTTGGGATTAATGGGTGACCTTGGAATGATTGAGCTTTTGCCAGATACCTTACGGTCAAAAGTTGGGCTCTATACCACATCGTTTGTTCCTTTGCAAGGTCCAACAAGGTGTTTGTGGGGGTGGATCGGAAGCAACCTAAGATGATGCGAAGTGCAGCGAATTGTACAGTGTTTATGGATTTGAAGTAATTAGACGGGGCTGAACTGGAACAAGAGGTTGTCCATTCCAGTCTAGCTCTAATTAAACCTTTGTTAATTATTAGGAGAGTGGAAGGATGCGCTCCCTATGATTTTTTTGCCAAGATTTTAATTAAGTTCACCTTTTGCGCTTTGTTTTTTATATCCGTGATAAAAGCTTTCCAATTCAGTCTGTGGTCCATTGTTACTCCTAAGAAGTTTGCACACTTGTTATTAGGGATTGTGATCCCATTTATGGTTATAAATTTGTTATCTAGCTGGGCGTTCTTTTTTGAAAAAATTATGAGCTTACTTTTGGCTGGGTTTATGCTTAAACCTATGTCGTTCAACCATGAAGAGAGCGTAGTGGTGCTTCTTTCTATTTTTTGTAAGCCCGATTCAATATTTTTTTCTCGTAGGTACTATATGATGTCATCCGCGTATTGTAACGAGGAGCAATCTGGACCTATGTGATCATTTATCTTCCTGAGATAAATGTTGAAGAGGATGGGACTTAATACCGAGCCCTGAGGAAGGCCTCTGTCAAGGGTTCTCGTTGCGATTTCTGTGCCGTTAGCAAAGAATCGAGCTTCTCTTCGAGTTATCAATGTTGCTATAAGTCTTCCGAACAAAATTCGGAATTCTCAATTCGTTCAAGTTGTCAATTAATATTCTCGGAAGGATATTGTCATAAGCTCCTTCTAAATCGAGAAATAGAGCGATTGTGTTCTCTTTCCTTACGAACGAGTTTATTATGTCCGTGGTCAAAATATTGATGTTATCAGTGCAGGAACGTTGCTTCTTAAAGCCATATTGGGAGTTAGGAATTATTAAGTCTGTTTCGAGGAAGAACTCTAATCTAGTTTTGATCACTCTCTCAAAAATTTTCATATAACATGATGCGAGGGAGATCGGTCTATATCCCCCCTTAGGTTTTGGAATTATGCAAATATCATATTTATTCCATTCCGGAGGAATTAACCCATCAGCGCCCAGAGGACGCAATTTTGACATGCGAGTTTAAGCTGTTGCCATCTGATGAATTCGAACAGAAAAAAATCGGGAGAAACTGTTCCCTATGTTTTCGAGTGTGCTCTTTCGAATGGTGATGGTTAAAATTGCGTCAAACAAAATTAGACTATAGAAAAATCGAGAATACGCCAAAAAGACGTGACTTTTCGACAACATTTTTTTTTTAATTGACTTTCCGTTCCCTGTTGATTTTTTTTCATGCCTGAAACCAATTAATATCGCGACCTCGATGTCTGAACTAAAAATTCATGGGGTTTTATTCATTTTTTTTATGTTTTGGTGAGCCAAAATGGCGACCTGAATGAAATTTTTTGTCCCGAAACTTGATGAATTTTTTTCTCAAAAACTATAGACTCAAGCGAAAGTTGTTTGGGGAGAAAAATATCTTGAAATTAGTCAAAGAACACCCTCAATTTTTTTCAATAGGTTCTGATGAAATTTTAGATTTTTGAACAAGTTACATAACTGAAATTTCGATAAAAGTCGTCAAAATATCTGAAAAATTTCGATAGCGTTCTTTGACTAACCCTATCATTAATGATATGGTTTGTTTGGGTAACCCGATATATGATAGTTTGTTTAACTGACACCCTATCATTAATGATAGGGTTAGTCAAAGATTTTCGGCAACGTCTACCTCCACGCAGTGAAAATCGGGCAAAATTTGGAAATGGCTAAAGACGTTTCGTAGTTTCAGACTTTTCGACAACGTTTATCGAAATTTCAGTTTTGTAACTTGTTCAAAAATCTAAAATTTCATCAGAACCTATTGAAAAAAATTGAGGGTGTTCTTTGACTAATTTCAAGATATTTTTCTTCCCAAACAACTTTCGCTCGAGTCTATAGTTTTTGAGAACAAAATTCATCAAGTTTCGGGACAAAAAATTTCATTCAGGCCGCCATTTTGGCTCACCAAAACATAAAAAAAATAAATAAAACCCCATGAATTTTTAGTTCAGACATCGAGGTCGCGATGTTTATTGGTTTTGGGCATGAAAAAAAATCGATAGGGAACGGAAAGTCATTTTTAAAAAAATGTCGTCGAAAAATCACGTCTCTTTGGCGTATTTTCGATTTTTCTATAGTCTAATTTTATCTGACGCAATTTTAACAATCACCATTCGAAAGAGCACACTCGAAAACATAGGGAACGGTTTCTCCCGATTTTTTTTTGTTCGAATTCATCAGATGGCAACAGCTCAAACTCGCATGTCAAAATTGCGTCCTCTGGGCGCTAATGGGTTAATCCGTTGTACATTATTTTGTTGAACAAAATTCTGAGGAATTCTACAACGTTGCTCGGAAGAGCTTTGATTGTATCGTTGCCTATAAGATCATTGCCAGCTGCTGAGCGGTTTTTCAAGTTCTTTATTATTTCTTGAAGCTCTTTAAAAGAGCACGGATGCCAGATCCCTTTAACAATGTTCTCGTTGTTTCTTATCCTTATTGTGGGTGGCATATATGCCGAGGGGGGGGGGGGGCTATTTTGTTTATTAAATTGTCCATTTCTATCTCTTTACTTTTAGCTTGTTCTGTTGTTAACTGTTGAATGTTATTATTGTTCCCGCTGAACATCTGGACAGTTTCCCAGACTTTTTTTGTCGGGGTATCTACACTGATCGTGGACGCGAATTTTTTGAATGACTTTTTAAATTTGTTTGAGTGACCTTTTTGTGTTTTTGTCCTCTTGAATCTATGATTCCAGATTGTCCCTACTCGGGCTAAGCCTATATTTTTTAAAAGCTTTCCTGCGCTTTTCTGTTGCCCTAGTGCATTCTAGATTCCACCATGTTTTGGGCGTATATTTTGTTTTTATATTTGATCGATCGTTGCGTTTCGCACCGGTTTCTAACAATTTTTGTTTAATTTTGAAGCAGAGGTCGGAATATTTTGAAAGCAAATTTTGATTAGTTGTATTTGTTGGGATTTCTGTTATTTCTAATTTTTTTTTTTAAGCTTTCCCAGTCCACTTTTTTCGAGCAGATTGTGGGCCTGACGTTTATTATTGTTTTTTCCTGACCATAGATTTGGAATTCGATCACCATGTGGTCGCTGCCAAGATTTTCCACAGAAACTTTCCATTTGGTGTAGATGGCTATATTTGCGCTTACTAACGTGAGATCGAGAACGTCCCCAGATGTGTTTCGGTGCAGTTAAGTGGGAGAACAATCATTTACACACATAAGATTAGTATGGGAGAGTGCATTTATTAGGGATTTACCATTGTAATTTCCGTTTTTACTTCCCCATGTCGGAGATTTAGCATTAAAGTCTCCTCCGAGGACGAAACTGTTACAATCATTTGTGGATAGGATATTATTCAGGAAGGAGTTCGATCCCGTGGAGTTTATATTTACATTTGGAGATTTGTAGACACTTACAATTAACATATTTTCTTTATCTTTTTATTTTAGTGCTATAGCTATTGCTTCGATTCGTTTTTGAATCCATGGAAAATTATGTAACGGGATGACATTGTAGGGAATATTTTTCCTCACCGCTATGGCTACCACGCCTTCCGTAGTTACTCCGATTCGGTCCCTTCTGACCAGGTCCAAACCTCGTATTTTAAAGGGGTGCTCTGGTTGTAACCATGTCTCCGAGAGGAGCAGTATGTCGTTTTTTTCTGTAAGTTGAGGTAATTCGTATGATTTGCCTCTAATCCCTCTGCAATTCCACTGAGCGAATCTGATTTCCTCGTTGTTCACAAGGAGAGCAAATGAGAATTTTTAGGTTATACCCGATGAATTCTCAGATGGTTCTTGTTTTACTTTTGTTTTTATTTTTTTTTTAAATATTTTAATCTCTTTGGAATCGCGGGAGAGTATTGAGGGTTATCTTCAATTTTCGACTCCATGTTTGGAGTGTTCTTTTCTGTTGTTTTGCTCTCTTTGGGGTTTTTCGTTGAAATTTTGTCTCTCGCAGCCATGGTTACAACTTTCGCTTGACTCTTGTTTGGATAGATTTTTTGGGTTTACGGCTACTGTGTCTATGTTATTATTAGTGTTCTCCTCATGTTTATCCTTGATTAACATGCGTCTTTCGTCCACCTCTGGAAACCATATCCTCATGGACTCTCTACGTGGGATCTCAGGGGACGGTTCGACAGAGAAGGCAGGTGGTAGGGCTTGGACTGCGTGCTTCGTTGGAGTTCCCCTTTGCTCACCTGAAACATTAATTTTTTCTTGGTTATTAACCATTCCAAACCTTCGAGGATTTCTGTCTCCGAGAGGGATGAGTCTACATCTCTAACTATTCCAGTCCTAGATATTTTATAGTCTGGGATGTATGCCCGCCACGAAGCTGGAAGGCACATTTCTTGCTCGTCTACCAGTTTGTTCGTACCTTGGAAAGTTTTTAATTTTACCTCGACTAAATTTCTACCTTTTCTTTTAATTTCTGAAATTTTTTCGCTAAAATTTTTCAATTTCTTGCCAATAATCATTGGGTGGACCAATCCAACTCCTCTTGGCTCTGGGATAGTTTTACTAGACTGCGGGTCGTTCTCTTTTCCACTATCGCCTTCTGGGACACGATACTCTATAGTTCGCGATATTAAAACAATAAAGGGCTCTACTATTGTTGGTGAGTATCTATTTTTCCTCTCTTCAAAGTCCCGGAGCACATTCCTTCTCCTTTTTGCCCCTGGTTCTTCTGGGCCTAGTTCGGAAGGGGCCCCGCTCGTTACCTGTGCAATTCCGTGAGAGTTGTTCTCGCGCACCTCCTTTCTTTTCCTATTCATAGTTGCTTTGCAAAATGTCGGTTCTTGCGAGCCATAGATTATCTCGTTAATGGAGTCTGCATCCATTTTTTCGCCTAGTGCTAAGTTTTCGGTGCCTGCTGGCTTATTGTCGCTGTTAATTTGGATGTGATTTTTTTCCACCATAGTGGCTTCGTCGTTTATTGTGAGTGCGTGCCATCTATATTTCTGCTTCCAGTGACTTAGATTTCGGAGTCTATATTTATATATACGTACATATGCACCTGTTTTCGTAATAATAAAAATAATGTTAACTTTTGGTTTATTTTTCGTTATATTTGATTTGATTTTATTTTGTGTTTTATTTTTCTATATTTTTTTTATTTTTATAAAATTTCGGTAGCTTTCCTGGATTTTTCCTTACAGTTATCGCCTCTTGTGAAAACCATCTTCAGCTGGCCATGCTGTTGTTACGTCCTAGCCCTCACGCTAGGCCCCCCAAAATTTTTTTTTCATTAAATGTGTACCATCGGTAGGTACGCTAACTAGCAAACATCATCATTTGTCGATAGTAATTACATACGTACCAATTAGAATAGAATTTGGCATACATTCTAATCCGAATCCTACATATTCCTCTATATATTACATAAGACAGAGTGCAACGGAAACCCTTACAATGCACCCGTTGTATTTAAAAGTAACACGTGCGCTCCAGCGTACCCGACTTTCCGTCACCAAACACCCTTCAGCTGTACCCTAAAGAAAATCTTGAAAACACATAAAATTTAAGATAAATGTTTTCCTTTACATCGTCTCTAATATTATTTTCTCTGAAAAACTGTTAAAATTCGATATCTCAAATCAAGCACATCCGAAAATATTCCCATACGCCTAAAGTCGTAAAACTCGCTCTCCTACAGTCAATATGTGCACGTGCAATCACTTGCATCTAGAGCAATCTCGCCCTTTTTCTCGGAAGTCTAGACGACAGTCTAATTTTAATGACATTTTCTCCAATCAAAATTCTATCTTTTCCTAACGTCTAAATGCTAAATGACTTTTCTTCCAATCATATTTCCAGAAAAATCCTCGCTTTCAATGCAAGCCAATCACAAATAAACGACACCAAAAATAACGACCATGACACCATGACCCTTCCATGACATCCTATCCCCAGAAAATCTAGCTACTCTGAGCTCGAGACAGAACAAAAGAAAATTACTTTAGTTAGTTAGCATCGAGAGCCAGAGTGATCAACTTCGTCTACTAAATCTTAAATCTGCGGCAATGAATAATTGCACGCAAAACTTAGAACTAAATCGACTCTTGTAAAAATCTAAATCGTAAATATTAACCATTGTTAATAATAGCTAACTCAAAAATATCATTCAACATCAAAAAGTGTAACAAAACTCAGTGTAAATCCAAGTGTCAAATTCCATCAACAAGAATAAATAGACATTTATTATTTTGTTTTAATAATAAAAGAAGTGTCCGTCCTTTATTCAAAAGGGGTCTACGAGGCTCCTGTGGTCAAGAACCCTCTCAAACCTCATCTACCGAAGGTAAATAGTATCAATATAGTAAACGTCAAACGGGGAAACGCAGAGATCAGTACAAGAATTCTCAAACCATCGATCGAACAGATTTCTTCATCTTGGTAAAATCCTCGGCTCTGCGAACCCCCTTGATCCCAACTCTCGGGACGTACCACTGTCTCGGCGTGGCGCCTGCTATTCGTTGTTCACTCAAGTTTTGGAGTATTTTTTCCCAGATTTCCACTTTAATATATAAACACTCTTACTTCAGAAAACTTGTGCTATCGTGTTGAGTTATATTTTGTAATTAAATGCATGTGATTGCATAATTATTTGACGATTTGAAATTTGAAATTTTTAGTGAACACTTGTCGGCTTGCCATCTTCCAGGCTTCTCCAGCTCTCCGGGCGCCATTCCCTACAAACATGCCGAGTACCTATTTCCCAAATAATCCATGCAACTTAAAATATTTTCATTTGTTGAAAGACTTGAAACATTTAAAATTGATAAAATGCTAAACTGAACATTTAAAATGATAATTCAAATTATTATGGGCACGAATGATGGTTTTCATAGGTTATCTTCAACACTTTTATACTTTTCTGGTTTCATATTGATTTTACAAAAAGTTATGTACAATATTTTTATTATTATTTTATTTCGTATTTATCGAACAACAAATTATCTACGATGGCCTTTGATTCGTGTATAATATTCGAGGGTGGCGTAGGTGTAATATGTATATATATGAAGTTCTCACAGAACAGCTAGCGCCACGGTGCGGCAAGCACATTCCGCGATGGTCGAATGAAAGGAAAGAGCTCGGTTGATAAGATTCTCATTATTCGGCAAAAATACATATTTCTTTATTTCTCAACGTTGCTACATATTTATATGTACATTCTGTTACTACAAACTATGTACATAATGAAAATTATTTATATTTGTTGATATTATTGAAATCTACAACGAAAATAATAATCGTCCACAGATTTGTACACGAGTTTACAAGGCTTTCGAAGATAAGGCTTTCGAAGATAACAACGAAAAAGTCTCGCCAATTTAATCTCTCCCAACTAAGGCCTTTTTCTTTCTACGATAATATCTGATAACACGTTGGCTTTTACTCTCTCATCTCTGCACGTTTTTCTTTCCCAGTTAGTGTGGTCCCAGGTATAATTAAAAATTATCCGACATAATGAGAGGAGAAAGAGTCTTGTGGAAGAATTTGGCGAAATAGAAATTTCTTCCGAACTCTTTTCCTACTGTTCCTTAAATTCTCGTCTCGAAAAATATATTCATAGAGACTTTCCGACCTGCGGAAAATCGTTCAAACACTTTTTTTCCTTTTTCATGGATAAAGATAAAGTTTTCGCCATTTTTACCTCCACGAAATGTCTCAATAAGTAATAGGACAATATTTTTGTACATGAGATAGAAAAATACGACGATAATGTACACAACTCTACATGAATATTTGTTTTTTTTCGTAAATTCTCAAATATTCATTCATATTAAGGAGGTTGGCTACATACGACAATATGATAAGTATTTAATAAAATTTGGTGATGACATTCTTTAGCATCAATTACGATGACACAATATTTTTCAAATTTTTCGTCTACATAGTGAATAGTTGTCGAATAATTGGAGTTTACAATGTGCAAAAGATATATCTATATATATCTGAATCGTATGCTTATGCATGTAAACTCTAGTGTTGAATCACTCGAAAAAAAAATCTTAAAAAATTTGTATATTCATATTTAATACTAATGAATATATACTCACCAAATTTCATTAAATTCTAATCATTTCGAATTTTCCTATGTTTTTAACGTGGCAACATTGTTGTACGTAGCCACCCTCCTTAATCTGCTTTTTTTTCTTCGTTCTTTTCGTACTAAATATAAATATTTATATTTTTCATAATATCCACTTGTAGCCTCAATTAACACATTTCCATTATTTTTCCTCGCTACATCGTAACGCACGATATTACGTTCTTATACATTTAAAGATGTACTGCTATTATTATTATTTACTATCACTATTATTATTATTATTATTATTATTATTATTCGTTGAATTAACTTTCGTCACGTGAAATATCGCCACTTTTTCGTTTCGATCTCTCAACCCCTTAAAGTATACAGTGTGGTAACATAAAAGCCACAGTGGGTTCGAACTACCCAATGATGTTCAAGCTGCTCTCATGACTTTTGAGGCTCGAAAAAATTGGGTATAATTTGTGTTTATAATTTTTAAGGATTTCGTGCCGTCATCAACGTTGCCGAAAGTTTATGCTCTCCGGAGACCGAGTCGTCGTATAATTTCGTACGATTTCAAAAAATTGATATACTTTTTGAGGAATTCAAAAATTTGTGATCTCCTGTGATCACGTGTCACAATTGATGTTTTTTTTTTTTTTTGCAGAGTCTTGCAGTTTAAAACTTTGTCCAGGGTCTCTCAGACACCGTGTATACTTCAAGGGTTAACAATAAAATTTATGACTCGCTTTGGAATCACTCTCGGATCATAAATACCACGACGAGCCACTCAACAGGAAAATCGAAAAATATTAATCTCTCTTTTATTCTCCATGTCCAACTTTGAGCTCACCGTCGATCTCAAATATCCGATTCTTTCTTTTGGCACTCGTGGTTAATCACATGATATATCGCAGGCCGAATACACTCCCCTTTCTCATTCCCCTGACCAGTACCATTATATTTCTTCGTTAGATATTCGAACCTTTGAAAATTCTTTATCGTTTCAGCTGCGGAGAAAAAGGGGAAAAAATTCTTCAATTTTTGATCAATAAGAGCGACAGAAGGAAAAGCATTTTAAAAGGAATGAAGGAAATTTTCAGAATAATCAAATTCGATCCCAAATGCCTTCATTCCTTCAGACATTAACGATGATAATTTGATAATTCGAATATCAATAAGTTCGAAATAATGTAACAAAAAAAATCCCTGGCCTCACAGTGTGGATAGACTTTGAAAGTTTCTCAAAAGAAAATGCAAATTTCCGAATGAAATGTAATCAGAATTTTTTCTTTTTTTGTAGGAATGTTGAAATTTCTTCTTTTCGATTATAATCGCAATAAATTTTTTCTTGCAAAATGATTATTATAACTATGATAATTATTATCGTTTTTTTTTGGTGATTGCGTTGTTGCTTCGACTCGATATGTTAATTTTTTGTTTTTCTAAATTCTCGACCAGCAGGTACTCGTCAAGTTATAAAAATAATGAAAAAAATATTTGGTTGTGAAAATAGCGATGAAATGGAGATCCATTTGGCACTTTGAACGAAATGAATAATCAGCTTGAGGAATTGTGTTGAATTGAGAAAATTGAGACACGCTTGTGCCAAGAACCTGAATGTTCAATGGCCAATGACTATGAAGAGTTTGTTGGTTGTTAAAAAAATGAATGAATTTACGATTTTGCTTTTTGCCTCCTAAGATCATTCGGAATAATCGTTGTGAGCAGAACCCCCAAGGCGAGCGTAACACAGAGCACGATATTTGCCCAGAAATCGCCCCAAGTATTGAACATCATGCCGTACAGGATGGTAAATATTATTCCAAAAACTTGGGTCATCGCGTTCAGGATTCCGGCCGATGTTCCCTCGGGCTCCGGATACGTCAATTCTGCCGCAAACTCAAAACCAACTGGCAAATAACCGGTCATGAAGAAACTGCAAAAAAAAAACATGATGCTCAAATCTTCCTTTTTGAGGAAGCTATATTTTTCATTTTAAAGAGAAAGTATAGACTTATACACAATATCTTACAAAATTTACAGAAATTAGAGCGGTTGGACGATTTAAAATAAAAAAAATAAAAAACTCAGATTTTCGTAAAATTCGAAAAATCATTAAATTTAAACCGTTCAACCGATATTCCCTGGGCTGCGAATCACGCTAGATATCTGGATATATCGGATACTTTTAAAAACTGCGAGTGGGAAGAACTCTATCCTTAGTTTAAACAGTCTCTCATCAACTCCTCAAACCTATTTATCACAGAGGCAAGCCAATTTAAGGGGACTACGTTTTGCAGATTAGCAGGTCCATTTAGTTCTAAAATCTGGTTGCATGCTAATCCAGCTAGTAAAAAATATATTTCTATGATAAATAGAATCAAATGAGGACACGTACACTTTAATTCCGGCTCATCTGTATAGGAAAGGTATTTTGGACGAGGAAGATTGTGCATGCGGTTACTTCTCTTGCACTATTAATCACTTATTTTGGTATTGCCACCTTTTTCATGACTCAAGAATCCGACTCAGGCCTGTACTTCGTAAATTAAAAATCAACACGGGAGAGGACCTAGTTAAGGTGTTTATGTCGAGAAACGTCAGCAACCTCATTCCCATCTGTGACTTCTTCATTTTTAATAATATTAGCATATAGGGCCGTGTCGACCACGTACCCGCTCTGTCAAGGAACATCCTTCTAGAAAAACACACTTCATAAATTCTTGTACGCCCTGCTCGCACCTTTTTACTCTGCTCTATTAAAGAAGGCTGAACGATTACAAACGATCAAAAATTAATTAATAGAAGGCTTCCCGCCAAGCCTCAGAGCAGCCAAAGTTAGAAAAATAAATAAAAAAGTTTGAGGGAAAAAAAAACCTATAAAAATCCTAGACCGTACTAAATACGAACCACAACCCACTAGACGAGGTGGCACATTCCCTAGATCAAAGGGAGATAGCCATTGAGGAGAAGAAGAAGAACCGATATTCCCCAAATTCAATACCAACCTTCCTATTATGATACTCTATTCATAAAAAAAAAATTACTTACGAATCTTAAAATTTGCGCAAGTTAGAGCGACGACAACTTTTTTTGAAAATTTCAAAATGCCGTAGTACTCGTATTTTTCTAGCAATTAAAAAAAAAAATCCTAGAGAATGAAGAGCTCGTATAGATTAACATCTGTGTAAAACGGGAGCCCTGTAGTTCAAACCGTTCTCGAGTTATGAACGTTTCAATTTTACAGTGCCATAACATACGCACGCACACACACACACATCCGGTCATTTTTTCTAGATATGATTTTTCGATTTGTTGAGACATTTTTTTAAGCACATTGACATTGAAGACTGGAAAAAAAAATGTTCACCATCCCATAGTTTCCTCTCTGAGGAAGCAAAAGTACAATTCCCAAATTGTTCAAACTTCGTTGTGACTTCTGGAAAACGTGAAATTGAATGTCGAGACACTCGTATAATTATATCGAAAATATCGCATTATCATACCCCAATAATCCTGCCGTGATGTACAAAACAATAATCGTTCCCACGTCGAGAGTAAAGGTGAATACTATCGCACCCAAGAACGAGAACAAGTAGACACCGATCGCAGTTTCCCTGGAAAAAAAAAAAAAAAAAGAAAAAGGATATCGACATTTTTCTCGAGTTCTCATTCGCTGGAAATATCGATGGACTTTCTTACTTGAACTTGTGAGTTTTGTCAAGAATGACACCGCACATTACCGAGCCCAACATTCCGGCACAGACGATCGTCAAGCCGATCCTTCCAGCATCCAATTCACTACCCTGAATAAAAATGAAACTGCCATGAGGAATTGGTCGAAAAAATGCTTATGTATTAAATTAACTTTTCTTTCAATAATTTTAATAACAATTGTCATTGATGTAGAATTAAAAATGGACGCTGTCTTTTACACTAACCGGAAAATATTTGAGGACTATTTGGTTGAGGAGTGTACTGATGGCGTAAAAAATCCCGACGTTTATTCCATAACTCAATAGAAGCAACAAATAGCCAAAATTTGTGCATAATCTTTTGATGGATTGGAAAAAATCTTCGGTATGTTCGGCCTCACGCTGAACTGCTTGGGCAGGACTCGGTGGCAGAGGTGGTTCTGCTTTAAAAACTTGAATAATAAAAAATATAAAAAAGTTGATAGAAATAATTTTTAGGATTAATTAGTAGATTCTTCATCAACTGGCCAATTAATTAATACCGAATTATCCGAGCAAACTAATTACTGCCAATCTGTTTTTACAGCAAATTAGTGACAGATGTGTTTCTGCTTTGAAAACTTGAATAATAAAAAATATAAAAATGTTGATAGAAATGATTTTTAGGATTAATTAGTAGACTCTTCATCAACTGGCCAATTAATTAATACCGAATTATACGAGCAAACTAATTACTGCCAATCTTTTTTTTTTTTTTTAGTGACTTTTGTTAATTGAATTAGTGATGGCTTGTTAATCAAGATATTTACGTACATAAAATCATAAGGACTAGAATAACGGTTGTGGCAGAGGCAACGATGTAAAACATCAGCTGCAAACCCTGGGCCACCATGGACGGATCTTCGCTGGATGGAACCAACATCGGTGGGAATAGAAAACCAATTGCTACTCCAAGCTGAAGTAGATAAAATTTGAAAAGTTTGTAAACATAATAAAAATTTTGAGTATAGAAATTTGCGCTGCTATGAATTTCCAAAAAAAAATATTACTGTTCATTGATTTTGATGTTTTCTTTTCATTCTAATAAGATTTTAAAAAACAGGATTTCAGAGAAGGAAATACGACTTTAAAAATGATCTTCAACGCGTGAAAAAAATGCATCGTCAAAGTTGTTTAGACATAATAATTCTCATATATTTGCACATTTTTAAAATATCAGTTTTTCGATATTAAGGGAAAGTTTCTCGATTTGACCTCGTTATTCTCCGATACGAGTAATCTGGCTGAGTCAATTATTTTTGCGATTGTTGATGTTGCATAATTCGTCGAGCACGATCTAATAACATCTCGAGGAGAATTGAAATAATCCGACGGCTGATAAGGGACTTTGAATTGGTGAACCGTTCAGACATTTCGTCCTGATTAGAATCTCAAAGATACGTGATGAAATCATTCCTGCGAAGATCTTGATAAAAATAAGCGAATAAAAAAATATTAAATTTTAGTTTTCTTTAAAATTTTCAAAATAATGGCCAATAAATTTTCCCAAATATCTCTAGATTGTGAAAAGCTGACGAGCCATCATTGAGACAATGTCCCAAACTTGAAAAATGACGAAAGCGCGAAAAACGAAAAGTTTAAATTCCTGAATTTCCAACAATTGATTCTTTGATATTTTCAATATTTTCGTTTCGAAAAATATGAAAAATATTATACGACACTATGACCATTTGGTCTGACGACATTGATATTGATTCATTTTTATTAACTTCCATGACACTTTCATGTGCCTCGGTCTAGACATTCAAGTCCCGATGATAACAAATTATCACGGAAGTAGCGAGTACCCTGCCGGTACTCGCATGCAAAATACGTTCGTACACTGAGCATATATATCAAACATTTTATTAAGCAGTCCCTGAACTCTTTTTGAGCAAGTAATCGTCTCTGTAGATTGTAATTGTGCTGTCTCGTGTTCACGATGGTACATTATGGACGTGTGGAGTTTAGTGACGAATGTCATCGGTGAACATATGATGAAAATAAATGACAATTTTAAATGGGAGGAAGAAATTTTTTGATTAATATTTTCTTCCTGCCAAACTAGCTAACAAAAAATATTTCATGAGAATTTTCAAAGAGGAAGCGAAATATTTAGAAATTGTTACGATTTATTTCCGCGTGATAAATTTTATTCAAAGGAACTCAGTCCTCAGTCCGGAAATCTAGTTTTTGACGCGAAAGCATGAGAAATGTTGCTGCTTTATTTTCAACCAAAGGAACGTTCTGTTAAGCTTTCGGATCGTCAGGGTCCCTGCTCTTGGGTCGGTGGCTTAAGGTCAAATTCTTCCCATGAAATGCACAGATTCGTACGAGCTGATTCGTATGACTGTATATTCTTATGTACGCGGGATGAAATAGTCCAACGTACATCCTGCTTAAGGTTCATCACGTGCGATACCTCATCGTGGCTATGAACTCTGACGGAGTCGAGTGTTTGCTTCATTGGTGTTTAAGGATGTTGAGTCAAAAATCGCAAATGATAACAAAATTCTTAAAATTTGGCATGTTTTTGTATGAAGTATTTAAGGTATTACTATCACAAAACGACTTTATTCAGGTTTCATTTAAAAATTTTGTACAAACGTTCTTGGCACCAAAACTAAGAGTTTTCTCCTGTGGAGAAAAATTTTCTGACGTTTAGAATTTGAAATATTTAATTTCCAGTTTTGTATTTTTCCCATTTAAACGCGTGTAAATTGAAATCGCGTTCCTTTTGTTTTTTTTTCTTGCAACTTTTTAATGAAACGTGACTTCAATTTACACGCGTTTAGATGGTAAAAATAAAAAAACTGGAAATTAAATATTTCAAATTCTAAACGTGAAGAAAATTTTTCTTCTCAGGAGAAAACTATTAGTTTTGGTGGCAAAAACGTTTATATCAAATTCGGAAAGAATCCTAGCTAGAAGTAAAGAAGAAAAGCTAAGAAAAAGTTTGTCAAACAAAAAAAAACAAATGAATTTTCGTCATTTCTTTATTTGAGCTTACGAATTTTTCTAAGATTCAAAGTAGCGACTCCCTAAGTACTTGGTCGAGCGATATTTTCGTGTTCCCTCATGCACGTCGACTAAATTAAATCACACTTGCTGATGCGAAACCAGAAGGGAGATGGTTCGAAAGCTTAATTTTCGTGCATGTAACTTGGTGAATGAAACGAATAACGAAGGGTGATCCTGGACCCCTTCGTCACTGAAATTAATCGTGAGTCTTCCGTTCGCCCTGACTTCCCATCGGACAGTTAAGCCTGCCGACAGCAGAGACTACATTTTGTTGTAATTCATCCAGATAAACGAGCTTGATGCGATTAGAATATTAATATTGTTTAGTGACTTTGAAACATTAATGCAAACAACGTTTGATGCAAATTTAATGAGTTGCACCGGCTTTTTAAATTTTTTTAAATTAAACGCATCGTCTTAAGGTAATACTATCACGAAACGACTTTATTTAGGGTTCTTTCAAAATTTTGTACAAACGTTTTTGGCACCAAAACTAATAGTTTTCTCCTGTGAAGAAAAATTTTCTGACGTTTAGAATTCGAGATATTTAATTTCCAATTTTTTATTGTTCTCATCTACATGCGTGTAAATTGACATCGCGTTTCGTTAAAAAGTTGCAAGAAAAAAACAAAAGAAACGCGACTTCAATTTACACGCGTTTAGATGGGAAAAATAAAAAATTGGAAATTAAATATCTCGAATTCTAAAGGTCAGAAAATTTTTCTTCACAGGAGAAAACTATTAGTTTTGGTGCCAAGAACGTTGATACAAAATGTTGAAAGAATCCTAAATAAAGTCGTTTTGTGATAGTAATACGTTAGGTTTTTGTTTTTTTGGTGGAATGGAAAAATTATGTACAAGAAAAATAAGGACGAATGATGACATACCTGATTGCCGAAAACTCCGATGCTACATGCACTGCTGACCTGATCAGGGCCAAACCAGACAGCTGCTAATCTCGAAGGGACGGAAAGGACGAAAGTCTGACTAAGGGCGACGAGAGTGTGGCCCAGGAATGTGACCCAGTATCTGTCGGGAGCAACGCTCAAAACCTTGATCCAGGCTCCGAGTGTTGTGCCAACTGCACCGAACAATGCAGCGTACCTAAGACCCTGAAAATGCAATTTTCAAAATAAAATTGAAAAAACATAGAAATCGAGGTCAAAATGGTTTGTTTTTATTTTTTTCAAATTTTCTATTCGAAATAAAAATTTGAGACGTTAGTTGCTCCGATTAGAATTTTAAGGAAAAATGAAATTAGGAAATTAAATGGCGAGGAAAATATCGATTTCACCCCTAAAAATACAAACTCGATAACTAGCCGGAATAATTTATTCCGTGTCCAAAAAAGATTACCAGCAAATCGATAATCGAGCAGAGAAGACTCTGAACAATTTTTTACACCGCAATGACCGCAGAGCCCATTAATTCCATCTCGCCAATTAATAATCCAAGCATCCACGAAAATAGGTAGGTGCTCCAACGGATTCATTTTTGCATTGTCCATGTGGATCTCACATGCAGTGTTGATCCGTGCAAACACAATTAAGCGCACGGATATGTCTTTATAATCGTCCGGTAAAAACGTCTCGTGGCCAAAGTGTGTTCAACGTGAACCACGAAATGAATGTTATCGAGTTATTGATTCAACCTACTTTTGTATCCGGGATGAACAGATGCAGAGCTTTTTTCAAGTCGCACTTACTAACAAGTAATTGTTGAGCAGAATAGACTTGTGAGAGCAAAAGGTAAATAAAAAAAAGCATTTTTAAAAATGAAAATAAAATAATCACAAAAAATCGATATATGTAAAAATATCTAAAGTGTAATTTTGGAAAAAATTTAATATAAATTTTAAATGCTTTGTGTTTTGCCATTTGTGCCTTTCTCCATTCTTTTTATTTCTGCTTCGCAAATTTTCAAATGGAAGAAGGAAAAAAATTGAATGAAACGTAATAATAAAACTTACGAATTTATCGAGGAAATAGCTCGCTGGAAATACGAAAGGTATGTACGTTATCATGTAAATCATGCTAGTCATATCGACTGCAAAATTTGAAACGTTGTAATACTTCGTGATAATGTTGTTGATAATACTGTATTGGATCCATTGCATCGAGTTGCTCGCACTGTAGACAACGAATATAGCCAGCACGAGCCATCGTCTCTTGTACAATTTTGTTTCGACCACCTGTGGATACAAATACGAATTTGAATTATTAGCGAACCAAATTTAATCAGATAAAACAATAGAAATTCTTGCTCAATATTGTTAACGTATTACCATCACAAAACGACTTCATTTAGGATTTTTTCAAAATTTTGTATAAACGTTCTTGGCACCAAAACTAACAATTTTCTCCTCTGAAGAACAATTTTCTGACGTTTAGAATTCGCGATATTTAATTTCCAATTTTTTATTTTTCCCATCTAAACGCGTGTTTCTTTTGTTTTTTCCTTGCAAATTTTTAACGAAACGCGACTTCAATTTACACGCGTTTAGATGGGAAGAATAAAAAATTGGAAATTAAATATCTCGAATTCTAAACGTCAGAAAATTTTTCTTCACAGGAGAGAACTGTTAGTTTTGGTGCCACGAACGTTTATACAAAATTTAAAAAGAACCCTAAATAAAGTCGTTTTCTTAAAAAAAAACTTAAAAACTTAAAAAAAAAAAATTATATTCAGAATGATTTTATAATTTCAACACCTGCATTCTGTGTACAGTATTAGAAAAACGAGCAACTTTAAAGCTTGTCTCACGTAAGCTCGTCGTGCATTTGATTATTTGCCGAATGTGAAGTCCTTGTTTGGCGAAGATAAATCTTGAGCCAACAGGCTGATACACACGTGCAACAAAATAATGGACGAAAAAATAGTTTTGTAATCTCAAGTGATTAGTCGAAAAGAAGCAAGTAGAAAACGTCGAATGTTCCAATTAGAGAAGGCCACACTATAACGTACGTTTTTCGTGGAAACAAATCTTTCATCGCGATAAACACGAACCTGAATTATTATGATTGGATCTAAAGTTTCGGTAAGAATCGATTTCATTCGTGCTGACAATAATTTATTGTTATAAAAAATTACAGATTTATTCCTTAATACAAAAATAGTTGCTTGTCGTTTTAACATTCAGCTTTGACTTTTATTCGAAATCTCGATGAATCTGTTAAGGTATTACTATCACGAAACGACTTTATTTAGAGTTCTTTCAAAATTTAGTATAAACGTTCTTGGCACCAAAACTAACAGTTTTCTCAGGTGAAGAAAAATTTTCTGACCTTTAGAATTCGAGATATTTCATTTCCAATTTTTTATTTTTCCCATCTAAACGCGTGTAAATTGAAGTCGCGTTTCTTTTGTTTTTTTCTTGCAACTTTTTAACGAAACGCGATGTCAATTTACACGCATGTAGATGAGAAAAATAAAAAATTGGAAATTAAATATCTCGAATTCTAAACGTCAGAAAATTTTTCTTCACAGGAGAAAACTGTTAGTTTTGGTGCCAAGAACGTTGATACAAAATTTTGAAAGAATCCTAAATAAAGTCGTTCTGTGATACTAATACGTTGAGTAGGATTTTTTTTTGTATACCTGCGTCGGGCTAATTCGACACTCGATCGCTTTTACGTATTCCGACGAGTTTTTCGTCATTTCACTGATACTCTGCATTTACATGCAGTTCGATGTCCAAATACAAAGAATATAACTCGATGCGTAACGCAGTGGAAGATCCCTTCTGGCTCAACGGAATATCGAGTTATTTTTTCCTCGACCTGCTGGCACTTGAGTTTGCTATGATTATTCGAACACTTCGGAAGATCTAGATTCGATGTTTTGAAGTTTGTTGTCGCTAATTTTTTCTCGTATTCGTCCTGCAAAGCAAACAAGATAACAAATGAAATTATCTGTAACGTGCCACTTTCTGGGACGTAAATTAAATCTGGATCGATTTAGTCGATCAACGATTCAAGCAAAATGGTGACATCTTAACGTATTACTATCACAAAACGACTTTATTTAGGATTCTTTCAACATTTTGTACAAACGTTCTTGGCACCAAAACTTACAGTTTTCTCCTCTGAAGAAAAATTTTCTGACCTTTAGAATTCGAGATATTTAATTTCCAATTTTTTATTTTTTCTATCTAAACGCATGTAAATTCAAGTCTCGTTTCGTAAAAAATTCACAAGAAAAAAAAAAGATACGCAACTTCAATTTACACGCGTTTAGATGGGAAAAATAAAAAATTGGAAATTAAATATCTCAAATTCTAAACGTCAGAAAATTTTTCTTCATAGGAGAAAACTGTTACTTTTGGTGGCAAGAACGTTTATAAAAAAATTTCAAAGAATCCTAAATGAAGTCGTTTCGTAATATTAATACCTTAAGAATTTCCCTAATTTTGAAAATCTTTGACACTCGACATGTTTCCATTTCGAGTTTCACAACGAACAAATATTTTTCTTAACGTTACGTCATTTAATTTAGTGTTTTTTTTTTCTCTCAACGAAGCAATTCCTCGGATGAATTTTCCATTCTTTTGTACCGCCAACAACCCCAAAGGAAAAGAGCAAGTGCCACTTGCACGGAGGATTGCAAACAATAAAAAGTAGAAAAGTAGAAACAATGCCCCACCGCAACACCACGATGAATATATATGTATAAAAACTCTCGAGCATTACTAGACCGTGTTAATTGGTTCTTGTGGGCATTCTTTCCGACTGTCATTCTCGACATATTTGTTTCTTGCTTTAAGGACCAAAGTAACGATCCAATGACCCAATTGTCAAATCTTTTGTCGCGAACAAAAATAATTCGTTTCCCAAAAGAAAAAAAAAACGTAATGTTTCTTTTGACCTCAACCGCCGATGGTATTTTTTTCTGAAGCTCGAAAAAACACGTTTTTATATTAATACCAGAAATATCAAAAATAATCAACAGCAATTTCTATTGAGCGTCAAGGAGATAAATTGTTGTTCGATCGGAATAAAAAAAAAAAAAGTTCCAACCTATGGGTTGCCTGTTCGTTACCATATCAAACGCGGTTTAGAAATATTCAACTTGCGACAATTCGAGTTGCGATGGGGTGACTGATCTATTCTCTTAACGTATTACTATCACAAAATGATTTTATTTAGGATTCTTTCAAAATTTTGTATAAACATTCTTGGCACAAAAACTAACAGTTTTCTCCTTTGAAGACAAATTTTCTGACGTTTAGAATTTGAAATTTGTTTTTTTCTTGCAACTTTTTAACGAAACGTGACTTCAATTTACACGCGTTTCGGCGAGAAAAATAAAAAAATTGGAAATTAAATATCTCGAATTCTAAACGTCAGAAAATTTTTCCTCACGGAAGAAAACTGTTAGTTTTGGTGCCAAGAACCTTTATAAAAAATTTTGAAAAAACTCTGAATAAAGTCGTTTCGTGATAGTAATACCTTAAAATCGGCAAGTGCTAATTTTACCAACCTCACGTGTTTTTACTAAATTCACGTGTGCACAGACATGATATTTGTCTTAAAATTTCTTTAAATGCGAGCGTTTCTTTAGAAACAGAGACGAATGAACGTTCGAAATTTTTTCGCGTAACCATAAAAATGTATGGCGAGACACAAATCAGACAAAAACAAGCCTATCACGTCGGTGGGGATCAAGGGATTGAAATCCCACCATTTAAGCACACAATCACTTTTTTATCGAGCGACTGAATCGTAAAATAAATAGAGAACGATTGGGATAAGTGAGAGAATTTTAAACTTACCAGCATCGATGTAAATCCAAATGTTTTTTTGCGTTTCGAACTTCCGGTAACTTTTTTTTTGTCTTGGTAAACTTTTTTCGTGATAATATGAAAAAAAAAACGTGTGATAATATTAAGCCAGCTTGAGCATTCGTCAGAGTATAATTTCACTTTTGTAGTCCGAACTGAACACACGCACAAATAATTGTTATTGTCGTTAATCGGATTTAAAGACCGAACGATTTTTCGCGACGTGATTCGAACGAATGTTCGTCGCTGTTTCCTGCAGAATTTTCAAACAATAATAATAAAAAGTTTGCACTCTCCAAACCCCGCGATTAAAAGAACGATGTTTCGAAGTGTTGCACAGAAATTTTCGTTAGTCGCACGTGGCGATCGCGCAACACTCTCGTCCGCAAATCTCACATTTATATTTAGCCAATAGGCCAATGACTTCTAATCCAAATAAAATGCACGAAACTATAAATATGTCGATTCTACTTTATTTTCTTTCTGTCTCTCTCACTTCCATTTCCAATGTTATGTTTTCGGCTGTGTTTGGTACGATGAAGATTCGAAATATCAATAAAAACAACGGTTTCATCAATTATGGAAAGAAGAAAAAAGGCTGTCTGAGCACATACAGGATTTTCTACTTA
The DNA here is from genome assembly GCA_963921915.1 of Hyposoter dolosus. Lineage (NCBI taxonomy): Eukaryota > Metazoa > Arthropoda > Insecta > Hymenoptera > Ichneumonidae > Hyposoter > Hyposoter dolosus. The sequence goes on along the minus strand of OY998136.1, from coordinate 14,348,241 downwards.
AATCTTGAAAAAACTACTTTTTTGCTCTCTTTCAGAAATTCGGCAAATAATTGGTCGGATACAATATTTCGATTCGAGATTCCATCTAATTAAATCTGTGGGCGGATTATTTCGTATGACTGAGTGAACTTTTATTTTCCTAATTAAAAAAAAAAAAAAAAAAAAAAAATCCATTCGCTCGCTTTTCGGTCTTTTTGCATAAAAAAGTGTACTGGATTTCGACATGAGCATGGGGGTCAAAACTATGGCGATGAATTCGTGTCTGACTCGTGTCAGTCTTTTTCTACTTGGGTTTCGAAATCAGGTTTGTTCGGTAATTGATTGATTCCCCGTGATTGAATTTAATTTTTTCTGTCAAACAATTTTCCCATCAAACCTTCAGTAAAATTGAAACTCTGAATGAATAAATCCTTCCACAATATAAAAAATTGAATAAACTAAAAATGGAGTTAAAAAGAAAGTTTTCTATCCTTTCGTTCTATGACAGACTGAGTCACGCGTACTGCGAAATTCGAAAATGCACGTGGTCGAGGAAATAAGAAGAAGGAGCAGTTTCGCACTGCCAACGAATATTGGAATACGCGCGAGAGAAAAAGAAGGAAATGAGAAAGCAGAAAGAAAGAGAATAAGCGATATTGTTGTTCCTCGTAGAACGCACGTTTCGACTTATCGATCAGCGGGTTTTCGAGGTTACGGGTATCGAGGGTTGCTCATGAGTCGGGCGGCAGCTGTCATCCGAGAAACTTTTGGCAATATTCGAAAGATATTGATAAAAATAAAGAAATAATTAATGCAAGGCAGAAAAAACTCAATTTCCTATTACAATTTTTTTTATTATCATACAACCTTTAAAACTGCACAAAAAAAAACAATTGCACGAATCCTTAAATGTACATTTTCCTTCGTTTTCGAATTTTAAGAAATATCAATATCAACAATAAATTTCGAAAAAGAAAATCCGAGTAGAAATGGTAATTGGGTAAATATTTAGAAGTGGGGCTTTTCCGAAAAATGATGTTAAAATTTTTGTTTTCTTTGGAAACTTGTTTCTCGCAATGCAACAAGTGATATTTCATGGTGGGAGGCTAACAGTTCCCATAAATTATGGTGTTTTCACGTTTTCAACACTTTACATCGTTCTATCATCACCTTTGTTTTTATTTTCTAATCTCATCAGCCTTTTTTCTCCTTAATCCTTAGTCCTTCTGCTTTGATAAGTTGTATTTTTATTGTTTCCACATAATTTTCTTTAAATTAATATTCGATCTACAATCGTTGTGATTATTGTCAGTCAAGCACGAGAGAAATTTCCAACAGCACCGCACGCTCGGAGCGTTCGACGACAACTAAAGCTCAGATTCGACTCTCTCGTTATATTCTGATTCGTCCAGCTGCGAACCAATGCATTTATACGAAGAGCAGTGGCCAAGAAGACAGCATATTAGCCAAGCTATATATATATACGCACATATTTGAGGCTGTACGTGCAACAGAAATTGATAGCAACGAATCTATACGTACATAGATATATGTATAAGTCTCTACGAACCACTATCAATTTTGTCTTCTGATATGTACGCGGCTACGTCATCGGGGCAGGGCTTGAAAATGAAAAAAATTAAAATTTCATTTTGCCCTAGAATAAAAGTGCCAGCGACGGGAACAAAAAAAAGTAAAGAGTGTTAGAAAAAAAATGCGGATGCGATGAAAAAAAAAAAAAAAAAAAAAAAAAACAATGTCTCGTCTCGATTATCTTTCGTCACTTTGAGAAAAAATCTCGAATCCTCTGGAGGAAATTTATGAATGATTTCAAGATTCTTTCCACATTATTTTCATAATATATTTTGGAAGGTATTTTTTTAAATTGTTCAAGTTAATGTAGAACGTCTTGAAATAAAAAGCTTGAAAATTATTGGGAGAAAAAAGTTTGAGAATGAGAAAATGTGACTATATGACGTTTTTTGAACATGGCTGACTGACATTGGAATTAGTATGAGAGCGAGCGAATTTCTGCTCCTGCGCAAATGGCTCTCTTCTGCTAAGAGACACGCGCACTGATTCTGGTAAAATCGTTGGCGAAGGTGAGGAATCGCGCGTGGGAGGCTGCACTCGTCATTAGTATGTACCATCGAGCGTATACATATATATTCGAGGCGACCGAGTACTTCCAGTTCAAAGCCGAGGCCATATCCCTAAATTTTCACCTTCTCCATATGCTTCAATCGAATTTCACAAGGTCAAATATTGATTACAAAAGTTCTTGGGACCTCGTATTAAGGACGTTGTATGAAAAAATTTTTATCGATAGAATTTTTTCAAATTTGCACCACACAAAGAGAATAGTGATATCTGATAGCTCGCACAATTTTGCGAGGTTTCACCATGTAGAAGATATTTAATTATAAAAAATCACAATTTTCAGTAGTTTCTCATGTGAGCGTGTGTTAAAAGTTGCAATTTTCAACATTAAATATTTCGATTTCTAAATGGTGAAGCCTCTTGAAACTTTGCATACACTTTTATGTAACATCGAAGAAGCTTTATTCAGATTTTCAAAAAAAACGGTCGTAAAATTTTTTCGAAATTTCGTTTATTATATCACCAATACAGATTACCTCGGAGAACCTTGAATTTAGAGTACGTTGTTCTTTAGTCAATTTGTAACAACTTTTCTTAATGAACTTGGGCTCCCAAACCATTTTTTATGTAAGAAAAAGTGAAAATAAAAATGTAGATTTGATCGTCGCCATACAACGTCCTGAAGGATTCGACAGGGATTCCCAGTTATCTGGACCAAACGGATCGATTTTCTTTTTTCTTTTTTTTTAAGAAATATCACATCTGACGATTCCATGTGTATTGACAATGAGTAGATCGTCGAACCTCGGTTGAGAGATAACGTTTTGTATCGTGCCACAACGAGTGGAAGTCGTAAACGACGAGAAAACTGAATTCTCGAGTCTGCGTCGAGTTTATACGATCAAGTGAAGATTTGTCATCGATGTTTCGTCATAACGATATTATCAATATACCTACGACGTACATTCTTCGAGCATGTGCGTCGATACACATATTTTTATTTACCATATAATCGCTGATGTTAATCATTTATTACGAAAGTATAAAAATCAGAAATGCTGACGTGGACATTTTTGTGGTTCAATGTGTGACGTCGAGGCCTTTATTGTAATAATTAGGAAAAAGTGCGAATTCTCATAATGCGAGATATGCAACCTGAATAAATTTTTTTATGGATATTCTTCTAGGTGATGATTAATTATCACTCGATGGAGAAAGATTACAAAAGAAACAAAACTTTCTCATTTCGTCAGTTGTCAAAAGACGTTGAGGCAACATCTCAACGTTGATAAATATCGTTTTTCGTCCATTAAGCAATGACACTTCCTTAAAATCTTGTTGACTAATCAATTACGAGTTTAAAAATATCTTGAATTTTTTTCAATGAATTTCATCGTGAAGTTTCAACAGCTTAATTGAATGAAAAAAAAGGTCGTGTCGTAGAAGAAAAATCGCGTCATAGTTATTAAAAAAATAAATAAACATTTCAACTTAACAAGCTCTCTCTGTCGTCCTCATCTTCAGCGGGAATCGGCTGAAAATTCCGCGGATACTCCATTCTCTTTACGCGTCAAAAAAACTTGAGAGCACAGAAATTTTCAAAAATGAAAAATTTTTACGATAAGAAAATTTAGCAAAGTCATTAAAATTGCTGCGCAATCCGAAAAAACTCGCGAGACCAACTTTTCGCTTTGCCGATCAAAGGAAAAATGAGGAACTAGCAAGATGTAGACAATTTTTCAAACGTCGGATTTTTTTTTTTTTTTTTTTTTTTTATGACCAGTCGAGGATCACACACGTGTTTGAGTTTAAAATTTGCATTACGGTGGTACACTGGCTTGTCGCCACAACGTTCATCTCCGAAGGCTGGCAAGTTTGACGCATGTAATTTACATTATCTTTTGAGGATTATAATTATCGGAAAACCTCATGGTTTTTTGAATCATATTGCCAACCAAAAAAAAAAACTTTTTTTTGTGAGATTTTTCATGGTATCGGATGATGGATAAACATTTAATCGATTTAATTAATTGATTAATTTAATTGTTCATAAATTATTATAAGATGAAAATTTCGAACAAAAAATTTTTTAGGTCCAATTAATTATAATTGGGGCAATTTTGACGTGAGAATAAAAAAATTAATAAGGTTAAATAGAATTTTTCGAATTTTCGAATCTACCTAAAAATTTTCGATAATTAAATGGAGCATCGCACCTTTTCGATAGAGCAGACGCTTCAATTCAATTCGAGTCAAGAGTTTGAATACGTGGGTGGTCAAAGGTCGAGGGTGCACGAAGGTCAGAGAATAAGCAGATACTTTTTTTTTTAAATTCATTCGAGAGCACTAAATTATGTCGCCCTATTTAATCATCCAAAGGGAACTCTCTCATTTTCTTGACCAAACACGTGCAATATTCTCCCAAGCGTTGCAGCTTCTCGTTAACATTTCCATTAATTAATTAGCTGGAAAAACTTGGTGTGAATTGAGCTCAACGTGACGCGTGATTATGCATTTATAGGGTGAAAACTAATTCGTGTGGCGAAACACGTTTAATTGGCATCGAGATTATTTAAGGTGGACAACAAATTTTTAATGAAAGATTTATCAATACAAGGCTCCATTGTTTTATTTTTTTTAATTTTTTTATTTTTGGCACCATTTCAGACTCGTTTTCATTGATTTTTCCTGTTTATAAAAAATTTGAGATCGACGGTTGGTTTTATACAACGAGTGTGCTGTTCGCATGTTGAATAAAAGGTCAAAGCTCGCGATACCAGACAAAAGTGACGATAAACAAGTTTTAACAATGCCAACGATTATGACGCCGAGCCAGTGGAAAGACTCGGCATTCTTCTTATCTTTGGTATGGGCTAACAAAGTCATAGTTCCTATGAAGTATATTCTCTTTTAATCAATGATTATTATATAAGGATGTTGAATCCCAAATCGCAAATGGTAAGAAAATTCTGAAAATTTGATATGTTTTTGTATGAAGTATTTCAGAAGATCATGTAAAAATTTCACGACGATTACGAAGCTCGTTATTGAACAATTAACATAATAAATTAAATCTAGTCAAATGTAGTCTTATGGAAACTGGTATAACTTTGCTCTAAGTTTTTTTTACCCCTCAATTTTTTAATATCTACAATATACTGAAAGCAACGAAAACAAAACAAACTTTATTGATAAATATTTTTTGTATTTGCTTAAAAAATTGTTCTTGACAAAATGTTTATTTTTTGATAACGAGCTTCCTAATCGTCGTAAAATTTTTACACGACCTCTCAAATACTTCATACAAAAACATACTAAATTTTCAGAATTTTCTTGACATTTTTTATTTCAACCCTAAGGGGTTTAAAATAATGATAATAGAATTATTAAAATTTGCTATGTTTTTGCATAAAGTATTCAGGAGGTTGAGTACAAATTTCACGACGATTGGGAAGCTAATTATTGAACAATAACCATTAACAAGTCTCATAGGTACTCAAAATCCTTAAGCACTCCGTAAGCTATTCTCATTGTTGATACAAATAACTAATTAGCCGAAAGCATGGGATAAATAATTGTCACGGCGTTAAACGCGATGACGAAACTATACAAAAGTTAGAAAAACAACGTAAAATTTGTAAGTTAATTGCCTGCTCGATAAAGTTTCCAGTTACGTTGCGAATTAATTTATACAAACAATATTACATCGCACTTCCGGGTTGCAATGAAGATTGTCTCTCAACGTAACGACAAAAAGTGGACACAAATGAATTTTCATTTGAAACAGCAAACTGTTACGAGAAGCTTGGACAACAGAAGCTACCGCAGTTCACTAATTAATAAGTATTTCAATAATCAAACCACATCCAATAACAATCCAATAACAAAATTGTTGACACAGTGATCAAAGTTTGTGATAACGAATATGTCGATTAAAAAAATTTAATACCAACTGCGTGATTCATGGATCTATGGAAATAATTAATTTACTGTGCATTGAGAAAATCATCAGGCTTAATCATCAGGTGGTTTCACAACATCCTGACTGATCGACTGGTGATAAAATCGGCAGCTAGAATAAGCTGCCAAAGGACTAGCCCAGCTATATAAACAATTGGCCCCCCGACTATGACTTTTGCCATTTTTTAAAATTTGTAATTATTGTTTGTCGATATTTTGTGATTGTTTGATCAATTAAAACTTTTGGTAGATCGTATTCATTATCAAGCAAACGACACAAAAAAATAAAGCGTAAAGTTAGCCGCCACTTTTAAAAATTTGGTGCAATTTTATTTTTTCGAGTGAGCTAATCGATTTGGAATCGTTCGTTTGAAATAGATAATATTGGTTGAACGTTATTTTGACAAAGAAACGAATAACTAAAATATTGGATTAATCGCGTAAACTGGGGTAGTATGTAGAAATGCTCCGACGTTTCATCATAAAATGCATCGAAAAATATGAATCCATCGAATATTTTTGTGGGTCAGAGACCCGCGCGACGTCAATCACGCGGACCAAAACAATAGTAACGTCAAATTTACGTACTTGCGAAAAAATTTAGAGAATTTTGATGGACAAATAACTGAGGCAATGGATTTTAAAACGAATGAGATTTTTGCTCGCGTTTATTTAAAATATATTTCATTGAATATTTATTGAATATCTCGGAGCAAATTTATTTGGTGTAAATCGTTTGTTTTTTGTTCACGTTCTACTGTTTCTACACGTTTCCGTTCGGTTTGTTTTCATTTTTTGCGGTCTCGAGTATTTTTGACGCGATCGCTTGCGGTCTGTAGGGAGAAGGGGGGAGGAGGGCGATGGCTGGACTGGTGCACTGCTCGGGGGAAGCGCGATGGTGGGGCGGGCTGGTAGCCGCGGCAGAGAGGGGCGAGCGGAAGGAACAAAGCTTGTCGCTTATCAGGATGTTCAGCTGGGCGCCGGCCCGTATGGAGAGCGCCACGTGTGCGTCGGTTGGGCAGCTCGATGCGTCACTTTATGGTTCGTCGTCGTGCAGCTGCTGACTGAACGGAATGCTTAAAATGAGAAGAATTCTACTTGATCTCTCGTGAATAATACAGCGAACTAAATAATCTTTCTTTCCGATTCGATTTATTCTTCGATCGAATAAAAACTAAATCACAAATATTCATACTCAAGATTTATATTAAATCAGTGATAAATGAAAACTCTAACTAAATATATAAAGATTACGCAATAATAATCAATAATATTGATATTATTATTATTCCTTGAACGGCGATAAACTTTATTTCGTCTGCAAAAAAAATGATATAGAAAAACGATTTTAAAAAACAATTAAATAAATTTGATCTTTTTTCGGGAAAATGTCGAATCGTTTGTCCATGAATGTTCGCACAGATAAATGGCTAAGCCGATAATTAGTAACGGCCAGTTTAGTGACTCTTTGTATAACGTTTTCGAGAATCGTGTGTCCACTCGCACGTACGCGTGTACGCAAGCACGCCGGGTTCGCCCTTGGTGCAACTTTACCCCGAGCAAACGCAAGCTCTCCTCTCCCCAGTAACTCGCGGCGTCCTATGCAGGTGTGTCGGCAAGAATATGTGGGAAAATACTATAAACCTACTCTGTAATTTGTAAAAGTACCCGCACGCTTATGCGAATCGAAGTCGAGCAGGCATCACCACATCTTACGCATTTGCATCACGTCGTAGCGACTAAGTGTGCTGGAAGGTTGCACCGCGAGGCGTATAAGCGCAGTCTATGTTAACATATTGTATGCTAACATACGTAAGACAAGCACGCAAGCACGCGTGCACCCACGCGAGCATGCACGGTTCTCCATGACAATGTTTTACAGCAGTCGTTTCACTGGCTGTCGCTTAGAATCAGTCTGTGTCCATTTTATTTTGTGCGTAATAGTACATTATAACACTAGGACGAAAAATGTTTTTCAGAAAAGATTTTTCGTACGCGTGTAATACGAAATTTTATATTACGAGGTGCGGAAATGGGGGTTTTGTGTACGCAAAGCGTACGCAAAACGTCCATTTACGTACCGCGTGATATAAACATTTTTTTTCGAAAAAAAAACGATTTTGGTTGACTGAGAGCAGCAATATTGATCGTTTTTCTATGAATTTTTTCATTAAACCGTTAATATCCGTCAAATGAGTCTTGCTATCGCAATAAAATTCATGGGCATAAATTGTAAAATTCATTTTCCAAAATACCGTTCATGGTGCGAGTCTTCATAGTTGTCTGCTGATGATATAAACGAGTGCGTGAAACAAATTAATGAGCTTTTCGTGTAGAAATGTTAAATGAAATATTGAATTGCCGGTTTTAATGTTGAAGCTCAGCGAATCTAATAAAACGAAGTGAAAAGTGATGGAGTGATTATTCTGTGGCGGCAGTCGACTCAAAAAATGCAGTCTCGAGAGGTTTTGCAACGAATGACGATTGACTATGCTGGATCATTGAAACGAGCATCCAAAAGTGAGTAAACGTAAAGTGAGAATGAAATTTATTTGGGATTGTTTGGGTATATCAAAAGGTTGTTTGTTTTCTACTGTTTCATCCTAAAAACAATCACAACCAACTTTTCTGAAAATGAAAACGTCAAAAATATCCTCGAAAAAAATGCCCATTTGTATCTCTGCCCAAAAAATTTATTTACCACATACCATCATCGCCGATGTATCAGTATTAGAATCCCTATCTTACCATCTTATGGTACAAATGAAGAGGATAGTGTAGTTCAGCCCCGCCCCCTGAATAAGCATGTTCAGTCGAATATATTGATATATTTTTCTTCTAATTATTGAGGATCGTACAGCGGTTGGTAATGATGCGATAAGATCGTTCGGTGGTAAAACACTATTTAAAAAAAAAAAAAATTCGAAATTAATAACCCCCTGAGCAACTCTGCACGACCTCCAAGAGATTTGAAACAATAATCAAAAAATTACTATATAATCGACTCGAGGCGGTCAATTCAGAAGCTACATTTTAATATTCATTTCTTTCTTTTAGATATTTTCTTCAATATTTCTTCGATACTTTTTCAATATAGATATATATTTGACTTTTGAGGGGACCAACTCGGGGGAGGTGTGTGGTTTGGATTTAAATATGTCACATGATAGTCATGTTGAGATTTGGTAATGGTATTGCAAGTGATACCTTTTATTTCTATAGGAGCGAATTGTCGCAGTTAATTTGTTCATATGATACAAATGGTCAGGCAGGATATGCTTCTGGTCTAGTTGGAACGTGGTAGTGACTCAATTTGATGTAATTTTTTTTCTAAGATAAAATTATTATGTTCGGTAGAAATACTGCGAGAATCTTCGAAATATAATTGTGATCATACTTCTTTTTGGGGTAGAGTCGATGCTCTGGTTGAGATGCTGCTGCTAGGGTCATAAATGTGACGAAACCGATATTTGTTGATTGTTCAGTAAAGTCTCGTGTTGGAAATTAATTACACAGTCCAATCGCAGGATGAATATCCAAAGCCATAGAGTATTTGGTTGAAGCTTTTGGGTGATTATTGGACGAAAAAAATTATGGAAAATGAATGATTGGAAATGAGAGTTGATGGGTTCCCAGCGCCTCAATGACCTCATCCGAGTTTATTGGTCATGTTTTTGCTTTCTGACGTTTTTGCTCCGTTAAGAACGAGAGGAATCTCGATTTACAAGATCTGACCTAGAGCAAACTTATCTAAACATTAAATAAATATCGCGAGCGCGATATCGCAGAAGATATTAATTGAACTGATATTTAATGTTTCTCGAAACATAGTTTTTCATAGTCGTCTGATAATTCAAATGCAAAGTGGAGCAACGTCGCACTTTATGGTTGAAAAGTAGGTTGCCTGATGTACACACGGTATTTAAGGTGGTATCGCGATCTCCAGCTGTTTTTCTGATTAAAAATATTTAAACCGAAAGCCCCTTTCCACCTCTGCTCCAACGGCCTGGTCGGCACGATCACTCCGCGGAGATCTAACGAGAGAAAGGTTTTCAGAAGCTATTGAAACAACGAACCCGGAAGGTATACATGTTACCACTCCCGGCGGTTTAACTTTATAATCATCGACCCGTAAGATTTGGTTTTTCTTTTTCTTTTTTTTTTCATTCACATACCAACCTGGTCAGTTTGAACGTATAACTGTACAAAGCCTCTATCGAAATAGAGATTGAACGATCTGATGATCGCGCGTGTATGATTTAACGCCTTGTATGAAAATGACCAAACAAAACAGATGACGCTTCATTGGCTTGGAATATCATCCAAAACAGGAAAATCTCTTGTTACATTTTGACAAAATTTATTACGACCTATTAATTCAAGAATTTTTTGATATTTCTTTGACTTTCTGTCGTTTGCTTATTTATTAAATTGTTCCTTCTACAATGGGACAGTCTTTATAGAAAAAAAAAATAAAATCCAATTTTACGAAAATCGGTGAATCAGGTAGTGACAATCATTAAGAAATTGAGATAAAAAACGAATTATTTCCAACAAAGTTTTAATAACTTTTTGAGGATGACTCTTCCGTTGCATTATCGGACTTTTATCTTTATTACTTAGCGAACGAGCAACACATTTTTTGTAAAGTCGAGCATGGACAACTTTTTGTTTATTTTTTTTTTACTCATAATGATTTAATTTGAGATTAAATTTTATTGCTCATTCTATTTGGTGAGGAATTACTTTTTTTACGTTGAAAAAAAATAACCGAAATGTTCATTGCCCGACAATTAAACGGATACTCACTTACAACGACCGGAAGTGAAGGGTTGCTTTAATTCGTAAGCGACTCTCAAATTCAATGAAGACATTAGATCAGGTACAATAATCGCGAGTCTCTAATTGCTGTGAATTACATTCGTTTTTTAGGAGAATTTCAATCAACCGAGAATTAAGTATTACACCAAAAAACAAAAAAAAACAAAAAATATTGAATTTCGTCGGATAAAATGTTAAGTTTGAATATTTCCAAGCGGAAATTTCGGATGATGTTTTATTTGGAAACGAACAAATGAATCTTGCAAAAATCATTGTTTTAGTTTTTGAATATTTCCAAGCGGAAATTTTGGATGATGTTTTATTTGGAAACGAAAATTTATATTCACGATTTAAAAGTGTCGACACTTGCAAAAATCATTGTTCCAAGAGACCTTATAAGTGAATTATAGCCTCAGGAGGATGGTCACGGTTGACCTGTCATTGTTTTTTTTGTCTGTGGTAATGCAGAACGTCAGAGATATTACGAACAATATTGCACGTGGCCTCAAAGAGACTCACTCGCCGCGTGGTGATCGTAAGGCGCTATGAGTCTCCCGGTTAATACGTACGTGTGTAGTAAGATTTCTTGTAACTGTATGCGAGGGAATTGTCTTGAGTAGGTATTTTTGTGTGAAGCAGATGAAAGTGTGTGTGTGTGTGTGTGTGTGTGTGTGTGTGTGTTGGTAGTTCGATGTTGCCGGCGCCAACTTTGGCTCAGTTGAATGTAATCGTGCTCCAGGTACGGATGACGCGGTACCCAAAACGTAATAATCAAATAAATCAACATAATTAATTTGGTTTAATTATTGAAACGTAAATATAATAATAACTTTTTCAATTTCGTCGATATTTTCACGGGATCAAAAACTTCGAAAAATAAAAATAAAAATGTCTATGTGCATCGATCCAATAAATGTTCTCTTTATCGACAACTTTTGAGTTTAATCAACAAATCAGCAAAAATAAATCCTCGGTCATGTGTACAAGAGCAATTGTGTGTTCGATCATTTGTTCGTTGAGAAACGAACGATAAGGATGTTTCGTTCTGTTATTTCACAATCTCACGAGCTCTTCTCATACACGATTTATTATCGAGGCTCGAGCTAACAATAAAAGGAGCAAGTCCAAGAGCTTGAAAAAATAATCTGCGATACGTTCTTCGAACTTTGATAAAATTACGAGACACCGAACGATATTTCTTCGGAAACAATCATCCACCTGACCAGTCGTATCGTATCAACGTTCCAGTTGAAAAAAGGGTTGGCAGAATATTAATTTCGTTTAAAAATCAAACTCAATTTCTAATAGACTGATGTAATTTCGAGCTGGAATTTTGAATTTTCTTCAATTTTTCGTTATTCGTAAATTAAGCATTTTTTTACGTAGATTCAAAATTAACGACAAACTACAAATCAGAATAGCAGAGAAAAAAGTAACGTAAGAAATTGAAATAATGCTGAAAAAATTATTAACGTATTACTATCACAAAACAAGTTTATTTAGGATTTTGTCAAAATTTTGTTTAAACGTTCTTGACACCAAAACTAACAGTTTTCTCCCCTGAAGAAAAATTTTCTGACGTTTAGAATTTGAGATATTTAATTTTTTATTTTTCTCATCTAAATGCGTGTAAATTAAAGTCGCGTTTCTTTTGTTTTTTTCTTGCAACTTTTTAACGAAACGTGATTTCAATTTACACGCGTTTAAATGGGAAAAATAAAAAGAAATTGGAAATCAAATATCCCAAATTCTAAACGTCAGAAAATTTTTCTTCACAGGCGAAAACTGTTAGTTTTGGTGCCAAGAATGTTTAAACAAATTTTTGAAAGAACCCTAAATAAAGTCGTTTCGTGACCTTATTTCAATGATTAAAATAATATCGAAGAATTAATACAAATTGATTAGTTATCGATAATTTTGACTGTTTATCAAATTAGATAATCACGGAAGTCGTTGTGCTTTCGAGAGGTCGATCATCAACGAACGGGATTTAGTCTCTTTTTTTTTATTACGATTCGACGAAATTCCATTAAGCGTTGTGACTTTCCAACCGTGCACTCATTGGCGACAGTGTATTAGAGATAACTTAGTTTTGCTACCAAGTGTATCGGGGGTTCTCATTTGGGATCTCGAAATGCTCAAGAGTCGCGGGAAACCTCGCGAGGTGTGTCGGATAAGACCCAGCACACCAGTGTTTGACGTATTTCGTGCAGTATCTCCGGTTTTATGTGCCCGGTCGCGAGCTTTTCGATTTTGAAACGAGAAATGCGAAATTTTTGAATTAAAATTAAAACAAAATTCTAAAAAAAAAATTCTGTAAAAAATATTATTCAGAGTTAATGATAAATAAATGGAATATAATTGATTGAGCTGATTGGTTATAATTGATCAATTAAATTGATTCGTTGTAATCATTTGTACAAATTTGTTTTAGAAACAAAATTTTTTTCCAGTTCTTAATTATTTTATAATTAATTAATTACCGCAGTTTGACAAAACGAAAGAAACAGCTCGATTGACCACGAAAGATTTTGACTGCATCGTGTGGTGAAAGGTTTTTTTTTTCTCATTGAGTGAAAAGTGTTTGTAACTCTTAGTGTTGGATCAGTTTATAAAAAAACGTTATTTGCAAATGAATGAAAATCAAATGAAAATGATTGTTCCACCGACCGTGGGATTTATCGTCGCGGGAGTTGCGTCTGGAATTTTTTATCTATTAATTGAAAGTTTGCGCAAAGGGTGAGTACAAAAAATTAATAATGCCTAAAAGAAAAATAATTTTTAAATCAGCTGATTTTAATTATTGTTTTTTTTTTTTTGTTTTTTAAATCATCCACAAGTTTCGAAAGGCCCGTGTCAAGAATTTCTACAAGGCCGTAAAGTGACCTCAGTAGGTCAATACCGTAAACATAGTAAACGTAACGACGAAATGTCTGCAGGCACTGATATCGAAAAATCACGACTTTCTCTTCATCAACATAAAACTCAAAGTTTTCTAAAAAAAAATTTCTCCCCAAGTATCTTCCGTCGAAAAAATTCCAAAAAAATAAATAAAAAATTAATTTTTCAATCGTGTTTGACAAAAAAAAAATATGCCACGAAACAATTGAATTTTGAAATTTGATCGACCAACATCGTCCCTGTAATCGACATTCTCGTTACTCTGGCGTAATTAGCATCGATCTACGGTGAAAAAAAAACGTGGGGCACTCGAAATAAAAGGAAGAGTTTTTCAATTATCTTTGGTGAATTGAAATAAAACGCTCATCGAAAGTGAATCTGATTTTTTTTTACTTTCTGAGGATGTTCTATATTCGTGCACGCGATCGAAACATTATTAGACACTTGAATATTAATTTAGATCGATTTCACATCGAGCAATGCGAGTAACAAACCCATGAACAGATTAGAGGACCCCGTAGCCTCCGAATAGAAACTCACGAGTTTCAACTTTCCACTCAGGTAGCCGGTTATTCGACATTTGAATTAATTTTTTATAACCTCAATAAAACACGTTTGCATATCAAAATAGGGAGAGACTTCGGTTGAGGAGATTTTCCAAATTTGTGACTGAAAATTTTTGTCAAAAGTTATCTCTGCCTTCTCGCTGATGGTCCTTCGTTTAATTTCCTTGTTGTTCAATCGTGTTCTTGACTCTAAATTCTTCAATAAACGACGAACAAGCAAAGGAAAGAGGGAAAAAAAATTATTATTATTTCAGTTGGAAAAAAATACACAATAATTCCCACAACCTCTATAAAGAAAGAAAAAAAATACACAAATAGGGAAACTACCATGGGAGCTATATATATTCATCAGTCAGTTGTTACGCATCGAACGCAGCCAATTTGCCAATTTGTGTTGCCAAACATAACCCTTGTGATATTTGTTCACCTCTTATCGTGAATATTTTCGTTAAACATCCGATTACCCCCTATTTTTATCGTCGTTACGGATTCCTTATAATTTGTTTCTACGAGTGAGGCAATTTGTATCATAAATTTATCGATATTAAGTCTATAAATAATTGAATAGAAATGTGATAATCACGTAATCTCCATAAGCCTCTTCGTGGCTCGAAATTTTTGCAATATCATTGGATGCACTTTTACTTTATTGTAAAAAAAAAAAAAAACAGTTAATTGTAGAGTCACCGGGTTCGTGAAAGGAATAACTTAATCGGTCGTTATATAGGAAGCTGTCATTAGGTAATTCGAAGCTTCTCGCCGTAGAGTGTGCTTTTCCCTCGTTATTAGCGATTTTAACGAGTGACAAGGACATGCGTTGAGACTTTTTCTATATTCGGTATGCATAAAATGCATCGGCACTCGTATGCGGTGCGAATTACTGCGACCTGCTTCCATAAATGCTGCTAAACATCGCACTCACGTCAAAGTCAATACCGCCAAAAATGAATGACGTGGACGATCGATCATCTGCGAATTTTATGTACTTGTGAGAAATCGGAGCTAATTTCAACTAAAAAAAAAAAATAAAACCAATAAAAATAGCAATGGTCCCAATTAATCGTCAAAAAAAAAGAAAAAAAATATCTATCAGGCTCCACTGCATATGCTTAATTTTTTTGTAATTTTCCACCGCGACGTCGACAGAATGCATTTCGTGCTCGCGTGACCAACAAAGAGATTGGACGAAAAATATAAAAAATAAAATGAACACGAATTACTGGAAAATGTGCAGCTCGCTCAATTGAAGAAAATTCTTCGATATTCCAATAATTGGAATTCTATTTAAAAAAGAAGGCATGGATATTCCGATTCTCACTTTATTCTCATACGTTAATCAGATTTGAACGAACAACTTTGTGTCCAATTAATTGCTTGGAATAAAAGAAGCTTGTAGAAGATTATTTACCATACGCAGCGGTAAATCGGGTTGCGTTCCCAAGGGGCCACTCGATACTGATGAGTGAGATTTTACGACGCTTCGACATTTTGATTACTGCACAGAAAAAAAAACAGGAAGCGATGGACACAACGACGAATGTGACGTAAAGAAATTGAATCGAATATGAATTAATAAAGAAATTGTAATGCACAAGCCGTATCGCGTTTTTCTATATAGACACTGGAAAGAAAATTTTGTTGGAAAAGATCAAAATTTTCTTCGATATACGTTCGACTAAAAGTTTTTTTTTTTTTTAATAATCCCGAAAATTTGTCATTGCAGCAAAAAATATTCTAGAAAGTCTCTTCGGAAAGGAAATTCTTGTCGTTTTTGCTGACAGTTCCGTTAGAAACAAAATAGAATTAAAAATTGATTGCTCGTATGAGGTACGAATAAAAATGGAGGTCGGCGGTTTTCGGACGAAGCAGATTCGATCTGTTGGAATCGTTAGAATGCTTAACCCTAAGTAAAGTAGGGTAACGCATTATTTAGACGTTTTTCCCAAGGGACTACTTCTCGTTGCTTCAAAAAAGAAGCGAGATTCCTATCCTCATATTACGAGATTGCAGATTTGTATATTCACTGCATTGTCTAAGAGCAGTTGCGATTTAGTCCGCATGCAAAGAAGAATAGAAAAGAACAAAAAAAAAAAAGCAACTTACTCCGTTGGTTGAAACGAGTCGAGAAACCGTGTCTCAGCGAATTACTCGAGAATAAAGTGGTTCTAGCGAGTCTGGGAAAATCGAGGAATGACACGACAATGGGTCACCAACTTTTCTGTTTCACACCTCGAGCGTGCAATTTCACGCAGTTAAATACTAATTCGATGCTTTACGAGTTATCAAAAATTTCGTGCGAAACGAAAGCACTAATCTTATCAACGACTATTCAATTCTAATGTACACGATTTTTCAATTATTGCTCATTCGCAAGAAATAAGATACATTTGAAACGCAGAATCTTCCAAACTCTAGAAAACGACGTACGAGAGAGAAATTTAATTTTTTTGCCTCATTGCCAAATTTTTTTTGGGTCTTCCGTATGTTCGACTTGATTTTATCGTCGACACGATTCCAGACCTGAACTTGAGTAAATCTGAGAAAATAAATTTGTTGATACAACGAAAAAAATATTTTGTTCATTTTGAAAAAGAATTCAGTTATTTCAACTGCCCAAAAATAGACAACCCATAACTTCCAACCCACAGTTGGTCCACCGAACAACCCAAAAGTTGATAAAACTGATGATTTAGTTTATACAACTGAAAGTTTCGTTAGACGGAACGTACGGTATTTTTTTTTTTTTTTAATTTGTCACATCAATCAAACATTTAGTCAAACAGAGTTCGATTTTGTTGTTCAAACAACTTGATTTGGTCACAATAAACGATTAAAGGTGTTGAATCAACTGAACGACTGCATCAGGATAAATTGATTGTTATGACGACCTAAGTTATTGCCTCAACTACATATGCGTTCACCACAAAATTACTTTTTTTGAATCAACAAATATCAATTTGTTCGCTACAATTTAGTTGAATCAATAAAAAATTTTTTCAGACTGAAAAATTTCGAAAAGAAAAATCGATCGAAATTCAATATATCTGGATGAGGAAAATCGTCACAAATGCATCGAAACCATCGATCCCGTAGTCGGTAGTTTCAACCGGAAGTAACGACCGTTTTGTCAGTCACGCGTGATACGACGACGCGAGAGTTCAATAACTCTTAAAAAATTAGGATGCGATACGTGAGTTTAGATCGTGTTGTGTTTCTCGTTGATCGAGTCAGAGCCTCGAGGCCTCCGCGATATTCTTTAAAGGTAAAACGTAATTGCACAATGGGGTATTCTGTCGAACCCATATCGAACAATAGGATGTATTCGTGGGCAGTGGGCACGAGGGAATAACCGGAAGTATACGTATAGATGCCGCGAGTCAAACAGGGAAAGAGCTCCAACCACGCTCAACAATTTTTCATTGCTCAGATGCGTGTTGTCGTGGCTAGTTTACGTCCGTTGTGTGTAGCACTCATTCCTCTTCGTTATTTGTTGATTAAAACAACTTTTCATAACGAGAATCAACGTTAAAAAAAAAAACTCAACAGCGCGAGCCCAACGATAATTTGTCGAATTTATTCCATCGAGATTTTCTTTTTTTTTTAAATAAACAACAAACAACAACAATTAAGTGTTGGAAGATAAACGATTGGAGACAATAAATTCAACACCGATTGAATAAACAACGTTATTATTTGTTTAAATAATAATTATGAGTTAAATATTGAAAAATCGATAACTGGAGAGAAATTATTAATTTTTATTTAATAAACATCACGATAATTTCGATTGCAATGATATCAAGTTTTCGACGTTTTATTTTTTTTAATTGGGGAATAGATCTCCTGCTTTCAATCAATCGGGAAATATAAAATTCTTCATTTTACATCGATGAACAATAATTTTTATTGATTTCAAAGGGATCGTGATAAATTTCAATTATTTTAAAAGCGAATTAAATAAAGGAATTAAAAGTGTTTGTGAGTTCGAAAAAAAAGGATTTTCTTCATGAAACCCGGGGAGGTGAAGAAGGCAATCAAATTTTTCCTCTTACGAATGGTGCTCTGTCGAAGTCACGAGAAACGGTGAGACGCGAAAACGATGCAATTTTTCTTGTCTTTGTTTTCTTATTTCGTTGTTTTTTTTTTTTTTTTTTTTTTTTTTTGCGTCTGTAGGATAATTATGACGAACTCGCGTGTACACACGACTTCGTATACTTTTATTTATTGTGCTAAGTAACTCTAATTGCAGAACGAGGAAGGCGAGAGTTGTTGCAAATTGTATGAAGCTTTACTGTAACCTCAGAGTGCACAAAGTGCATGCAAAATTGCAAATTGTCATCCAAAGTGGACCCGCCATATGCAAGCTGAAAAAACCCATTTTTTCCTCTGACTCATTTGTTTTTTTTATTGGCATATGAATATAGATTTTTTAGTGGCTATTAAGGTATTACTATCACAAAACGACTTTATTTAGGATTCTTTTAAAATATAGTATAAACCCTCTTGGCACCAAAACTAACAGTTTTCTCCTGTGAAGAAAAATTTTCTGACGTTTAGAATTTGAGATATTTAATTTCCAATTTTTTATTTTTCCCATCTAAACGCGTGTAAATTCAAGTCGCGTTTCTTTTGTTCTTTTCTTGCAACTTTTTAACGGAACGTGACTTCAATTTACACGCGTTTAGATGGGAAAAATAAAAAAATTGGAAATTAAATATCTCGAATTCTAAAGGTCAGAAAATTTTTCTTCGTAGGAGAAATCTGTTAGTTTTGGTGCCAAGAACGTTTGTACAAAATTTTGAAAGAATCCTAAATAAAGTCGTTTTGTTATAGCAATACGTTAACATTGGATAAAAATTAGTTCCCACGAAATGACGAATAAGGAGAAAAAAATTTCTTTCCTTTCGATTCCGTTCCCTTGGCGTGGAACGTGATAACGTTATTCGTGAAATTCTTTCATGCGAGCGTGTAATTTTTATCGACCCAATTCGTCATGGATTTTGATTTATATGTATATTTATATAATTTGTATTATTGTCGAGCGTGACTGGGCAAAACTGACCCAAATAATAAAAAATGTGGCATGGATGCACACAGATAATGACAAATTATATGTTAAGTAGCATGTTACTTATTATTGTCATTCACATGTAATTAATATGAAAACACTTTTTGGGTCAATGACAAACTTAAATGTCAATAAACATTAAATATTATTGAAGAAACTTCACTGAGAAAAGAAATTTGTTGATACAAGAAAATTTATGTTGAATCAACAAATCCCGAGGTAACGGAGGGCGAAAAAAATATTTTATTCATTTTACAAAACAATTCAGTTATTTCAACTGCCCAAAAATAGACAACCCATAACTTCCAACCCACAGTTGGTCCACCCAACAACCCAAAAGTTGATCAAACTGATGATTTAGTTTATACAACTAAAAGTTTTGTTAAACGGAACGCACGGTATTTTTTTTCTTAATTTCTCAAATCAATCAAACATTTAGTCAGAGTTCGATTCTGTTATTCAAACGACTTGATTTGGTCACAATAAACGATTAAAGGTGTTGAATCAACTAAACGACAGCATCAGGATAAATTGATTGTTTTGACCACCTACTCTACACACGACTACTTATGCGTTCACCACAAAATTACTTTTTTTGAATCAACAAATATAAATTTGTTCGTTACAATATTGTTGATTCGCCAAATTTCTTTTCTCAGTCTTTGAAAATCATACAAAATTTCAGTAAACTTCCCTCCAGGTCTGTTACCGACAGAAAAAAAAACACGGTTGAAAAATTCTTCCAATTAACAGAAATTTCAATAAAGACAAAAATGAGTTACGAGTACGAATGAAGAATAAATTTTATTCCAAAATTCCGAAATACAGTTGCCACATATAAAATCGAACAAAAGTCCGGAAACCCGATGCAGCGTTTCGAGCAAGAGAGAAAATAAAAAAATAAGGTGCGGTGTGATGCCAAAGACAGTTGTTAATCGAGCAGAGCACAAGTGTTCGAAATAATATCACGAAACGTGAGAGAGGAAAAAAACAGCGTTCCGCAGTTAAATAGCTGCTGGTTTATTTCATTGTCGTCGGACTATTTTATGTTCTCCCCTCTCGTGCATTTAATACGTACGTTATAAGTTCTCTGCTTATCGTTTATCAGTTGACAGGAGCACAAACGAAGAGCAGGTGGAGAAAAAAAAGCCATTGAAAGAAAAAAACGACTTGGCTTGGTCTCGAATGTTGCACGAATTTATCCGAGAAGAACGTCAGTCGCTTCTGCCCACGTAATAACGTACGGTAAAAAAATTTATCTGGTGTAAAAAAATTCGGCTCCTTTCATGAGAAGACGGTAAAAAAAAAATACGGACATAAAAAATAATAATAATTTTCGATAATTGTGAGGAATTAATTCCCAGGCAAAATCACTGACGAAAATAAAGAAAAATACAGAGCTGCACATTTCGCTGAATTTTTCGTTTTAAATGAAAGGATTTTCGGTTCATTTTATTTTATTTTTTTCGCTCTGCTTTTCGTACTTCGTCGTGGTCGTAAGATTTTTTTTTTTTTTCACCGTATTTCGTTCATGTCACAAAGAATGAAACATTGTGACTCGTAACGGTTAAATTAAGAGTCACTATTAATGTGAAGAAAAAAAAAATAACACGGTTATTGTCGTTATGTAAAATGGATTACGGTACAAACCGTAACGTTATGAAATTTCGCAGACACTTATATAGTCCTAGTGCAGAGTGCGTGCCTCGCAGTGTGTGTTCATAATAAATATATATATATATCTATATGTATAGAAAAAAGTAGAAGACTGAGCTTGGAGTATGGCCCTGACTCGTTGGCTGAATAATGAGTAACGATTCTTTATTCGCCAGTTTATGCCAATACTTGAAAGAGCCTAAACTGACAAAGATAAAAAAAAAGGCACTTGAAAAATTCGGAACAAAGAACGAGCAGTGAACTTTTGTTTTTTTTTTTTTTTTTCTTATTCCCAATTCTGACTTGATTCTCACGACCTCGAATACGAATTTGAATTTTCATGTGCAAATTAGTCGTGCAGAAATGTGCCATTGATTGGGCTACGCCTTTAAACGCCTGGAGTTTTTTTATTGAGAATTTTGAGCACCTATGAAACTTGTTAATGTTATTTGTTGCATAAATAGCTTCGTCGTCGAGAAATTTGTACACGACCTCCTGAATACTTCGTGTGAAAAAAATATCAAAATTTAAGAATTTCATCATCATTACTTTATGGAGGTTTGCTACATACGACAATATGATTTGTATTTAATAAAATTTGGTGATTACATTCTTTAGCATCAAATACAATGACACTATTTTTTTCACATTTTTCGTCCACACAGTTGTCGAACAATTGGAGTTTACAATATGCAAAAGATATGCCTATATATATCTGAATCCTATGCTTATGCATGTAAACTCTAGGGTTGAATTACTCGAAAACTATGTAGAAAAAAAATCTTAAAAAATTTGTATATTCATATTTAATACTAAAGAACATACTCACCAAATTTCATTAATTTCTAATCATTTCGAATTTTCCTATGCTTTTAACATGGCAACATTGTTGTGTGTAGCCAATCTCCTTAACCACCTTGGGGTTGAAATGAAAAATGACAAGAAAATTCTGAAAATTGAGTATCTTTTTGTATGAAGTATTCTGAAGTATTCTGAAGTATTTTGTAAAAATTTGACGAGGATTAGGAAGCTTGTTATTAAAAAAT
Source organism: Hyposoter dolosus (assembly GCA_963921915.1). Lineage (NCBI taxonomy): Eukaryota > Metazoa > Arthropoda > Insecta > Hymenoptera > Ichneumonidae > Hyposoter > Hyposoter dolosus. The sequence goes on along the minus strand of OY998136.1, from coordinate 14,326,144 downwards.
GAACATTTTGTTAAGAACAATTTTTCAAACAAATGCACAAAATATTTATTAATAAATTTGGTTTTGTTTTCATTGCTCTCAGTATATTGTAGATATTTAAAAATTGAGAGGTCAAAAAGAAAACTTATCGCTAAGTTATGCCAGTTTCCATAAGACTACGTTTGACTAAATTTAATTTATTAATGTTAATTGTTCAATAACGAGCTTCCTAATGATCGTAAAATTTTTCCACGATCTCTTAGATACTTCATACAAAGATATACCAAATTTTCAGAATTTTCTTATCATTTTCGATTTGGGACTCAACATCCTTGAAATGAGTACAGAATATCAATTTAAAAAATGTTTCAGCAAAAGTTTTGAACATTAATTGAAAAAAAAGAAGGTGCAGCTTGCTAATAAATGGTATTGAATGAAATTCTCTTTTTCATTTAACATACACGCGATTATTTTTATTCGTGGGATAATCGTTGCTCAAGGATTACCCAATATCGCATCCGTCGTCTGTGAACAGGAAAATAATGAAAATAATCTGCTGTACGTCCTACACGTACAAGTTTATAAATAGACGTTGGATTTTAAAACGAATGAGTTATTCAAGGTTCTCCAGAATGGAAAATATTTTGGTACACCGAGACAATAAAAAATTGAGCACATTCGATGCCTTTAGAAATTTCTTCGACTTGGTTGCCACCGAAAGCATTGTGCGCAAAAATTATCACGTCAGTATAGACTCTCCATAATCTTTATTCTCCAACGAATTACAAATTATTGTCACCAAGTCACGAAACGTAACAAAACGGAGATTCCCAGCACGTATCGATGTCGCAAACAAGTTTATTATTTATTTTACTCACCGATCCTGCAAATTGCAATAAAAAAAATTGAAACGATTAAGGTATTACTATCACAAAACTACTTTATTTAGGATTCTTTCAAAATTTTGTATAAACATTCTTGGCACCAAAACTAACAGTTTTCTCCTCTGAAGAAAAGTTTTCTGATGTTTAGAATTTGAAATATTTAATTTCCAATTGTTTATTTTTCCCATCTATAAGCGCGTGTAAATTCAAGTCGCGTTTCTTTTGTTTTTTTTTCTTGCAACTTTTTAACGAAAAACGTGACGTCAATTTTCACACGTTTGGATAAAAAAAATTAAAAATGTGAAATTAAATATTTCAAATTCTAAACGTCAAAAAATTTTTCTTCAGAGGAGAAAACTTTTAGTTCTGGTGCCAAGAACTTTTATACTAAATTTTGAAAGAATCCTAAATAAAGTCGTTTTGTGATAGAGTAATGAGTTAACCAACATTTTTCAAGAATTGCGAACCAATCGCGATTGGTTAATCGAAAATTGAAAACTCAACATTATTTTTCAAGCATGATTCAATCGCACGTAGCGACACGTACGATGCAATGCACGTACACACAAACAAAAGGAATGAAAAAAAAAAAACAAAAAATTGTGTGCGTGTATATAAATGTACAGAATGCGCAAGACTCGTTCGAAAAATTGAGTGAAAGTTCATATAAAAGTGGACAAGGAGTCGGGGAGTCTGTGTGAATCAGTCGAGTGATTACGAGAGGAGCAGGTTGGCGGGAGGAGAGGGGCTCTCTCTCCCTCTCTCTCTCTCTCTCGATGATTGTATATACTTGTGTGACGTAAGAATCTCGCGCTTATAGCATTGTCGCTCTTTTGCTCACTGATTCGTCCTTTCGTTTCTTATTTCTCAATTTTAATACGCGCGAATTTGATTCGATGTTTGAAGGATCTTTAGTTTCTTTCTGTCCAAATGATTTCACTGAAAAAAAAATTTTGTTGGAAAAGATCGACATTTTGTTGGATACGTTCGACTAAACGTTTTTTTTTTTTTTTAATAATCCCGAAAATTTGTAATTGCAGCAAGAAATATTCTAGCATGTCTCTTCGGAAAGCAAATTCTTGTCGTTTCAATCGTTTATTTTGCTGACAGTTCCGTTAGAAACAAAATATACTGCCAAAATAACGAAAATTTTGAAATTATCAAAAAATATTTAGTTTACCATGTTCAACAAAATATCGACGTTTTTCAACGAAATTTCTTTTTCAGTGCGTATACTCGAAAATTGTTGGATACGTTCGACTAAACGTTTTTTTTTTTTTATTAATAATCCCGAAAATTTGTCATTGCAGCAAGAAATATTCTAGAAAGTCTCTTCGGAAGTAAATTTTTGTCGTTCCAATCGTTTATTTTGCTGAAAGTTCCGTTAGAAACAAAATATACTGCCAAAATAACGAAAATTTTGAAATTATAAAAAAATATTTAGTTTAACGTGTTCAACAATATATCGACGATTTAAAAGAAAAAAAAATTATTTTCAGTGTTGTTTTCGTTTTACGAGCTTTTTTGTGATTTTTTTGTTTGTTTTTTGTTTTGTTTATAATTTTGCGTGTTTATCGGTGCGTATAATTTATAGGCCTTCATAGGCTTTTATTCAACCTCGTATTCGTATATAAACGTATATACGTGCGTATACGAAACTCTTTGGTTCTTTGTGCCTCGTGCACTGTCACTTTCGAACGGTCAGTCGGGCACAGAGCGAGACGTCGTCAGAAAGAGTACAAACGCCAAACCAACCGGTGATACAAAACATCGGAGCGTTGAAAACACTCCTTTGGGCTTTTTTCTGGCGAAAGGATTTTTCCGGATAGTTTTTCGGAAAAAAAAAAAAGGGAGTGAACATTCGGAGAATATAATCGTCATGGGATTTTGTGGATTGGAATATCTGAGCGAGAAATATCGAAAAACGATTAAAACGTGCCAACGAGTTTCATTTTTTTCCACTGAAACATAAAGACGAAAGGATTTCAAAAAAGTGTTTCAAATTTTTTGGAAAACGGTCGGGGACTTTGGTCCAAATATCGTGCCAATTTTTCGACGTCAAGTTCGACGATGCATCGGTGAAGAGCGCTGCGGGATTCAACAACAACGCTGCCAACCGGATGACGATGGAAACACAAGAACCGGAAATATGCATGGTTGAAACTACCGAGAATCCTGCACCAGTTTCCGAGCGCAAGATTGTCGACAACTATGTCAACTTTGTTGTCGTGGCCCATTTTCTAAATATTGAAAAATAGTGTTTTTTTGTGCAACGCAAAACTTGGCAAAAAAAATATTTAAAAAAATGTGAACGTTGAAAAAGTGAAATGCGAAAAAATCGACCGGGCCATTGATCATCACGATAGTCCCTAGTAAAAAATTCAACCAACAAAATTTCGATAATTTGTTGTTGTCCTTGTTTCGGCACCGATTAGTCGGAGAGCGAGTAAAAAATTCCTGAGGGCGAACGATTTTAATGGCGTGCCTGTGACCTTGAAATTGAAGCTCACAAAAAAAAATCGTTTACGAACTTTCTGACTGATGAAAAAATAAATTGTGACAAAAGATCTAATGTCGCAGCGAGTTTCTGGCTCTGCAATAAACATCGGTATCTTAACTAAGGGGGAAAAAAAAAAAAAAAACATTAAAAAACGTTTCGTCGAAATTGCTGCGAACGAAAATTGAAAAAATTCATTTCCGTGCAGTGCGAATTTCGCTTTCAATATCCAAGTGGATAATGCCTTGATGCGAATAATTAAATGACCCAAATTTATCAATGATTCAGTAGTTTTTTAACGCCATAAAATATTTTGCTTCGATTGGTGAACGCTCGATTTTACTTTTAATACATATCAACGATATATGTGTACAGCTGACCATATACAAAAGACATGAGAACCCGAAGCTCGTTAGATCGCGTGTTGGATTGAGTAATAGCGAGCTATGCTGTGGATTGCTGGAAGGGAAAGTTGCCTCACCGTTTGGCAGGCCTTCTCACCTGTTGAACGAGTTTCGCGTAATTTATATAAAGCAGCGATATAAAAAATGATTGAAAATTGAGGCTAAAATTAATAAATAATTGAAAATCAATGAATCGTAATAATTGTGTCGAATTTTTTAAGATGGATTCGTGAACATTTGCAAAAAGAAATTTGGTGGTAAGGAGACTACGAGCAAAAAGTTATTATGTCCATAAAAACATTAAAATTTGAATAAAATTTTTTCGTTTTGTTGAAAAATTAAAATCGAACAAGATTGTTAAGCAAAATGTTGTTCCTCGTGCCAAGTTTATTGTCGACAGTGATGCTCGAAAGTGAAATGACAGCCCACGGTGACAATCGTTATAATTTGGCAACATTCATGGCATTTTTTCTTCTCATAACTATCGAAGTGGTCATAGTGAAGGTCGTAACATTTGAGATGGAGCGAGATGACGACAGTCATCCGGAGGATTCGGCAGTTTCAAGGTTCTTCGATTGGGAGGATTGATTATTTTCCAGTTCCTCGTCTGTTGGCCCAAACATTTTTACTTTTTTTTTTTTTTTTTTTTTTTTTCCATACCAAGGAAACACGTTATTAAGAAAATATTGGAAAAGAGATGCTGCGAGGATCGCGAGTGAATAATCGAGAGATAATGAAAAAGAAAAAAAAAACAATAAAGCGAATGATTTAAAAATACGAAATGAAATGAAAATTGTTAATATGTGAAAGCAGAAACGATTTTTAATTGTAATTTCTTTAAATGTTAATATTTTCCTATATTTTTTTTTTTTATATCCTCTCAATGGAGTTGAAGGAATCGTGTAAATGAATGAATTATTTGTTTGTTTGTGAAATGCCTCAATGTACAGCGTTTATAAATATGCAACGTGCGTCCGTAGATAAATAATAAGTAGATTTTTATATTTCTTTATAATCCAACGACATATGTTACTCTCGACTATTTCAAATAAATGATTAAAAAAAAAACATGTAAATAATGACCTTGACCTTGAAATTCGTTAAAAAATCTTAATAGCTTTGTTTATTCCATTTTTTAAATTGTTTTTAGTGGTTTTTTTCTTAGTACATGTTCGTTCGGTTTTAGGAAAAGTTCAAAGAGCGCCTTTTACGACGATAGCCGGTGCGCTTGTTGTCTCAAACCTTTCTTGGTTGGGCGGGGCGTCGAGTGCAACGACTGCGGTGCACGATCGTGCAGAAAGGCTTGCTGCCGTTGGGACTCGCTCGAGGAATCTTGGTTCTGTCTCTTCTGCTATCACAACAGGTACAAACAATTCTTCGCTTGATTTTCAAAAATGTATTTTTTTTTTTGTTTTTTTTTTTTTCAAATGAATTTTTCATTATCAATTAAAATCGATAGATTCGCTCGTTTTTTCGTTAATTGGTACTTTTTCAAATTTCTCATGAAATAAATAATAAATTTTACAAATTCCAATGTACGAACGAACGATTTAATTGTTTTTGAGGTTTCTCGAAACTCGACGTTTTTTGAAATTTTTAATTCTCTTGTCAATAGCTGATTATTTGTTGATTTGAAAAATTGTGTAATTTTTTTTTGGCAGAACGTGGGCAAGGAGGAGGGAAAAGTGGTTTCGTAGTTTCGGAGGCTTGCCGTCAGTGATCGAAAAGAGCAAAAATTTCAGCACGGCCAAGTCTCAGATTTACGACGAAGGTTTGTAAACTTGTGAAATTTCATTACAACCTTGAATATTAATAGAAGAATTAGATACGAAAGCAAAGGATAATAATTCTGAAATGAAGCCTAGCAAGGTCGAGTGTTTAACGACTAGTGTAAATATTAATTTTGTCAAAAATCATTCATGAAGAATCGTCCGGACGACGATGTGCGAGAATAATCAAGACTGAAAAATTCAGTGGATATTGAAAATGTAGAGTTTAAATTTATTTTTAAAAACCCACAAATTATACGTGGGAACGTTGATGAATAATAATTCCGGAAACGAAAAGACTTGGAAAATTTTGGAAAAATCATAAAAATCAATTTTCTCGAAGCTTCGAATCGGTTTAAGGAGGTTGACTACACACAACAATGTTGCCATGTTAAAAATATGGGAAAAATCTAAATTGCTAGAATTTAATGAAATTTGGTAAGTATATTCTTTAGTATTAAAAATGAATTTACAAATTTTTTAACATTTTTCTTCTGCTACATAGTTTTCGAGTAATTCGACACTAGAGTTTACATGCATACGCATAGGATTCAGATACATATAGGTATATCTTTTGCATATTGTAAATTCCAATTATTCGAAAACTATGTAGACGAAAAATTGGAAAAAAATAGTGTCATCGTGTATTTGATGCCAAAGAATGTTATCACGAAATTTTATTAAATTCTTATCATATTGTCGTATGTAGCCAACCTCCTTAATAAATTCCTGGGAATGCGAACGATGTACTGTGAAAAACGATAAAACGAATCCCATACTTGGAGAGATCGAGAAAGATCGGAATAAAGAGAAGAAAAAAATGAAGAAAATTTGCGCTGCACAATTCACGTTGCATGAATAATTTATTCTCACTCGAGACATGTGTGCACACATTTATCTTCACATGTACGTACATACATACGAAAAATCCGTAACACACGCGATCTCTGGCACATTCCAAAGTGTCTCAAGCGAACGAAGCTGAAACACACGATGTGCCTTTACGAATATAGTAAAAAAGGAGCAGGAGAGAATTAAGAGAAACGAAGAAAAAGATACGTTGAGTAGCAGAAAAGAAATGAGCAGAGCGAAGGAATTGAGAAAGAGAAAGAATGAAAAGCGTATAAAAGGGTAAAAGAGAGATAGATAGATTAATGTATTTATTTATGCCCAGGAAGAATCCAAAGGGAAAATGAATCAATAAACAAAAAATACACTATTCGTCATAATTAAAACATAATTTAGAAAAGACAAAAATAAAATTCTAATAAATGAAAAACCAAATAAAAATAAAATAAAATAAAAAATCGCGCGCACGTAAAAAACAAATAATCAAATAAGCACAAAACAAGAATAACAATAAAAATAAACACAAGCATTCACACACACACACACACACACACGCGCGCGCGCGCGCGCGCGCGCATGAAATAAAATGAAAATAAAATTAAAAATAAAGTAAAAGAGAGAGAGAGAGAGAGAGAGAGAGAGAAAAGTATCGCATAAAAATATTTGACCCTGGAATCGTTGCCAATCGAATGCATCTTGGATGCACTCGTATCCGAGATTCTCTCAGCGGTCAATAGTTCGTCTACCCCGCATAGAAGCCTCCCCCCCCCCCCTCTTTCTCTGTTCCTTTGCTCCTCTTTCGATCGGTCAGTACAAAATTGATGATTGAGCACGAAATTCCACGTGCTGAAATAGTATCGTATCGCAACTATTTTTACAATTGTCTAGAGGCCACTCCTCTTTCCGACACCGTAACGAAAGAAACTGAGAATCGCTCAAAGAATCGAAAAAAGCAAAGATTCTGACCTTCGCAGAGCCATGCACTTTTTGTAAACGTTCCATTAATCTGAAAATTGGTACTCGGGAATTTTCCAAATGGCTCAGTATTAAATCGATTCGGAAATTATTTATTTTCACATAAAATATATTTTCGCATTTGTTGAAGAAAAATCATTTTTTTCATGTTTTATTTTTTAATAAATGGTAAAAAAAATTATGGAAAAAATCGGTGCTGTTTGTTATTCTGGAACGCACTAATTTTTGCACATGCCTAATTAATGTGCATCGACGTATGACCGAGGTCAACTATTCACCTGAAAAGTTTACGGTATCTCATTGCACGCGATCCAGTTTTATGTTATCGCAATCGCAATATGATATTCCCATGAACCTACTCGACCTCTGTTTCCTAAATATTTCACTATTATATCGATCGACGATCGAGCGAGCAGTCAGAAAGCGAATTGAAAAAAAAAAAAAAAAAACAATACGTTTTGGCGGTGGTTGTTCGATTCGTATATTCGCAAGCTCTTCGAAAGCTCTTCTAGGTTCATTATTTTATCATAATATTTCGATTTGTAGCAAATTTTCTAAGATAACAACGCGATTTGTAACTTATACACAATATTTTACAAAATTTTCAGAAATTGGAGCGGTTGGACGATTTTTCAAAAATTTCAAATTTTCGTAAAATTCGAAAAATCATAAAATTTAAACCGTTCAACGGATATTCTCCAAATTCAATACCAACCTTCCTATTATGATACTCTATTCATAAAAAAAAATTAGTTATAAATCTTAAAATTTGCGCAAGTAAGAGCGTCGACACCTATTTTTGAAAATTTCAAAATGCCGTAGAATTCGTATTTTTCTAGCAATTCCAACAAAATTCTCAGAGAATAAAGAGCTTGTATTGATTAACATCTGTGCAAAACGGGAGCCCTGTAGTTCGAACCGTTCTCGAGTTATGAACGTTTAAATTTTACAACGCCAAAACAGACACACACACATCCGAACATGTTGTCTATCTGTCACATTGACATGGAAAACTGGAAAAAAAAAAAATTTCACCGTCACATAGCTTCCTCTATGAGGAAGCAAAATCAAAGCGAACGATACGTTTTGACAACTCGAATAAAGGAAACGATGATCGAGTGCGATATACGTACGAGTGTACCAGCACCGATGAACCATTCTCGCGCCTCGACCTCGACCGCTACACTACTCCTGCTCTCTTGCAAGTGTCAGACTCGTTATACATATATATATATATATATGCGGACCAGTTGAACCGTTACTCATGGCCACAACATAGAGAATACACATACATACAAAACTATGCAGTTAGAGGCTCCATGGACTTGTTTTAACTCTGTATTCGAATTATGTACGCGATACAAGTACGAGCTTGACTATCCGCCCCCGCACTCACTCGAATCGTTTAATGCTCATTGTTCCGATGCGCTTCTGAGCGCCCCGCAGTTCCCCCATCCTCGGTTGTTCCTATCACACGGGTTCATCGTCAAACGTCGTAGCGCGCCTTAAGGTGAAGGAGCAGTCGCTTTCTCGCCACGTGAGTGCGAGAGAGATAGCTGCAATTTTCGAAATTGAATATTTTCGATAGGGTTTCACCAATTAAAAAAAGCCCCTGTCAGCGGATTTTTGCCATCGTCCCGCGTCGGCTGACAGAGCCTTTTTCTGATTAATCAAACGACAACGGAGAATTTTCATTTCGAAAATTCAAGGTGACTGCTCCATCACCTTAAGACCAGCACGAACTTTCAAAACTCTGCTATATCAGAAAAGTGAACAAAAAAATGATGAAAAAAAAAAAAAAACAAACTGTGTCAAAATATTCGTAGTTCAATGTTTTTGTACCGGAAATTCGACTTCCGGCGTTCCAGGCTACAAAAGACAAAAGATAGAGAGAGAGAGAGAGAGAGAGAGAGAGAGGAATGATGAATAAAAATTTCTTGTCAAAAAATTGTTTTTTTTTTTTTTTTTTTTTTTAATTGATTGTCAATTAGTCTGATCCGGAAAAAAAAGAAGTTGCGTTACG